>CM031682.1:2873858-3098858 GCA_006182925.3 Reinhardtius hippoglossoides | reverse complement strand
TGATATACTGCTGCTGTCACATGTCATCTTATGTAAACAACAACAAAATCAATAGTTTCCTGTGGAACAAATCTATAACATTCTGTGAATGTTGCTGCTTACAGACAAACAGTGTGACGGCTCCCTGACACTCAGCGTGAGACCTCAGCTGCAGCCACATTTATGAAGTAGAAGATAGAAATATTAGAACAAGGAGATTATTTGATCTAGAAAACGCCTATTTGTTAAACACACTGGCCACGGACGTTGTTTGTTGAGCTGTAAGTTCACTGTAATACAGCTGTAAAACAGGCCAGGCCACATTCCTCCTCTCTCTCTCTCTCTCTCGCTCTCCGCCTGAAGAACCTGCTGACTACTGTCTTCAACAAGACACTCGATCGACCTGTTTCACCAACCACACACACACACACACACACACACACACACACACACACACACAACGCACACACACACACACAGACAACACACACACACTGCAACTCTCCCAACTCTCCCAAACGGGGAACCCTCACACCTTTCTTTGGAAACCCAACTCTGGAACTCAGCCCCTCGGCTCAGTGAGCTGCAGAACGTGTTCCACATCTTTGAGTTAAGAAACTGGGATTGAGCCACAGCGAGCTTTGTTTTGTAACTGCTGAACTATTACTCCAAGCTCACTAATCAGTTTCCTTACTCTGGAAACACAGCATCCACGACGCCCATACACACGTTGACATTATGACACAAGTACTCAGCACTCATTACTACATGAGCACTCAGTATTATATTAGTACTCGTGGGTCGGACCCCACCTATCTTCAAACTCGGCCTCAACTACACAACAGCTGTTTTAGGTCATTACATAGACAAACAGTCATGTCCTGGAGACTTTCCCCTAACACTGACGCACTTATTACATTTTAATATTTGTTTGGAATAACACTAAAAAGCTATTTATGTAGTTATAGCATATCATTTAATTTAATTAGCACTTATTCTATATTTCCTTAATTTATAGACCCTTCTCTTTATGTATAAAGTATTATCTGTTGTTTATTATTTAAATGATCTTTAAGCTCGTGTTGACATTCGTGGCAGCCCTGAGAAATGCAATAATAGGCGTGAAGTCCTCCCACATGTGTGGATGCTCCTTTTAAACCATCCAGTATTTGTTGTGACAGGCTTTTTAATTAACAAATTCCTGTTTTTACAAAGAAATAAACGAGTATTTCCTAATAACTATGTGGTCCGTGCCCCTAGTAGCACTCATTTATAGGTTTTTGAATTTAAACACTAACCATGGCTTTCCAAACAATAACCCTGATTTAACTACTGACCATAAAGCAGGTGATAATTGCAATAACTAGATAAAAATATAATATAATATATAAAAGAGTATAATGAAACAAGAGAACAAGTTATATTATTAAATGTTTTCTTCCTAAAAACTAAATAACAACAAAAGTACTCTTTCACTCTACGCTGGAGGAACAGTTTCAGGGGCCAGAGTGTTGTACTTGAGGAGAAAGGGGTAAAAATGCTTTCAGTGAAAATCCCCCATAAGCTCACGTTGAAAGAGCAAAGTGTGTAGCGGGTGGTGTGGGGGTTGGTTGGGGGGGGGGGGGGGGGGGGGGGTTCTCACCAGAATCCATCCGCTGTAGAGATTCACGAGCTGTTCTTTGAACTGGAAAACCACCATCAGGAGGATCCCACACAAGATGACGCAACTGTTCTGGACGAGCAGCGAGGTCTGGGCCACTGTGGAGACACCGCGGTGAGCATTAGGGACAGAGACGTGATCAGGGACAACGGATTTCTGTCTAGGAAATTAGTTCATTAGCGCTTCCACAAGAAAGTTGGATACATTCCCCAGCGCCCCCCCCCCCCCCCCCCCCCCCGATCTAATCTCATAGTGTTTTTGCCTAACCCTAACCCTAATTCCTCTGGATGCACATTGCACAAGAGGTGCATCTATCTGCGAAAGAGAGAGGGGGGGAAACTGCTCATGTGCAAACAGCGTGCAAAGCTATAAAAACATCCAACCAAGTTTTATTACAATCGATTAAAAAAGACAGGCTTCGGACTTGGCTTGGATTTTTTCCGGCCTTACCTTTGAGTCGGGGGTTCCTGTCGACCCAGTCTCCAATGATGGCTCCCAGCAGCAGCACGGAGCCCGCCACCACCAGCCCGTACACGGCCGTGAGCAGCAGGCTGTTCCCGTAGAGTTCAACCAGGAACACGGCCACGGCAAAGTTCCACATTCGGTCCCCCTGGGAAATGAAAGTTAGATTATTTATCGTGCGGAACAAAATGAGAACCCCTCCCTGCTTGATCCGGAGAGTTATTTGTAAACACCAGTGTTGTGGTGAGCTACGAAGGGAAAACATATCATTTTGTACTGTAATAACTGATGTGTCATTGTTATGTAACACATAACAATGACACATTAGTTTAGTTTAGTTTGGTTAATGGAAAACAAATCACATATAGACGATAAAGCCAGTTACGTTATTTAGAACAGCTGTTAAGGCTGCTAAGTTCAATTCAACAATTTCAGAACTTAGAAACAACCGCTGCATTTGCGAGAAGCTTTTAAATTTTCTAAACTGAAATTAGAAATGTTTTAACCCTACTGTGATATTTCCCTTCCTATAATACATTGTCCTTTCCTCGTGTGGACACAGAGGGGGTCAGAAACATCACAATGAAACAAACTAAATTTAAATGGCTCTATCAGAAGCATGGATAGCGTGCAGAAACACTTATATATATATATATATATATAAACCTCCATATTCAATAGTAAATAACCTCCAAAGGAAATAGTACAACATGTTGTCAATATAATAATAAGACATTCAAAAATAGAGTACACACAGTATGCCTACTTGACAATATTCAGCTTTCACATAACACTGGGTATAATTGAATTAAGCTTCATTGTTATAACCGTTGTGATGTTGCCTGTGACACTGAGTCACGTGCCCAAAAAAAAGTCATTATCAGCGAAGCTTTGTGCCGAGAGGCCTGATCCGTTTTATCAGCATCACATGACCAGTGTGCGAGTACGAGTTCGGAGACATTGTCCCCCCCCCCCCAACCTGTCCACACACACTGTCCTTTATAAAACGTCCCCTTCCTACTCCCTCACGTTCTCATGTTTCTGTTAACACTGCTTAACATTGTTGCTTTGCCTATTCTGCACATACCACACATTGTTGGTCCGTGTGCAAGTGTGTGTGTGTGTGTGTGTGTGTGTAGTTGTTGCAAATCGGGAAAATGTGAAAATCCACAATACAACGTGTTCGTGCCTTTGTTGTTTATTAGTTACTTGAAGTGTGTTATGGAACCGATTCACGCATTTAGATAGTAATTCATTTATTTATTACTTCACGAACACTAGATAATGAGGGTGTCGTGTCTGTGCATGTGTGTGTGTGTGTGTGTGTGTGTGTGTGTGTGTGTGTGTGTAGGGGGGGGGGGGGGGGGGGAGATTTAGGTCACCCAAGGGTGCCGTATAAGCTAATAGTGTCTCTGCTGTAGCCTGCCAGCAGATCCTCAGCTGATCAGTTGAACTAAGAAATATGATCATTTGTTATCTTCTGAGAATTTTTGAGCAAAACAATGTTGAACAAGGACGGATTTTCAAAATACAACTAGTGATGTGTGGCTTTTAATCAAAGACTAAACAAGGGTTGTGCACCTTACGGAATCAGGAATTGCCCCCCCCCCCCCCCCCCCATGTAAATCGTGGCCCCTTTTAGAAAAACCCTGAGTGACCTGTGATGACAGTGTAAACACACACACAGAGAGACACACACACACACACACACACACACACACTATGGGATGGTGTTCTCTCTGTGTCTCAGGTGACCTGTGGCAGCTCCAGTGTCTCACTCACCCATGTTGACAGCGCGTGGCCCATGTAAATAAGGAATTTGGCGGAAGTGAAGTAATCTCGCAGGGATCCTGTGGAAAGACAAATATTTGACCGTCAGAACAAAAAAAAAATTCACTGAGCAACAGCTGGTGGTCCACATCTGGGGGGAGATAGGGGGGGTCCCTGTGTCACGTGATTTTTGTTTACCCGCGTTCACACAGAGAGATGGAGAGAGAGAGAGAGAGAGGGAGGGAGAGAGACTACAGCTCACAGACTGGAGGTCTCCGGATGATGTTCCGTTGACCCACTAACATCATGTCAGGACCACTGTGGTTCCGCATGTCTCCATCTTAACAACCCGCGGCACAGAGAGTGACAGCGGACAGCCCACAGAGCCCGGTCCACGTTCACTGGCTCCGTGTCCATCACACACAGCATCACAACACGAGTGAGGAAGAAGAGGGGGGGGGGAGAAGAAGAAGAACCCACCGCAACATGTGGTCCTGGCTGCGGGGGTATCCATGGTGAGCGCGTCCAGGTGCCAGACTCAACCCGCTCCGTGAGGCGCGAGCTGCCGCTGCCGCTGCTGCTGCTGCCGCTGCCGCTGCTGCTGCTGGTCCCTGCCTCGAGTCGAGCACCGGAGCGAAACGGCCACAACAAGCCGAGGACAGGACGCGGGCTGCGGATCCTCCTCTCCAAACTTAGCTAACACTGTAGCTGAAGTCGGAAAGAAAATAAAGTGTGTGTGTCCGGACGGCGGCGGGAGGTGCGCGTGTGTGTGTCTGCACGACGCGGCGCGGCTCTCTGCTCTGTGTCCGCTGGGTGCACGGCCTGCCTCGAATATACACACACCCGCTGACACGTGATCGCCGGGATTATCGAGAGCCTTTCAGGAAAGAGAAGAGGGAACCCACACGCACACACACACACACACACACGCACGCACACGCACACACGCACAGTCTGTGATCCACGCACCGAAACGTGTCACTGTTTACAAATTCCATCAACACACCGAGCTGCCGTTGGATTGTGCTCGGTGCACTTGTTTACCGACGAGTTGCTCCCACGAGGAGAGAACCCCCCCCCCGAACAAAGACGTGTTCCACAAAGATAACACAATTATTTTTATGACAGCAAACGAAATAAATGCAGATCAAAGCAAACGAAAATAACTGCAGATCAAAGCCTGGAGGCTGTTTGTGTGTTTGTTCAGTGTTTTTCTTCACATCACATCTTTATTACTCTAAGATAATAACAACAACAACAACAGCAACAACAATAATAATAATATTACCTTAATAATAACATCAATAAGTGTTATTATTATTGTTGCTATTAATGACACCTTTTAATAATGCCTTATATTATATAGCACATTTAATAACAGTCCTTATGCTTTCACAAAGAGGACAAATAACACCAAAGGCAGATAATTACACAGAACAAAGTCAAACACAGCAACAACCAATATTGACACTTCCACAATCTACAAACACTCAAGTGCAAGTCCTGCATTCAAAATCGTACCTTATCTGAAGTGTGTGAGAACGTAAACAAAAAAACTTGTGGTGTTATTTATCATTTATCATTTGAACATGTTTGTGCATGTTATTGATGCACTGATGACTAAATGGCATTTTTCCACATTGCAGAAATGGTGGATCTAACTGTTTTATACCTCGTACGTTGACGCGTTTCTGTTCTGGCTCATGTCTCACGGGGTGAAGAGAGAAAAGAGGCTGCGGGGTTAAAGATTAACTGCACTTGCCTCCAAATTAAACACTATTAAACATGTTGGACATTTTGGCAGCAGAACCTACAACTGTTGCCTTGAACCTGTTTATCAAGCAGCCTGTTGCGATCAGAGTTCGGCAGCAGAGCAGAGAAAAAAAAACGCTGTTGAAATCACACATTTGGATGACTTGCATTTGTCCAGCCCAGGTCAACACAACAGAATCGCAGCCATAATTACAGGCTGCATTGATGAGAGCTCCTTGGCCCGGGTCCATAAAAAGTAATAAACACAGGCTTAGTGAGCACATATACAATATGTTTCAACTCAACAGTGTACAGTGGCCTGTAAAAGGCTCTTATCAGCTGAGTGGGACCCTCGCTGCCTTGTGCCAACCCTAAAACATCATCATGTGTGTTTCTGGACTTCCTTGGACTGATGGTGTAATGAATACTGCCTAAATATACAGTAGAGTAGTTTGTGACATCTTGTTCCTTTGCTCTTGGATGAGCCTCCTGTGCTCAAAGATTGATGAGGGTTGAAGAGCATCTTCATTATTTCTGATTTCCGCTGCAGTCATGTTCCTCCAATAAACTCCCACCTGGATATACGGCCCTGTTATAACATACAATAAGATATTAGCTCAACTTACAATAGAATTCCCAGTAAATTCTACAAATGCACCAATCAGGGACTGGGATCAAGGACTGATTTCTCAGGAAATAATTCATGGATCTGGCAGATGTAGGGGACTGATATTTATGAATGTGTGAAATTTGGTGTCTGGCCTTGGCCGAGCTATTTGTTCCACTGAGTTTTCTCCTCTTCCTTTCATAAATATAATTTAAGGGTCGGGATGTGTTATTAATATGTACTACTAGAAGATAGTATATTCTAAATTGTGGGATTCAACACCTTCAGGGTACTCTAATGGGATCATCAATTATAGATGAATAAAAAGTTATTATTTACATTAAAGATAAAGGTAAAGGGAAACAGTATAAAATTAACTAAATATGCACCATCCAAATTAACACATTATTTATTGTTTCTTTAATACATACAAAAAAAAATGGATTGGCTATGGTTTTAAAACATGTCATCACCATGAGGTTGTCAATCAGAGGAGTTACTGCATCTGGCCAGAAATAGTCCAGGGAACAACTCTTCCTGAAACCACAACAGATGCTCTTTTAACTCGAAGGCCTTTATTATTTCAGGTTAAGAAAATTACCACAAACTACTCACACGTGGGGGGGGGGGGGAATTAACATCCCAGAATCCCCTCCTGTAATTAGCCTTAAAATATTTCATCCTTTCTCAGCCAACCAACGCCCCACTCATTATCTATCTTAACCATATTTTGAATGGACGTCACTGTGCTTATCTACTAATAATTAAATGTGTTATTGTTGTTATTATTTTTCACAAATGTCAATGTTTTGGAGAAACTTGTACGAAGCAGATCAACAAGATCTTCTCTGTGTCATCTCTCGGCTTCAGGGAGCAACACTGACCCCAGCGAGAAACATAAGCACATACTTTGAGCTGGGGTGATGACAATGGGCACGTCTGACCCCTTTGTGATCTATTCAAGGATCACACACAGAGCTCCCGGCCGTTTGGAAGTCGGCAAACATAGAGCTGGTGCAAACAGATTACTGGCCACACTATTAAAGGGCCCGTGTGTCAGGTAGGCTCAGGTGCAGCGCCTGTCATCGGCGGTCAGACGGCTGCTGTGTCATTCTGCGGCCGTGTGAGCTGCAGATACGTCTGAGGGATTCTCTCTCCAGCCCGCCTCTGCAACAACAACAAGCTGTGTTTACGTGGGCTAAATTTGTACCTGCAGGACCAAAATATGAGAATGACACGCCTCCTGCACACTTAGGTTGTGTGACACTCACCAAGCCGCGGTGGAAGACGGGATCGAGGTGGAGGCAGGATGTGAAATGTCACCTGGAGAGCGTGTGCGTGAGGCTGGGTCTGATTATTCATCTATGTTTCCCACTGGGCTTCTGCTTTTTGTTTGTCCTGAGCACTTAAGCCGAGTTACACACGGGCTAAAGGTTGTTAAAGAACAATTCCCAAATTGCTCATGTATTCAATGAAACCGGGCTTGAGTGAGCGAGGTGAAGCCCGTGAGGTCTCCCAAATCTCATGGTACTGGAACAGAGAAAGATCAAAGAACACCAAACACAATGATTATGATTATTACCGTTAGCCATTTTTGGAACATGGCACTGTGGTCAAATTGTGTCTGTGGATTTCTAACCGCCGCCTGGGACCTAAGACTTTGATGTGCACCTGACAAGCTCCTCAAACATCAAAGGTCACACTGTCTGGCTGTGCCGACCTGGCCACCGTTCCCAAAACGACCGCCCGTGCTTCCAGGGAATCGAACGGTAAACACCTGACAGCTGTTTCAGATCAATACGTTATTACAGCATTGCTGGGGACAGGTGTGTTTGCGTGTTGCACTGCAGGTTCCCAGGGAGCTTGACCAACCACTGGAGGTTAGGATTCTTTGGCAGGGACTGAACAAATCTCAACAACTGTAGGATGATGACCCCCTAGTTTTGCCTCTAGCGCCACCATGAGGCCAACTTTTTAAAAACTTGGTTTTGAGCAGAAATGGATGGATTGCCTCCTCTTGACTTTTCTTTATAGCGTCATCGTCGGGTCAACAATTTGTCCAGTACTTTGTACAAGTGGTGGAAAGTAACTATGTGCCCATTTACTCAAGTACTGTTTCTTTGGGGCAAATTCTACTTCATTTCTTGCTACTTTATATTTGATACAGATTATACTTTACTTATATTTATGACACTTTAATCCTGTGGCAAATATTGCACCTCCTAATATTAATTTGATAACTTTGGTTAAAAGATACTCAGACTATTAATACAGATTACGTAATGGTAAAATAAGTAATGGTGTATTATTATAGGATGAAATATGATAAGATGGTAAAGTTATTAGCTTAGTTATACTGTGCTTACAGTATATTAGCATATAGCTCAAAGCTCGGCGGTGTGCTCACAGAACCAGCAGCATGTGGTTTTGTTCATCATCTGTGTATGACCTATAACGGTCATATATATTTTTTCCTTGTCATATCATCATCTGAGTAAATTTTCCAATTCTTCAAAGTGGAAACAACAACACAGGGACTAAACTCATGTGTCCTTTGTTCAACCTTTATTTTCTGGACAAACGGAAGCATGGTCCCTCAGTGGTTTGTGCTGTTGTCGTCCACACTATGACAGTGTGTGTTTCCATACAGGTGCTTGTGTGTGGAGATGAGTCTGAGTGTGTTTGTGTCTTAGCTCTGTGATGATCCCCTGTCCATGGTGCACCCGGCCTCAAAACCAGGGAAATCTGGGAAAGCATTCCTGTGTGTATCTCAAATATAATGGTGCAGATAAAACGGCTGTGACCTTGAGTCAACTTGTCCAGATAACAGCTCTGTTTCTTTTATTCATTGTCTATTTGTCAGAGAAACTGTGACTTAATACTTCATTTACATGTTTCATATCGTCTATGATGTAAAGTGTAACTTACCAAAGCTAAATTGACCTTGAGACAGATTCCACTCAAACCAAAAATAATGATGATGCTGATTTATGACTTGCAGTGATCTAGACTTGTTATTTGCTGCCTTCCATACACTATAATACTGACGTGTTTCTATTATACTTCCAGCTCTGTGGTGTGGCTGCCTCTATGTGTACCAGTAATCCGCTCTGTCAACAGATCTGCGAAACAATAATCTCATATATATATATATCTATATATAAGTAAGAACAGCTGAGGCTCTGTGATTTGACCGGTGTATTCATCACTGAGTCCCACCAAGGAGATTAGTCATTCTCAGTACACAATAAGAACAGGTTCTTTCTTCATCACTGAATGTTCTGGGTTTGTTTAGTTTGATATGTAGGATGAATCACTATCTGAGGTTTCAGAAAGTTAGTAAAGGAAGACTGAATGATTATAGTAGTTATAACAGCTTTGCTTATTATACGGCAATAAAATGCCTAAATTACACTTCTGGAAATCAACATCTACACATTGAAACGCACAGTTACACAAACACACTTTCACCCACATGTACCAGATAGACATGAATTTAAAGCAAAAATACAAAGACCTGAAAACTCAAGGCTCAATTTTAATTATTTAAACTTCAATAAAACAATTAAGATAAAGTGAAATAAAACTATATTAAACTAAAAATGACTTTTTCCAGCGGGAATAATCTGAAATCGAGATGTATTTGTTGTTGTTTAGTTTTTTTCCTCTTTGTTTTTTTTATTTATTGAATTTTCTTTCTTTCTTTATGTATTTCCGCAAACCAAACACTCACACTCCAGCATAGTAGGTGGCGGTAATGCGCCTTAACGTTAGTTGCCACCCGCCATTAAACAAGAAGAAGAAGAAGAAGAAGAAGAAGAAGCGTGTGGTGTCCTCTGAAGTTAACTAGCTTCAATTCCACTGATCCAACTAAACACGTCCACACGATGTCCTCTAAGGGCCGAGACAGCGAGGACAGCTGTGAATGGCAGTCTGCACTCAAGGAGGAACTAAACAAGAAGGTACTGTTAGCAAAGGACATGTAGCTAGAGGCTAATGTAGGAGACACAAACATGTAGCTGGTGGCTAATGTAGGAGACACAAACATGTAGCTAATGTAGGATACACAAACATGTAGCTAGTGGCTAATGTGTGAGACACAAACATGTAGCTAGTGGCTAATGTAGGAGACACAAACATGTAGCTAGTGGCTAACGTAGGAGACACAAACATGTAGCTAATGTAGGAAACACAAACATGTAGCTGGTGGCTAATGTAGGAGACACAAACATGTAGCTAATGTAGGATACACAAACATGTAGCTAGTGGCTAATGTGTGAGACACAAACATGTAGCTAGTGGCTAATGTAGGAGACACAAACATGTAGCTAGTGGCTAACGTAGGAGACACAAACATGTAGCTAGTGGCTAATGTAGGAGACACAAACATGTAGCTAGTGGCTAATGTAGGAGACACAAACATGTAGCTGGTGGCTAATGTAGGAGACACAAACATGTAGCTAGTGGCTAATGTAGGAGACACAAACATGTAGCTAGAGGCTAATGTGTGAGACACAAACATGTAGCTAGTGGCTAATGTAGGAGACACAAACATGTAGCTAGAGGCTAATGTGTGAGACACAAACATGTAGCTAGAGGCTAATGTAGGAGACACAAACATGTAGCTAATGTAGGATACACAAACATGTAGCTAGTGGCTAATGTGTGAGACACAAACATGTAGCTAGTGGCTAATGTAGGAGACACAAACATGTAGCTAGTGGCTAACGTAGGAGACACAAACATGTAGCTAGTGGCTAATGTAGGAGACACAAACATGTAGCTAGTGGTTAATGTAGGAGACACAAACATGTAGCTAGTGGCTAATGTAGGAGACACAAACATGTAGCTGGTGGCTAATGTAGGAGACACAAACATGTAGCTAGTGGCTAATGTAGGAGACACAAACATGTAGCTAGAGGTTAATGTGTGAGACACAAACATGTAGCTAGAGGCTAATGTGTGAGACACAAACATGTAGCTAGTGGCTAATGTAGGAGACACAAACATGTAGCTAGTGGCTAATGTAGGAGACACACACATGTAGCTAGAGGCTAATGTAGGAGACACACACATGTAGCTAGAGGCTAATGTGTGAGACACAAACATGTAGCTAGTGGCTAATGTAGGAGACACAAACATGTGGCTAATGTAGGAGAAACTAATATGTAGCTAGTGGCTAATGTAGGAGACACAAACATGTAGCTAGTGGCTAATGTAGCTAGTGGCTAATGTAGGAGACACAAACATGTAGCTGGTGGCTAATGTAGGAGACACAAACATGTAGCTAGTGGCTAATGTAGGAGACACAAACATGTAGCTAGTGGCTAATGTAGGAGACACAAACATGTAGCTAGTGGCTAATGTAGGAGACACAAACATGTAGCTAGTGGCTAATGTAGGAGACACAAACATGTAGCTAGTGGCTAATGTAGGAGACACAAACATGTGGCTAATGTAGGAGACACAAACATGTAGCTAGTGGCTAATGTAGGAGACACAAACATGTGGCTAATGTAGGAGACACAAACATGTAGCTAGTGGCTAATGTAGGAGACACAAACATGTAGCTAGTGGCTAATGTAGGAGACACAAACATGTAGCTAGTGGCTAATGTAGGAGACACACACATGTCTGAGTCTGTTATCGAACAGGTTTCATTTCATCAGCTTAGTGACATATTTGTTATTAAATTCCAGATCAAGGAGCAGAAGGTTGTGGTGGACGAGCTGTCCAACCTGAAGAAAAACAGGGTGAGTGTGTTCAAGTATGTTACGTATGAATGGGAATTAAGAAAGTAATTGCATTGATAACTTCTTTATGCGTATGACAACAAAGCTTTTGAATCCTTGAATTGTTTTTCAGAACGTTTACATCCAACAGAGGAACAGTAACATTTTCTTCTTGGCAGACCGAAGTCAGACACTGGGTTCATGCAAAAGTAAGTTCAGTGTAAACTGGAGTGAATTCACATAATTTCAATTGATAAGCTGATAGATGTTGATCATCTTCCCTTAGAAGGTGATAGTCAAGTACCATTCTTTTATTTCTGTCCCCAGAGGAACTGGATAATATGAAAAAGGAGCTGCAGGACATGTGAGCCTGATCGTCAGCTCAACAATGTGTGGCATCTTTTGCCTGCTGAGTCTGTCGCCTGCTCACTTTGAGTGGGACAAAACAGTTTATGAACATTTGAAGAGAAGAGGCCCCGACTGGAGCCAGGACCTCACAGTGACAGGCAGGGATCCTTGTTACCAGTGTTTATTCTCTGCCCACGTCCTTCACATGAGAGGTGTCCTCACCCCTCAGCCACTGCAAGACAACATTGGAAACGTGCTGGTGTGGAACGGGGAGATTTTTGGTGGCCTGCCAGTGAAGCCATCGGAGAATGACACTGTTGTTGTGTCTCAGTCGCTGTTGTCCTGCAGCAGCCCCTCAGAGATCCTGTCAGTCCTGTCCAGTGTGAGGGGACCATGGGGGTTTGTTTACTACCAAAAGGCTGGAGACTACCTGTGGTTTGGCAGAGACTTCTTTGGCAGGCGGAGTTTGCTGTGGAGATTTGATGCAGGGGTTCTGACCCTGACATCTGTGGCAGCTCACGATCCTGGGCTGGATCAGGTTTCTTGGCAAGAGGTCCCAGCAGTTGGTGTTTACAGGATTGACCTGAAGGCAGCTACAGAGGCCGGCACTGTGACGTTTGAGGTTTATCCTTGGGCTACCTCTTGCAGTGACACTATACTGGAGTCTGTTCCCAGTGGCTGCACTGCTGTGATGAACCAATCAGGACTGGTGCTCACCTCGCCTGTGTGCCCTCTGAATATGTCCATCCCAAAGTCATTAAACGTGACAGAAGTTCAATCAAACTCAGATTCATCTGTCAAAGATCTGCAGCAGCTGCTTGCAAGCAAAGAGGGAAATTATGAGGTGAGTCGTCTTATTGAAGTTCTGAGTGAGGCGTTGAGGCGACGTGTCCAGAGTCTGCCGATTGAGGACGAGGCAGCTAATAGTGACCAGGCCAGCATCGCTCTACTTTTCTCTGGAGGTATCGATTCTATGATTCTGGCTGTATTGGCCGACCGTCACATACCTGCCCATCAGCCAATAGATCTTCTCAATGTAGCATTCAAACTACAGGAGCCAAAGAAGCAGAAGGACTCTGCAAAGAATGTCCAGAAGCACAAAAATAAGCCCAACGACACTAAGACTGATGGAGCTGGTTCCCGAACATTCAGCCCCTTTGACGTTCCAGACAGAATCACTGGGAAAGCAGGTCTCAAGGAATTACAAGACCTGAATCCTGAGAGAAGATGGAATTTTGTTGAAATCAATATTACGCAGGAGGAGCTGCAGAAAATGCGCCAGGAATGCATCGGTCATTTGGTGCATCCGCTGGATACAGTCCTCGATGACAGCATTGGATGTGCTGTGTGGTTTGCATCAAGGGGGACGGGGGTCATCACGGACGACGAAGACCAGAGACCTTTCTCCTCATCAGCTAAGGTGAGGTACTAAGTTAAGGGGATTTAATTGATGTGGAAATTCTAAATCACAAATTCATATTTACAGTAATTAAACCAAAATGGTAATGAATAGATATTTCATAATTCTCATTGACCTGCTTTTGTGTTGCAGGTCATTTTGACCGGAATCGGAGCAGACGAGCAGTTGGCCGGTTACTCCAGACACAGAGTCCGCTTTAACACATCTGGACATGAGGGACTGATCCAGGAGTTAGCCATGGAGCTGGGCAGGATCTCCTCCAGGAATTTGGGCAGAGATGACAGAGTCATAGGGGACCATGGGAAGGAGGCGAGGTATGTGTGGAACTGGTTTCATATACAAATTTCAAGGTACCAGAACTGAAATCTTGAATTTGCTTATTTTGTCTGTGAAACAGTTGCTCTATAGCGCTGCTACAGTCGTTCCATCATTATAAATACCCTTAGTCAGGGAGAGAACTACTCAAACTGACACTTTGGCTGATAACAGCTCAGAGTGGTTCAACAACTTGTTTGTCAGTGCGTACCCAAGTATGGACTTGTTTCCTGGGTTCTTAAGAGTTTCTTTAGACTAGGAAATGACATTTGGTCTCCAGTACGTCCATGTCCTTTTTTGGCAGCAGGAATCTTGACTGGTCATAGTAGGAAATACACAGGCGCCACAAACACAAGTGGCTCTGTTCCATTTCAGGCCAATGCAAGGACTCTGGATCAAATTGTGCTTTTCCTGTGAAAAAAGACCCATTACTGTCAGAAAGCAGAAGAAGCAGGGCAACGCTCGAGAGAAGTCCAGCAGCGCTCACAGATGAGAAGCATGAGACGTTTTCATACATATTGAAACTTGGACACAGAACATGTTATCAAGTTTCAATGTTTAGACTGAAACACAAGAGGAGTTACTGTGATAACAGCTTTGATATTAGGTTCTGTCCAAGTCAGATGAGCAGTATGTTAACACCCTGCACCTGTTCAGGTGTTTTCATTTACTGTGTGTGGTTACACCTTTTGTCAGGTCTGAGTGACATTTCTCTCTCTCTCGCTGGCTTTATACATCTGCTTTTCACATTTATTACTTCTTAATAGTACAAGGTTTGAATTTGTGTAGTTCCTGCCACAGTTCCCCCCACCACCACCATCAGCCACATCTGAAAATGCCTGTGAACAGCAACACGCCGACATTTTCAACTGGAACTATGTATTTATCCAAAGAAATGGTCTCTATACTAACTGAGTGTTGTGGGGAATATCTGAAGAACAGCAACATTGCATATATGTCAAATTCTTTTATCAAAAAACAGGTGAAATTCCATTCACTCATTCATCCCTCTTGTATCTGCAGATTTCCGTTCTTGGACGAGGACGTGGTGAGCCACCTGAACTCTCTGCCTGTGTGGGAGAAGGCAGATCTGTCCTTCCTCGAGGCGTCGGGGAGAAACTCCTCTTGAGACTGACGGCGCGGCAGCTCGGCCTCCGTCAGTCGGCAGTGCTGCCGAAAAGAGCCATGCAGTTCGGCTCCCGCATCGCAAAGATGGAGAACAGGCGTGAAAAGGCCTCTGACAAGTGCAGCAGACTCCTCACTGGTTAGAGAAATCACGGGTTGTGAGAAATGATTTTAATAAAATTCACAGTTCTTGTTTTCCTGTGACAGATTCACAGGATATAATAAACGTGATGGTTTTTACACCATGTAAGACTCGCATCCTGAAGATTTTCTTTGAAGTAAAGGTCACATTCGATGTAGGACGGCAGGTTTCCAACATCAAAACGCCCAGAAATCTGATGAACGTACACTGGTTTCCTGAAAGAAAGAAAGAAAACATATATTGAGAAATGTTTCAAAGTGTTTGAGGAGATCCCTCATTCTTCCAGTCCAGCAGAAATTACCTCGGAATGAGCCAAGACACAAAGTTTCCTGGGGCATCTTTCTCTTCAATGGGAGCTTCCTATGAGAATATAACAAAATACAAGTTACACTTTTCCCTCTCGTGTCATATGAGGGAATTAAAATGATTCGATTTACCTCCTTCTCCTCGAGGAATGTATCCAACAGAGGGAGACTTTTCTTTGAGAACACATAGAAACAAGGACACTGAAACACATTCAAAAAGTGTATTAGCTGCCGGTTATTAAAATAGCAAAAATAAATACAGGCTTTTGTTGGTTGGTACATAAAATACCAGTAACCCTAACTTCCAAATATTTATGACAGTGATTATGGCAAATATTTTTATGATAATACAGCTGGAAATAATCCTAAACAGTCAAGACAACCAAACAGTTTTTATCTAGAAAGGAGAATGTTCTTGATAATAAATAAATAAATCATGGAAATGATCCCTGAAACCAGAGATCAGACCTGACTGACAATCATAGGAAAGAGACTCAGTGACTGCAGATACTTTTCTACAGGATATTAAATTGTGAGCTGTGTTTTATCGTTTCAGCCAAACAACAAGTTGTATTAGTGTCGTGATATTATCTAACTTCACTGTAGGGACAAGGTCATTGCTAATATCCACCACTAGTAGGCTGTGGTTGGTGTTTATGGTGAACTTACTGCTCTCCTGGACTTGGTCTCAGAAGGAAGAGGCTTCTCCTTCATGCAGAGGACACAAAGTTCACTGTCGACTTCCAGAATCCCGTACTTATGGGTTTCTGTACAGAAACACAAAGAATCAACTGTGAGCTTGGCAAAGCCAAGCCAAAGCTTGGCAAAGCCAAGATTACACTTCTCACCGACGTCTATAAGTTTACATTTGAGACCAAACTTAGACTGAAGCTGCTCAGTGGCTCGTTCCTGTCATAGTCCAAATGGTCTCTGGTTCTGAAAGCACCTGAGCAGCAGTGGTGGGATGTAACTAAGTACATTCACTTTCTATACTTAAGTTCATTTTTCATGCATCTGCACCTCAGTAGATTTGTTTCAGGGACTTTTCACATTTACTCCACCGGATGTACTCGTTTCTACTGCACAACATTTTTACATTGCACTTTGTTTCATGTTCACACAATCTTTTATATTTAATTATCAATAATGAGGGGAATTGAACCAGTGATCCAATCCGAGCAGGAAAGTAACATCCTGCTCCCGAATGTGGATTTGAGGGAGACAACCACCAAGACTCGGCTTTTACTTTGAATTCTATAAAGACAAATACAAACTTTTACTCAAGTAGAAAAGTTAATGTGGTATTATTGCTTTATACCATATCTATTTGTACCTTTACTTCAGTAAAATGTCTGAGTACTTCCTCCACCACAGCTGATTAGCATCACTGTGTAAATGCTGTAACACTCACCTTCATCTCTGCACTGGTACGACAGCACCAGACAGCTGTCATCACACTTCGCCTGGAAGTCGAAAACTTCTCTTTGACTTGACTGAGGCTAAAATCTTCTTTAAAAAGTGTGTCACTGTTCAGGGTTGGAGAGAGAGAGAGCTGCATCAGTCAGGAACGGACTGGACTCCATAGCAATACGAGTCTATGTCTCTGAATGGTGATGTTGATACTGCAGGTTTAAAGACTGCAGGTTTACAGACATACCCTCCAATAGCTATAACGTGGTCTTCTATCTTGAAGTGCTTTACTGCAAGCTGCAGACAGGCCACAGCCCCGAGGCGCTCCTGGTGGAAGGACAACATTTAGAGGTTTACAGAGAACGTGTGAGATGGCAGTGATAAGGATACTTGTTAAAAAACCTTATTTACATCATTGCTCCTCGTCTGATCGCTGACAATCTGGACATTAGTGAAACGTGCGGCCCACTCTGAACGCAGCTCGGTAGAGAGCGTTGGTCTGGAGAGAGGAGGCAGAGGACAGATGTGGATCTGAGGATGAGCTCCTCCACACAACACATCTGTATCAGCTGTTTGAATCAAGTGTGGAATCCACTTTTACTGAGGATGTTATAAAGTACAACTTACTGGAGGCAGCTGGTCTCAGTGTCACTTCATGTACATTATTCATGATAAAATAATAAACTGATGGTGACTAATATCATGGAGATCATTTCGTCTGCTAAATACTGTTGGGAAGTTAGTTTTTTAATAATAAACAAAGCTACTACAAACTTACTATTAAATGTAATATACCTCATGAGTGAGTTCATTGCAAGCCAGTATTAAATAGTATAATATAGTTCAGTAGTAAGTAGAACTACAGAAGTACTCGAGTCCTGGACTTGACCTTTGAACCAGTGACTCACCACAACATACACAGAGTCCACCGCACCGGACGCGGTCAGCGCTCGGACCCAGTGGGAGATCAGTGCGCAGCGGCCCACCGGCAGCAGCGGCTTCGCACTGCCGACCAGGTGATCGAACCTGCCGCTGCGGTCCGCCGACACGTCCCGCTGGAGCCTGGTCCCGTAACCCGCCGCGAGGATGACGGCTTTCATCGCACCTGAACCGGATGTGGGCCGGTGTCACCTGGTGTTGTGGTCCGCGGCTGCTCGGGCGGAACTAGTGTTTTTAGGAGTTAGGGAACAACACCGGAGCGACCCAGGTACGGACTCCTCTCGCGAGATCAGCAGCCCTGTGAACACTGAGATGATGTGATCTCGCGAGATCATGGCTTGAGACTAGCTCCGCCGCTTCCGGTTTGTATCTACAAATTAAAAGTCCCATTTATTCCACTAATTTTGTAGAATAAAACCGGGACGTTTTTGGTTAAATAAAGGAAGTAATGGCCAAGCTATAACTATTAAATAATTTGCTTTCAAAACATTCTTTGGAGGGTTATGCTGATTGCACACTGAATACTGTCAGGTCACACCTTAAAGTTTTTCAAAATCAAACACTTAACCATGATCTTTATTATTATTATTTATTATTATTATGATATTGGCAGATTCCTGCTGAACCACTGGGCAGTATTGGGGGAAAAGAATGGACAGAGACAGAAAACAGTGTTTTGTTGATTTATTACAACAATTGATGACCTACGGAAATTCATACACAAAACGTTATTATACTGTATTTATTTCCTCAAACTCATTTCTACAAATACAAAAACAAATCTCTTGATGACAAGAAATCGTAAAAAAAAAAATTAACTGTTGAGGCCAGACTCTTATTTTGAGTGTATTTGTGTCATTCCATATCCTCGCTGCCGCTGTCGGCCTCCGAGCCGGTGGCTTCAGCTTCAGCATCTCTCTCTGGCTCCTGGAAATCTGAAGGTTCAGGTTCAGAAACCTCCGATGGCTCGTCAGCTGCCTCGGACTGAGGCGATGGTGTATCACTGTCTCTCGACAATTCCACCTGAAGAGAAGCAAAAAAGGGGGGTTAGGGTGAGACACCTTCGTGAGGAGCATTTTGAGCACCGAACGTTTAGAGTGGCCAGCAATGGATTATGCCAATGATAGATTGAAGTACAAAGTTGTAAGCATGTGTGTGTTATAGTGTTGTCCTGTTAATTTCTAGTATTTTGATGCAAATTGGAATAAAGTATTGTCAAATGTAAAGCTTTCGTGAACCCCAGGAAGAATAACTTCTGCCAAGCTGCAGCTAATGGAGACAAACTAAATCTTTGTGGCCAGTGGATAATTGGATCTGTTCGTCCATTCTAGTCCAAAAGATATGTTGGCATAAGCAACCTCATGTTTTTAAGAGGTTTCATTGCCACCATGACACCAACATACACACGTAATTGGTCAATTTCATGTGATGTAATGCAACCGCATTTAATTCAATTTACCTGGGAGACGTTGTCAAAACTTTCCTCTTGTATCACAGGTTCAAACTCTTCCTGCTCCATTGGTTCTTCATCCTGCATGATGGCTGGCTCGTGCTGGATCGTCTCAGGCTGGAACAGTTCGTGCTGGACCTGCTCGCGCTGAACCGGCTCGTGCTGGAACAGCTCGTGTTGGACCTGCTCGTGCTGGAACAGTTCGTGTTGGACCGGCTCGTGCTGGAACAGCTCGTGTGACCTGCTCGCGCTGAACTGGCTCGTGCTGGAACAGCTCGTGCTGAACCGGCTCGTGCTGGAACGATTCTTGTTGAACCGGCTCGTGCTTGACTTCCATCTCTGGTTCTTTCAGTGTTGCAGTGGGAGCCATTTCTGAAACTGTGGCAGCTGGAGCAGTGAGTGTTTCGATCTGTATGATGAAGCAGAGGGAACCAACGATAAGTAAATAAACGGAGGGACGCCTCATTTTTGTGGACCCTCATAATTTACACTATATGAGCCGATAGTTAAGAGAACAAGGAATTCACACGATTACACAGGCTCTTGAAGAATATCTATACCTATGTCACTCAAGGACATAACACTTTTATGGCACAGAAAAGTGAGAGTAGCATCTCTATCCATTACCTCCTTCTCCACAACTGGCTCTACTGGTTTCAGCGGTGACTTTTATTTGCTTCCAGGATCGTCATGATGGAGGTGGGTATGTGAGCTTGCTGTTATAGAGGAAACAGAGGCAGTTAGTAACTAAGTAAAGCCCAAGAGAATAGAACTGTGGCCTGGGATTGAGGTTGATTTCACTCGGTACCTGATGAGGGGTGAAGGAGAGGACGTGCTGTAGAAGAGGATCTCTCATCTCTGGGCAGCGTTCAAACACACTCGTCAGTTGGGCGGGCGGCAGCTGCAGGAGCACGCTGTACGACTGAGGCTTGGTCCTTTGGCAGCATTTCACAAATCCTTCCCACACCTTAGGATACTTCCACACCTACAACGGAGCGTAACAACCAGTGTCACACAGCAAACACGATAATGGTGATTGATATTGATCTGTGAACTTTCTCCAGTCTCATAATTGGCTGGAGTTTGATGCTGACCTGCTTCACAATGAGGCGCGACAGGATGTTCATGACAAAGCCGCCCAGTCTGGGATACATGGTGAGGGACTGGATGACGGTGCGCATGAGCAGCATGGGGAGGGGACTGTGCTCCATCAGCTGCTGCATCACCACGGCCAGAACCTCCGACGTGTAGACATTCTTTTCCCCGAAGCAGAGGTTGGTAGCTGCAGTAAAGACACCAACAGCATAATGTGTATCGTCAACGGACTGATTGGTAAATTGGTACGGATCTAGATCAGGGGGCATATCCAGGATATTCCCCCCCCCCCACACTTTCTTTAACATTTCGAGGACACAAACCTTTTATGATAGACTTCATATCACATTTGGTGGAGTCTATGTTGTGTAAGGCAATGAGCAGGTCTCCTGGGGTGAGAGGGGACACAGACGAGCTTCCTTCGCCTGAAAGACGACACAAAACAGTTAGTGTATGTATGTGTGTAAAAAAAAAAACACCCAGGAAGGAAGGTGACCTGGCAAACATGACTCTTACTGTGCTGAGTTCCCAACAGACGGTTGAACACCTCCTTCACCACAATGGGGTTGAGCTTGATGAGCTTGGGGAGAGCCTGGATGACTTCATTCTTTAGGAGGAAGAAACAACCAAATTAATATCCAGGAGAGGAAGCATTGTGATTTTTCAAATACTGTATGACAGCTGAGATGAAGTGTGATAAACATTTATGTCAGAACTTTACCTTTTCTAGGCCATTTATGACCGGAATAAGGAAACGAACATCGGGCACACGTTTGTGGTAAAGATCTCGAACTCTCTCCACCAGCTCAGGAGACGGAGGCACTGAATACAGGAAATAAAGGATTCACATCAACGCCGCTCATTTGACCTCATCTATTGTGGACTGGGTGTTAAACTAATTCTTGCTTTTTACCTTTATCGGTCAAAATGTGCAGGCAGCGCGTGACTAGAGTCTCTGCTCCTTTAGGACAGTTTTCAACCAGAAGCAGCAGCTCTGGCGAGTTCATTCCCATTCCACGGATCTACAAACATGGTTATTACCATTCAAAATGAACCCAGCTCAAGAGATGCATTTATTAGTCGAGTTTCTTCCTCTGGTGGGTGACTCTTTATGAACATTAACATTTTAAAAGTGAGATGCAAGTGTTTCCTTCTTTTTGTTTTCACCACCATGACCCGTTGCTCTGCTCTTGCTCTCATTTATCTTATCTAATGGGCAAGTTAAAAAACACATGTGCAAAAATGGATTTTAAATAACTCAAACATTCATTCCTACATACATAAAACAACTACTGAATTTAATCTTAATTTACTTGCATAGAGAGGCTCACTCTGACTTGACGGTCTCATACAAGACTATCAACCAACGAACAAAAGAAGGAGCATCCTCCAAAAGACAGGGAACCAGAGCGAGAGGGGACTCACCGGCTGCTCTATTGCTCGGAGCACACTGCGCTTGATGTCAGCGATGGCCTCGGTGTAGACCGAAGCGAGCTCATGGACCAGCCGGTGGTTTAGAGGAAGCAGAGACAGGTAGAGGAACAGACACTGTCTCACGGTCTCTTCAGTCCAGGGAGACGCCACCTCTGTCTCAAACACACAGAAATGTGAGGTTACAGAAAAAAAGAAAAATCGTTATCGTCAGGTACAGCCCTATATTGAAAAGATCCATATGTATCCCACCTGTGTCTTTGTCAGCCCCAAAGAGAAGAGATGGGGGTTGGGATGGACGAGAAGCTGCAGGTAGTTCAGGGCAAACTTCTCGATGTAGTCTCTGAGCTGGTCCTTCTCATACATACGCTTCAGAAAAGCCAGGGCGGTGGTCCGCACCTGAAAACACAACACAGTCACTGAAGATCACAGAAACTTTTCAGGACTGTACAAAAAGGTGTGAGCTGCACTTAAACAAAATACAGACAAGAAATATCATCACCTTCTCTTTTTCATGCGAGCTGAGATCAAGAAGAACATGCAGATACTGAAACTGCCTTGAGGGCCGTTTGATGATGAGCTCCTTCAGAGTCGTCATGCCCAGATACACCCGAGACTGAAACAAAGGTTACCACACAGAGTTAAGTGGACATGTTGGGAGTTAACACTACACAGAATGTCTTCGTCCTGCCCGTTACCTCGTCCTCGCAGTACCGTCTTATTACTTCCAAAGCAGATTCTGTTATAATGGGAGCCTCCAGAACCAGTTTGGTGAAGAGTCTGATGTGAAAACAAATGTGACTCAGTTTGTGCTGGTGTCAGAAGATAAACAATGTTTCACCATTATCAGTACACACAGAAGATATGTCCAGTAAACCATGTCTATCATTTTGTTTAAATAAGAGTTAGAGACATGATGGATGTTCCCTCACCCGTCTCTCTGCTCTGGTTTCTCCTGCAGGCCGGACAGCAGCGTGTAGAGACAGTGATCGTAACTTTCCAACTGCCCAGAGGGCAGCTGGCTGAGGTAAGTGTTGTACTCTTGGTACAGGAGAGAAAATGCCAGGTCACTCCTGGTCCTGATGTCCTCTAGAATAAACGCCAGCACATCTTCTTTCATCGTCCCTTCAAACTGCGTCACAAGCCTGGCGAGGAGCTTCACTCGGACCTGCCACAAACATTCAATATGATCCCCTTGTGAAACGGGAACTCGTCTTTGAGAGCAGAAGGCCTAAAGAGGTTCATTATAAATCGTGTGCAGGCTGAGTACTTACATGGGACATGCCACTTTGAGCAATAGCCTTCTCTGAATTCAGGATGCGTTTGATTGCTTTGGAGGTTAACGTCTCAATCTGGGGGTCTGATAGCGGCTGGACGACATCGGCCAACCGAAACACTTTCTTCCTCCCAGTTGCCCCGGTCATTCTAGAAAAGAACAAAAGCATAAGCTGCTCAGAAATGAAATCAATCAAATTGTATTTGTATAGGCCATATTCACAATTTGTCTCATAGGGCTTTAACAAGGTGTGACATCCCCCGTCCTTAACCCTCAACAAGTGTAAGCGGGAAAAAAAACTTCCCAAAAAACCCCAATTAACAGGGGAAAGAAAAGGCAGAAACCTCAGAGAGCCACGTGTAAGGGATCCTCTCCCAGGACGCTCAGAGGTGCAATAGATGCTGCGTGTAACTGAGACGATTGGAGGTCTGGACTTTCTCATATGAAGAACGCAGCAGTGCTGGTCTGATAGCAGCTACATAGGATAGTAAGTGTGACCTATAAAAAAGGGGCAGCTTTCAGTGCTTGTGCCAGAACTCACTTGGTTTGTGCAGTGGGCACGATGGGCTCAGGAAGCCTCTTGACTGTGACGGGACTGGGAGCCTCAGCGGTTGAAGCGTTTTCTGTGTAACCTCCCACCACGGAGATCGCTTGGCCCTTCGTCGCAACTTTGCGTTTGATGAGCAGGTCTTTAGAGGCAGAGTCTTCGTCGTTATCTTCCTCTTTGCATGCGTCGTCCTCTCTGGCTTTGCACTTTTCAAGTCCTGAGAGACAGTAAATGTGTGTGGGAGATTCTATTATCAAATTCAAAACAATACATATCTGATGATGACATTTGGATAAAATTTGTTGCGACAGATTTTTTTCAACGAGGCAGGATGATTTACAACTTTCACAAAGACTGGAATTCTTAACAGTTATATTGTCGTGAAACCATAAATTCTTACAAAATTCTACGCCCTGTGATGACAGTGCATCTCTTTGTTACCAACCTGGACCAATCCCGGCTGAAGTCATCTGTGTGGCCATCAGCCGGGCCAGATGTTTAATCTGTGCATCGGTGCCGGCCGACTCCACAGGCGTGTATGTGGCCTGGAAGGATGCTGGCATGACATCCGGCAGATACACCATGCTGATGAGCACCTAAACAACAACACAGAGATATAAGCTGAGCTGTCACACAATCTAATTTAAATGAGAAACAAACTGAAAGAAAGTTGGCTGCTGCTCACCAGGTTGGCAACATTCTGTGGGTTGAGCAGCGGGTGCAGAAACTCAGCCGTGAGGTCAATGGCCGACTGCACGACTGGAGCAGCAGCTGGTTTAGGGGCGGTGAGAGGAGCCAGCTCCTCTTTGTCCTCATCGTCTTCCATCAGGGTCGGTTCTAAACTCAGAGGAACAACCATCAGAAATACTGATACTGCAGATAGATTAAACTGTAAAGTAGTGAATGTCAGAATGTGTACGATGGTGTTTAGCTGTACATGAAGGAACGACAGTACTTTTGCATAATTTTTTGCTGATTTAAAACCTATGAAAACCTGGCAAAATTTCTATTCTTTCTACAGTTAAAATTGAATCACTACAATCACGCCGAGTGTGACTGTGATCACCACTCACCCATCTTAACCTTTTTCCCCTCTGTGTATTGGTCATGGCGCGGTCTTTTGCGCTGCTCGCGCACCACAGGTGTGGAGCGGGTGATTTCACTCTGGGGCATTCCCAGGTCCAGCAGCAGGGTGCTGATCTGACCCTGGTACTCCAGGCTGCAGGGATGCTTGAGGACGGCCACTAGGTGCAGCTTCAGGTTTTTCCTCACGCTGCTCACCTGAGACTTGGCCAGAGTGGGAGGCAGGTTTGCTAAAAAGGTTCAAGTATAGAGAAAGAAATGAAAAATAGGTATTTAATATATCACATTAAATAGAGTGAAATTATGCATTGAGCACAAACAATCAACAGTTTCCATCTGAAAAGTAACATTGTTTGCATGATCCAGTTTTAAATTGATTTACATTAACAACTAAACTAACTAGAACAATCGTTCTTTTTGTACAGGAAAGCTAAGGCCTCCGTTTTCTGCCTTAACACATTGTACGTTCTTGTTCATGTATTTCTTTTTAAAGCTGTAACACAATTCTGTACTTTTATCATTTATTATGATTTATTGACTCACATAAACTTTCATCTTAGGTTGTACAGATTTTACCGATATAAAGAATTTAAAGATTCTCCAAGAAATTATGTCACAGTAAACAAAAGTACGATGAAGTCACTGAAGTGGTGTTTTGTGATTGTGTGTGTACACAACACTGGCTCAGAGGACTCACCATGCAGTGTCTCATATGCCTGCACCACCTCTGACATGAACATCGGCCTCTGACGGGCAATACTGGCCAGTGAGCCCAGCGCTGTAGTGAGGTTGATGCTGGAAATGGCCGGGTGGACCATGAACTTCAGCAGCTTCTCCAGCGCAGACTTTCCCTCCTCACACAAGACATCTGTTGAAAATTGAGAATGACAAGAATTTGATGGACTGAACTGAAAAATATATAAATACATTTTCCCCTGTGCTAGGATTGTAAGATCTGTACCGTATCGAATGTACGAGTGATCTCTAGGAACTTTATCCAGGCTGATGTCCCCCTCCTGTCTTTTGGGGATGTCAGAGTCGGATGTCCGTGCTGACAGACTGATAATTAGTGCCTCTGTGAACTTGATGGCGTGAGTGCGCACGCCGTCATTTTCAGAATCCAGCTGGGCCAGAACATCCTCCTTCATCTGTGTGACCATATCCCAGCATGCCTCCTGCATATCTGATGCTCCTTTGGCGCGCAACAGCCACTGTCACAAAAGAGAATAAAAGGTATGAAAAGACGACCGGTAGTGGTTACACAAACTGATTTGTGTGACTGACTACATCACATGTACAGTATTTCTTCTTTTGGTCCATAATGTGTAAGTTTGAGCATTTCATGGAAAACTGTATTAACCTGCAGAGTAACTTTGTACAGCTGGGTGAGAGTGAGGATGGCTTTTTTCACCACATTCACACTTTCATCCCTCAGCAACATGTTCAGGTTGGCAATCAGCCGGAGGAGGAGCTCATTGTCCCTTTTACTGCGAAACACAAAACAGTAAAGGATTAGAAAAGTTGGGACTTTTTTCTACGATGAACATGAATTTCAAACTTGTCAAGTAACTCACCAAGCTTCCTCTATGAAGCCAATGACGAACTTTTTAACCTCAATAGACTTGTCGGTCTGAAACGCAATCATCTCCTGCAGGGTGAAAAGAACAGTTTGTATATGTACAACTGCACAGAACATTATATATCTAATTTGGCTTATTCATTATCTGTATAAATTACACGTCAAATAAACACAATAGTGAACAAAGCTCACAAAGGTTCAACTTACATCCAAGAAATTGTCGAGAAGAGACGGGTCCTTGTTGATGATAAGCTCCTGGACCTGAAATATTAAATAAATTCACTGATTCTAGTTTGCCCCCAATTGCCTTCATATGGTTGTGAGTACATGAATCATGAGCAGGGACACACCCGGAAAGATCCATACATCAATACATGAAACTGTACATAACTAAAGTAATGTTTGGAAAACATTGTGTCTATATTTTGGGGAAATGCATGTATTTCACACTGATGTCACATTAAGCTTTGAGGTCATTATTATAACTTGAAGGAATCAGACTACCAACCTGTTTGAGCACAGCAAGCTTCTCATCTGTGGGAATCAGAGCCGCCTGGTTCAGGAGATCCACCACCTGAGAGGACAAGAGGAAACCTTAACTGTTACTACATGAAAAGAAAGGCCTGGTGTCATCGGACCCAAATCTCATTTATTAATATAACAGCTGACTTGTTTTATTCTAAACATTCTAGGGTTGTGCTTCATTCTTTAGCTTCATTGGCCACAATGATAACCTGGACTATGAAGTGGTTAACAACTGTCTCAGTTAACCCTGGGTTTTCTTATACATGTGTTCATGTGACAAAAGTGGAGTCGTTAACTAAATGCAACATATTAAAAACCATGAATAGATTTCTTATTATGATATGAGAAGAAACGCTGATGTTGATCATAATTGAAATATCTTAGGTATTTTCAATCTTTCATTTAAGATGGATAATCCTGTGAAGCAGAGTTGTTATTCACATTCTAGTTATGGTTTTAGGTATAGGGGTTAAATCTGATGATGACAAACTGGATGAACTAATGCACAGATAATAAAGTTAATGAAATTCAAGTGAGAGAAGAGAAGAGAACGTGCGAGGAGCTTGTCACCGAATTTATGTTACATTATAACGGAGAATGACATGGTGTATTTGAACAAACATCTACCTTCACACACTGATCTACATTTATCATGATCATGAATTAATATTCAGCCCGACTGACCCGATCAGCATCGTCTGGTACGTCTCTTAACAGCAGAAACAAGTCTGACATTACTTCATCTTCCATAAACTCCAAGTTCATAATTGGGCTGTGATTCTTTTCTATTCAATGTATTTGATCTTGATATTTACATTTCATTTTGTTGCATGTCACTTTTGGGGGGGGGGGGGGGGGTTCCCTTGTTTCTCTCACATCACATGAAGAACCCAGAGTGACTGATATCAAGCTAGAGCAGGTTTATAGGTTCAGATCCCAGAAACGTATCCTGTGTGTTCTACACCTGCCTCGTGCTGCAGGTCCCAGGTCTCAGCGTTAGGATGTAAACAGCGGAGCGTTACCTTCTCACTCGTGGTCATGTCGATCATGTGGGAGGTCTCTCCCTCCTCGGAGACATGTCCATGATACTGCTCCTCTTCTTCTTCCTTCTTCTTCTCACTGCTGTGTGGACACCATGCTCCTCAGCAGCGAGGGGGGACAACGGGATCTCTGTGGAGATGGAGATGTGGATCCTGTTAATGACACAACAACCCGCCAGGATCGGTCCCGCTGCAGCTCAGAGGACGTCCGTGTACGTCACGGTGTGCGACCCGTTACTGGTCTTTGGTACTGGACCTAAGTTCCACCAGTACACACCAGTAAACTCGTCAATGACCAGACTTCCATCGCGAAGTGTCACAACACACAAAACAGCTAACTAGCTAGCGAAGTAGCCCCCCATGCTAACGGCAATGCTAACCCCTGCGAGCTGCTGTGGGAACAGATTGCGTTGCGGCTACTCACGGATACTCCGGCTCGTTACTTCGTCAGAGTAACAACGAGTAACTGTGGCTGGTGTCACCGACGTATCGATACGGAACTTTCACGGTGTTAAACCGCTAAAGCGAAGCTGCCATTTTTCATTGAAGCAGCGGTGGTGTGGTGTGCTACTTCTTCTTCTTCTTCTTCCTCTTCTTCTTTTGTGAACTGAGCGCATCGCACCAGAGGCAGCCGCCCCCTGCTGGAGGCTGCGAGCACCTTTCCGAGAAGACGTTTCCTTTTATCATACTTTGATTAAAACAGATAATATAGAACATAATAAAAAAAAAATAAAAAAAAAGACACCCTGTTAATACACGTGTTAAATTAAGGTATTGCTTTATGTGGAGTTAAGACACAATATTTTGGTTTTATTCTAGCATCAGTAAAACAAGGATCCTTCAAATCGAGTGAGGTCACTAACATGATCATTTCTATATTCATATTTATATTAGTATCAGTGTAGTATTTTTAAATTGGTAAATATGTTTATTATTTTTCTGTGTGTGTGTGTGTGCTTTATATGCTTTATTGTTGACAGAGTTGAAGGTTTAAAATTGCTCGAGTCACAAAGGCCTGTTAAAAAATGTGCCTAAGTCATTTATTCCTCTTATGTTACATAATTGACAGATACTTGTTATTAGTATGTCAATAGTCATCTATTTTCATAACCTTTTTAGTGGAATTATTAATAAATATCATATATTCAATATTTGGTTAATTTCTTTTGTTTTTCTGAAAAACCTGAAAAAAAGACTAAAAGCCTTTTTCATCAGGACACAAATGTTTGGTTGTAACTTTATATAACTACACAAACTGGGTTTAACGTACATATAAACCTCAGTTCTGACAGTACACGTATATAACTTATTAAAAAAACAGTTTGCTGTTTAAATTGACGTAAACAACTCAAACTCAGGTTTAAAGAGGCGAAACGACTCGAGACTCCATTTCCCAGAAGTCCGTGCGGCGCTTAAGTGATGTCACCTGATAGTGAAGAGGGAAGGGTATGCTAATGTTTACAACCGTCGGGCTGTCAATAACCGGATCGGTACCACGGATCGATTTACGTCTCTAATCGCTCCGCGTGTGCAGAGCCGAGGAACCGCGGGTGCGAACCCGATGACTCCTTCCCGTGTTCAGGTGAATATAGACCGGAAGCAGCTCGTTGGCGCGTAGCTCTCGGGATTGTTGGTAAACAAGCTGAGCGTATAGCACGCGATGCTAGCTGCTAGCTTAACTACAGACATGGTTGGAGCTGAAGCAGCTGCTGTCACAACCACACGCGCGCGCACCGTCTGTGGTTCGGTGTCTGTGGTGAACTGTGTGTGCGTGTGTCACAGTTTGTAAAGAGCGTCTAAAAGCCGAGCTGGAGAACGTGTGATTCCCAGGGACTGAGGAAGCAGATCGGTTCCACATGTGGAACAAGCAGCTGGGAGCTAACGCAGTCCACTGCTGCTCTGGTTCTGGTTCTGGTTCTGGTTCACACTGAGCTGTGTCCTCTGTCCTCTCTGTGGCAGGCTCCTGTTTGCTGTGGACTCCCCTGCTCGGTGTTGGCTGTGCACAGGGACTCCGAGCTGTCATCCAGAAACTCCACAGGTGACTTTTCAGATTTGCAGCTTGGAAACGAGATGTGTACAGAAATGTAATTGAGAAGCCCGGGTGATGATGTTCTGCTTTTATTGTCTCCTATGATTAACTCAGTGATTGGTTCGCTGTAAGACTCCTACATGATCACATGGATGAGACGCACAGATCTTACTAAGTGTAATGTTGTTGTCCTCATCTGTTCAGCGGTAGATCAGCTGTGAGCCAGTGTCTGAGTTTCGGTACCTAAAGCATGTTTGTGTTCCTTCCTGCCTCTGTATCAGTGTCCCGATGGAATGGGTGTTCATCATGAACCGGATGAGCTCTCAGGGTAGCTCTGCAGCCCAGCGCAGGCGGATGGCCCTGGGGGTGGTGATACTCCTGCTGGTGGACGTCATCTGGGTAGCCTCCTCTGAGCTGACCTCGGTAAGGACTTTGTCACATTTTGTCATTTTGTCATTTTTCCACACCTGCTCTTGCAAGGTGGGTTTCAGTATGAGATGATACAATAGGAGTGAAATGAGAGAGGGCGTGCTGGACTCTGTTGTACTCTGGAACCAGAGTGCCCGGAGATGCTCTGGGATCGACAGACAATGGTGTGAACCTAATCCTTTTGTTTGTGTTTTGTCTTTGCCCCACAGCATGACATGTCTTAGTTGTCCCTAACAAGAGCTTGATAAAGTATTGAATTACTTAAACATCTTAACTGGATGCTTGCTCATTTCTGGAGCCTGCGAAGACTTCACCTCTCACAGCCAAAATGACGTCTTGCCGAAAAATAAGAAATAACTAGACAAAGAAAAAATATACGAAGCCATGCCCACTACTCGTGCATTACGGTCCACGCCATCAAGTGTAGACCACACAATGAACATTTTATGTAAATCAATTAAAGTTGTAAAACTAGGCTCACTTCCTTGCCAGTAGGTGGCGCTATCACTAAATACAGACTAATAGATCTATTCAGGTCGGGGCTCTGATGAAGAATTAGCAACTTGGGGCCGATTGGACGATGTTCAGTGGAGTTACAACGACTTCATTCTCACGCTAATGAGACACAGACCTATGAACCTTCCAATATACGTGTAAACTCTGCAGCAGAAGTTTATCAGCTGACCAGTGGTTATTCTAACAGTTTCCTCCCGATTGTTTCCGCAGTACATTTTCAAACGACAGGAGTACAACAAACCCTTCTTCAGCACGTTCACCAAGACCTCCATGTTCGTGCTGTACCTGCTGGGCTTCCTGCTGTGGCGGCCCTGGAGGCAGCAGTGCACCGGCTCTCTGAAACGCCGCCACTCTGCGTTTGTAAGACGTCAAGCCACACTCTCCCATCAAATGTTTTCTTTCTTTGCAAGCATTTATTCATCAGAAATTCTGAATCAGGATTATTGGTTTTTAGCCTGTTGACTGTTTCAATCCCATCTTTGTGCAGTTTGCCGATGCGGAGGCCTACTTTGCACCGTGCACCACTGACACTACTGTGAACAACCGTTTGGTATGTAGTTTAATTTCAGAGTATCTGATAATTCTACATGCAATCTAGTGTTTTTAGTTTTTTTTTACCATTTCCTGTTCTGTTGGCAGGCGAGGGAGCCAAATCAAGGTCACAGAAGTATCCATTACTCATAAACAGAACTAATATCTCCCCTTCTCCTCCACTCGTGTGCAGAGCGAACCACTGTATGTGCCTGTGAAGTTCCAGGATGTACCTGCTGAGCACTCAAATTATTTGACTGGAGATTTTCAAACTTGTGAGTGCACAGTTTTTCTTTATTGTCTTGTATCAACTCTCTGAATTAACTAGGATCTCGCAAGGAGCTTTGTCTGATATCTGATTGATAGCCTCATCATAATTCTTACATCTTCTGTGGCTGGGTTTCCATTAATCTACTACTCTCTCCATTTCCGCCTCCCAGCAGCTACCAAAAAGCAGCGGGTGCGTTTCAGTAACATCATGGAGGTGCGTCAGCTGCCCTCCACTCAAGCTCTGGAGGCCAAGCTGTCCCGCATGTCCTACCCTGCTGCCAAGGACCACGAGGCCATGCTGCACACGGTGGGCAAGCTCACCATCACTGATGTGGCCAAAATCAGCTTCTTCTTCTGCTTTGTGGTGAGTGGAATCCAGCTGGAATATTTACCTTTTAATTTAACTATTCTTTATGATATTTTCAAGTCCCTGGGTCCCTTGAAAATAATACTACTTATTATTATTATTAGCACCACTTGACCTGTCTCCTTTTTTATGCAGTCTTCACTTATTATAAAGCGTAATTAATAACACAGCATTATTTTTGTGTTGTTAGCAAACCAGGTGGTTAAAATGTATTTTGCGCTTGTACAGATTTATTTAATTGTTGAGTTCATCACAGGCCTGTTGTGATGGAAGGGTTTGTCGTTTTGTCTTCCAGTGGTTCCTCGCTAACCTGTCCTACCAGGAAGCCCTGTCCGACATGCAGGTTGCAATTGTCAACATTTTGTCATCCACCTCAGGTGACTACGGATTTCATGATGCCCAGTAAAATGTACAGTCGACAAAAGGAAAATGGGGGAAAACTAGTCTTGGATGAGTTGTCTATTAAACCCAAAGAAGAGTAAACCCACTGCTGTGACTGGTCTGTGTCAGTTCCATTGTGCTCTGACATGTTTCTCTCTCTCTTTCTCTTCAGGCCTGTTCACGCTGATCTTGGCAGCCATATTTCCCAGCAACAGCAGCGACCGCTTCACGTTGTCCAAGCTGCTCGCTGTGGCTCTGAGGTGAGTGCTGAGTCAGCGTTTTGATAGAAGTGCTGGGATGTACTGTTTCACGCTGTTTCTCAACGCTCACTTTGTTGAGCAGTAGTTTTCAATATGTCTGGTGATCTTTTATCAGACTAAATCCATCAATGAACTGTTGGATTTATATTTTATTATATATTTGTTATAGCTATTGCTATAGCGTTGTTTACCTGTCGGTTCAAACAGTATCTCTCTTATTCAGCATGGGAGGTGTGACGCTGGTGAGTTTCTCCAGCATGGACAGCCCTGATGAGAAAGGTGTCATAGGTAACCATGGTGACAGCGAGTATCTGTCACTCACACACATGCCATCACTATTGTGTAAATTATTACAGTTTGACTCTTTCCAAATGCATCTTCTATGAAGGTTCCTTGTGGTCGCTGGCCGGGGCGATACTGTACGCTTTCTACATTGTCATGATCAAGAGACGAGTGGATCGGGAGGACAAGCTGGACATTCCCATGTTCTTTGGTAAGAAGAGACTCTTTAGATCTTCTTTAAGGACCAGGTCAGACTTTCACTTGCCACAGAGGCAGCTGTGCCCAGAGGCAGCTGTATCTTCAGGTTGTCCCAGATGTGTTTTTAAAATGTCCATAGTCCATTTCAAAGCTGTAAAGAAAAATGTGTGTGTTCAACAGATTGTGGTAAGATAATTCTTATCATTCTCTGCAATGTGTTGAAACCCTCAGTTAGCAGAAACATGTAGTTCCTTGTCACCATCTTGAATCCGTGCCCTTGTAGCGACCCCAGCCAACAGATGTTGTCTTAAGAGCCGTGTTGGACTCCTGTGTGTGTCTCTCAGGGTTCGTGGGTCTGTTCAACATGCTGCTGCTGTGGCCGGGCTTCCTCGTGCTCCACTACACGGGCTTCGAGGCCTTCGAGCTCCCCAGCCAGCTGGTGTGGACCTACATCCTCATCAATGGCCTCATCGGCACCGTGCTCTCCGAGTTTCTCTGGCTCTGGTGAGTCACGCTTCTGGCACCAGATCCTTACAATTCCTATTTGATATAAAACGTTTTTGTTGCTGTTCGTTGAGTTTCCATATAAATGCTACGCTGATGAATTAAAGTGAATTGGTTTCTTTCTGTTTCCAGGGGCTGTTTCCTCACGTCCTCTCTCATAGGAACTCTGTCACTGAGCCTCACCATCCCGCTCTCTATCATGGCAGACATTTGCATGCAGAAGGTAAGTTTCCCTTCAACGGTTACAAATCAAATGACTCGTAAACCTAGAAAACTTTGCTGGAATGATAACAGCTGTAACTAGTGACTTTGGTCTGTGTGTGTGTGTGTGTGTGTGTGTGTGTGTGTGAACAGGTGCGTTTTTCTTGGCTGTTCTTCGCCGGCGCCGTCCCCGTCTTCCTCTCCTTCATCATTGCCACGGTCTTATGCCACTACAACAACTGGGACCCCGTGCTGGTGGGGCTCCGGAGAGTATACGCCTTCATTTGCAGGAAACATCGCATCCAGAGGTATTTAACACCCTGGTTCTCCACTGGGCAGTCATGTGACAAACCCACTGTGGACTACAGTGGGTTTTGATGTCCTTCTTTAGAGATTTAGCATTTTCGTACGTGTGAATAAACCCAGGCCCTGTTCGCACCTGGTATTAAAATGCAGCCTGAATGTGTCTTAGTCTGTCATCAGGTGTACATGCTCGACTGACTGCTCTTCTGTGAATGCTTGTGCTTCTTTGGTGAGGGAAGAAAGTACTAATGACGACTGTGGTGACGACTGACGGACTGTTGTGTCCACCCACAGACTGCCAGAAGACAGCGAGCTGTGTGAAAGCCTTATCCCCCTGCACACGGTCTCCCCCCACGAAGGAAGCCTCTGTTCGTGATCCAACCGTCAGACACAAAGTAAGTGATCACTCAGCCACTTCCTGGCTTCGACACGCGTGTAGCTGAGTGATGTTTGTAATGTGCATGTTAGTGCATGTGTGGAACAAATATCTCCGGGCGAAACACACACACACACAATTTGCTTAATTGAAACATGGGCAGGTCTAAAAGGTTAAAACTCTGATCTCTTGTCTCATATTCATATTTTTTTATAGATTATATTGTTTACAATACATGAAGGTTTCAATGCTGATGCACGACTAGTAATTTGTTTTCTTTGTTCCTCTAGGTGGCGATGGTGGATCTCGCTGAGTTGACAATCTGGAAGCTTTCAGAGACATTGAACTACCCCAGTGCCTCCTATTGAAACTATTTATTTTCTACAGTGTTGAGACGGCCCAACCAATTCTACAATCTCCTTTTCTTTTTTTCTTTTTTTACGTTCACATATCAGCCGTCACGGACTGAACTTCTGATTTCTCCTTTTTAATGTTTTCTCTGTGAAAAGAAACTCTATGGTACTCGAGGTGCTGGACATGATCAGTGACTACTGTCGTGTCATGTGACCAAATGAAATGGTAAATGTTGAACTTGATCTTAACACTAACAGAAGTGGAGCAGTAGTGTGCGTGCGTGTGTGTGTGCGTGCGTGTGTGTTTGTGTGTGTGCGTGTGCGTGTGTTTGAAAACCTTGGAAAAGAGCTCCCATCACTATTTTAAGGACGACGTAGCCTCTTTGTACTGGACTTTGTATATTCGTCCTTTTTTTGATACTTGCTGCTTGTTTGGAAGTTCATGCAGATGTAATGCATTTCACAGTCTGGCCGTTTGCACCCTCGCAGAGCAGACCCAGCCTTTCCCGACGGTGTTAGACGCACCGAGGCAGCACGTGAGTGAAGCGCCTCCTTGAAGTGTGCACTGGGCTGCACCACGCTCTCTAGATTCAGCACCTGGACGTGCAGGAGTCGGTGCAGTTTGACTGATTTCAATGGGCTAATCGTGTCTTTGAGCTTTTTCCAATCAGCCCCGTGATGCACTTCACATGATCTCTTAGCACATGTGACCACTTTGTTTTCATGGCCAACGATCAGTTGAAATTAGAAATGCAGTTTGAGTTCTTGTTACTCGGCCTCAGAGGCTTTTAGGCAGTTACAGAATTGTTCAGCGCGGCCTCTGCATGTGCTGGAAGGTATTTTCCAAGTTTCAGACCTTCAGGTGACACCAATATTGTCCTGATAGGATTCAAATACATATTTTTGTCAGTCAGCCTGTGTTGTTCTCTGTTGACTGAGTGAGTCTGATGCTTGTTACCTTGTCTAATCGGGACCGAAACAGGATTTGAATACTTAAATATTCAGAAATAATCAGCCATGGCACTGACTACTTATTTCTCTTAAAGTATTTCTTTATAAAAGGCACAAGGGGGGAGATGTTAACATGTTTAAAAACTTGATTTTCACTGGAGGGGCAATAATTAGACAGAATCAAAGGAGATTATTTGAGCTGCTAATTATCTGCTATCTTCTCCATTGCCAGTTTAAAATAACTCTTTACCTCTTACAAGAAAACCAATAGAATCACTTTAGTTAATGACAGCTCACCTCAAAAAACTTTAACTGTTGTTTTAGCTGCAAATTATTTAAAGTCCAAATTTACTTTTTAATGAAGGAAATGTTAATTTAAGAGTCTAGAGACCAATACGTACAATATTACTACTACTACTAATAAGCTTTTTTTTTTAAATTCTTGCAGAGGGTTAACGGCAATAAGCAATAAAATATGAATCAGTGAAAATGAATGCAAGTGGGTAAGAAGTAATGAAATGTTCAAATCAAAATTAAAGGAAGGAACCCTGCAGCTGCATTCATGTTGGGCAATTCTGAAGGGCCAGCACCAAATAAGCATCATTACAACGACAGTTTAACGTTTAATCAAACATTTCATTACTTGAACATTTTTAGAAATCAATCTTTTCGTCATCTTTAGGTGTCGAGCGCTACAGACGAGCGATGTTCTTGTTTTCTCCTTGTTCCTCCTTGCTGTGTTCCTCTGACAGTGCTGGAGCGTGGAGACCAACTGTGACAGAGACATGAACTTTGTGTTGAACAACAAGCCGTCAAAACTTATAAGCTACAAAAACGTCTCGCTGCAATAACGGTTCGTGCTTGGACGAGAGCTTTCCTCTTCAGATGTCTGTCCACAGTGAATCATGGGCAGAGTGTTGATGTTCGTGAACACTACAGATTTATCCTCTTGAGATTACGTCTCAGTTCATATTCGATGTATTTTTCTAAATGATACCTGCAGGAGGAAGGGTTTGCATTCTCTTGTAGTTTAGATTAGGTCACATCAGTTGGACAGAAAATGATTTATTGACTGTTTGAGAGTTTTAATGTGACATTTCTTTAACCAGCCTCGGTGTCTGTCATGTGATCACAGATGTATATATATCACAGCACAAGGTGAAATGTAAATGTTAATCCACTATTTCTCATGTTGTTTGCATAAAATTCTACAGAAAACTATTTTTTTCATCTTTCAACAGTGGTGCTTGTGAAGTCCTGCATGTGATTCATTTTTTTTTTTTACTCAGGTTCTTTTGTTTTCTGAACATTTTCTGTGTCACTAACGAGGACGACCCAAAGACGGCTGTGACAGCAACTTCCTTCTCATCAGCATACACTCGTGACTAATCCTATAAGTTTGAATGTGTTTTTGTACGTCCACTGCACTATTAAAACGAGTTGCTCTGAATCACTGCTTCAAATGAAGTATATCTGCAGGAGACATTGTTCATTTAAAAGTTTGTCAGAGAACAACAGCATTATTTGCATGGACAGTATTTGCTGTTGTCTCTTTACCGTCATCAACAAGGGACAGTTTGGGGTTCAGTATCTTGCCCAAGGACACTTCGGCAGGCAGAACGGGGGAGACTATCGAACCACCGACCCTCTGGTTAGTGGACAACCCTCTCTCACGCAGATGGGGCCCAAGACCCCTACACTGGACAATCAGGAATTGTCCTTTAAATGGTATTAGCACCAAATCATAATAAACATGTCAACATTCCAGATTTAAAATACAAAACTATCTGAGGAGGTTCTGGTATTTGGAGCAGAATTAATAGCTTTAAATTCGGCGTCGCGGTGGGTTGAGGTGAAGTTGAGGTAAACATTCAAATGCTCAGACTCAGCTTCAGTTCTGATGACGATTGGGGAATGAAAGCAAACTCAAAATGCAAACATTACATGGAAGAAAGACAGAGGCCGAATGCTGCGGTGTCACAACAGGAAGCCAAGTTGCTCTGAAACAGAAACACAGGTAAGAACAAATAGAACAGGAGCTACTGCAAATAACTGGGAAACAAATCCAAAAACCAAACACAGGGAAAACAAATAAAAGTCAGAAACATATTGACTTTAGTCACACTCTACATCACCTGATGAAATATGTGATATTTATATAACTAAGTATTTGATTACACTTACTTTTGTGCTAAGCGGTGAACAGTAATATCTTTTATTGATACAATTTATTTGCTTTACTTGCAAAAAAAAGCTCTCTTGTATTTGTACATAGTAAATATTAAAATGTTTGTGCTTATTCATGAAGATATCTGTTCTAAATACTAGACCCATAGCTTTTATCCTTTGTTGACATTTTTTGTGTTTTTAATTTCTATTAAAGATGTACTGTGTATCAGTATCCATAACGCACTGCCTTAAACAGTTTAATTTTCAATATATATTCAATAATGTCATTATAAAAACACCATAAAGATGAACATAAAAGAAATGTAATGCAATAAATGCAGTTCCTCGTTGTGTCCTGAATCACACAGAAGAGGGCGCCGCACGCTCAGGATAATCAGACCTGAGATCAGTTGTTAAACACACATGTGGTTTCCCACAACCTAGCGAATACACTGTAGTTTAGTGTTGTGGTCTGAGGCCAATGAAGTGATAACAGTTGTTTATGTTTCAGAAAAAATTATGTTAATGCAAAACCTGGATTCTTCACTGATCGTTCAAAATTTAACTTTTTAAAACGAGTTTGACAGTATTTAGATAAATGTGCAGTAGATCTCCCGGTAACCAAATACATACGGAGACGCCGACCTACGAGGATGAAATGTAAAAATCCTGCTAATAAATTCGACAGCAGAAGTCAGATGGTTGTAAGGAGAGGGTGGAGGCGATGGGGGGGCGTCAGTGGGTGAAGCTCTCACTCCCTCCGGGATGATGAGTCTGACTCGTGGTGTCGTCTGAGGCCTGAATGGTCAACACGACGATGCTTCCCACCTTCTGTTTCTACTCTTCACTGTTTCTACTCTTCCTGTTTCTACTCTTCAGAGACCTGCACACACAACCTCCTGTTAGACTGCTGTGACACCGTGTGGGATAAGCAGGCTGTAGCAACTGTTATTCCACTGATCAGTAACTAATGTGTACACCATGTTGCGCTCAGGTTCTGTAGTAGTAGTAAAACAAGGAATTGTGTTTGTTATTTGCAGTGTTTCCGTCTTTCTGCCTGGTCACGTGAGCCCGAGGTATATGTGGCACCGCAGCATATGGCTGTAAGCGATCTTCAGGAGGTCGTCTTTTAGGGGTCAAAGGGTCATTCTGGTGGAAAGTGTGTCCTTGTAGTGAAAGGATCTCTGTGGATTCAGGAGAAGACGTGTTCCTTTCAATACTAAACAAAGAATGACATGTTCCTTCTTTATCATTAACACGTGCTGCGGTTTGCAGTTTTTGCTGTTTAGCGGAAAAACATTCAGAGAAATGTTTCAGGGTTTGTTTGCAACAGAAATATCCGGCAGCTTTTAAACGAGTCGTCGCATAGTGAGTAATGATTCACAGTTTAAAAGCATTAATCATAAAACAGTTTGGAGATTCAAATTTGTGTGCGTTGTGATTACTTCTGCGTGTCCGAGCTGAGCGACACTGATCTCAGCTCAGTCCGACTCTGACTGAGCCCTTTGTTGCGGCTTCAGAAAAAAAACAACTCTTTCTCACTTCCTCTGGCCGCCTGATGAAGTTCTTTACTTTTGATGAAGTGAGAAGCACATGTGTTCCCTCAGTGGTCAGTGGGGATGAACATGATCCCGATCATCCTGCAGCATTTAGCCATAAAGTGCAGCTGTCCATCCGACATGAGCACATCTGTGAAAAGCTGAGCCGGCTGAAAATTGGAAGACAAACTCACGGGTCGGCGGTGCCATCGGAGATTCGCCCTCACAGATGCTTTTCCCACCGCAAAAAATAATGTGTCCCATTCATGAGACACGATTACAGCGATCGTAAACTGGATTGTAACAGATTGGAATAAACTATTTTGTGACTCGTTTCTGTGATTTTTTTACAGCAGCCATTCAGGGATTGTGTTATCACACTTGGGTTTTTATGAACAACGTCAACAGTTTTCATAGTAATCAAAGATCTTAATGTGAGGATCGTTTCCCACAACCCCCCCGGGAGCAGCAGTTCTCATTGAGCCTGAAATACACGACCTCGTTGACCTTCCTCCCCTAAAGTCCACCACCACCCGACCCAACCTCCCGACTCTGTCTGCAAGCTCTGAATTATAACCTTTGCTCCGCTGGCGGGAGCACAATGTGACGATTGTGATTGTATTTTAATTCTGATGGCCGAGTGAAAAAAAGATAGCTTCCTCTGAGAATGGGCTAGATTTATGGGCCCTGTCCTGGCCGCTTGCCCCACATCCTCTCTGATCTGCTTTTACTCCGGCGACCCCTCCACCCTCGGGGGTCATTAGGGAGCCCCCGAATGGCGCGGCTGGCCGCCAGCCCATCTCACTCTGCTTGTTTTCCAATCAAATCACTATATTTAAACAGGGACACGAGCCCAGGGCCAAGTCCAAACAGACATCTGTTTGAAATTGTTCCTCGCAATTATTTCACACAGAAGTTCTCCCTCTGCACCCCCCTTCCACATTCCTCGCCCCACTTTGGTCTTTTGTTTGTTGTTATTTGTTTTCAGCAAAAGCTCCCTCTACGGATTACTAATGGACAGAAAAGAGAGAGGGGGCGTCGGGGGGGGGGGGGGGGGGGGGGGGGGGGTTATGGTCGGGGAGTGCAGCGGTGGCCGGGGTCCGGCTCCTGGAACGACTATCAGAGAGATACGCAGCCAGAGGAGAGCAGAGGAACCAGCGAGGGCTTTTTGATTCAGCACAAAGCGGTTTTCAGTGAACACAGAGAAAAGCTTTCAGACCCGGAGGCCTGTGCTGCTGCTGCCAGATCGTATGACGTCTCCATCGAGACCCAGTCGGGGACTTTCATCTCCGGGTGACGGCGGTTCTGACGAAGGGAAACCTGTTGGTCTGATTGGGTTTGTTTTACTGTTTGATAAGAATAAAGTAAAACACAAGTGAATTGGATTTGATCAGTCAGTGAATAAACCTGGTGAACTGGAAATAATCAATTGAATCTCCTGTAATAATAATAATAATAATAATAATGATGATGATACCACTTCTATTACCACTACTACTAATAATAATATCATTCACAAAGAATATTGTTATTATTAAATAATCATTATATTATTATAGATACTACTACTACTACTACTAGTAATAATAATAATAATAAGACTTTAACACTGTACCCGAGTTCCACTAAAAGCTGAGCAGTGAGTGCGTTTCCCTCCCGTCCTGCGGAGGAGAGGCAACTCTGAACAAAATACATGTTTGGTCGTCATCCAGGGAGGAACAGGATCTGGATTCTTATTTCATTTATGAACAGAAACAGAAACAACATGTGTCTTACTTACTTAAATATGGAAATGACCATCAAATAATACAAATACAATTCAATGGAAGTTAATTGCAACAAGATTGTTGGAGGCCCAGGTAATATTGTAAATCAACATTATATTCAAAGTTGTTGACAGAAAGGAGATAAAGCTGTTTTATTACTATCATCAGTACGACTACTATAGTTTTGATTTACTATAATATCCCCACTATCTCTACTAAACTCAACAAGTCGCGCTTTTATTTATAAATTGTATGTTCTTCTCAATAAACATATGAGAATGAAAGAAGGAGGCAGTAGTTCCTCAGGATCATATATCATAAGAGAGCACCACAGTGGTTTACCCTTCCACACAGACCTGCTGTGTCTGCTAATAGCAGCTTTATTTGGCAAGTGGACCATTATTCATTGTATTGAAGGAAACAATCTGTGTTTTGTCTGGCCCCTTTTCTTGCTGCCTCAGATCCCCCCCCCCCCCCCCCCCCCCCCCCCCCCCCCTTCCTGTGTCCAGCCCCTGCAGAAAGGAAGAGGTGAACATATGATACTCGAGATGGTCCGGCCTCATGTTAATCTCAAGTCCTCTGGGTAACTGGGACTTAAAAGGTAACCGGGCCCAGACACAGCCTCATATTGTGTGTGGTGTATGGTTTCTCTGAAACGCTCCAACGTCCTCTTTGTTCCGCTGACTTATGACGGCATGACGATCTCCCCTGTGCTGAGCCCTTCTAACTGATTCCAGGCCTGCGTGATTAACCAAAACAAACATGCCTAAACATCAGTTGGCAAAGTTCTTACGGGTTAATACACATGTAGAAGCCCGGTCGTTCCACTGTCCCTCAGCTGGGCTGGGTATTCGAATTGTAGTTCTAGTTGACATCTCCACTGCATAATTACTAGTGTTGAGGATGTAAAAATACTGGTCCATCAACATCAGCTGCACGTCAGGTCTCCCAGCCCCTGAACAGGGTCAAGAGTTCAGGTTCAGGGTGGGAAGACTCCCACTATCGACCTGTTCGTGTTCCGAAGGAGCAGCGAGGCTTTCCCAGTGCCGGGAGGAGGTGCAGCTCTGGTCAATGTGGCCTGCAGGAAAAATGTGAGGGAGCCAAACCCGAAGGAACATTAGCGAAAAACGGAACTGCCCATACTCCCTGTGGTCGCTACCCAAAACATTTTTTCCCACAACTAGAGGAATGCATACAGGAATATTAAAGTTTTTTTTTTTTTTTTTTACACACTAGTGCAGTACCCGTTCTAAACCTGGCTTGTTTGGACTGTTTGACCTGTGGGAATGTTCTAAATGATTCCTGTCTACATATCACCGTCACGTGATTCATAAACAATCTATGATACGAGGAGAAGTTAGACAACGTTGTGTTCATCGTCCTTAATTTATCTGCGATGAAGACTCATGGTTGGACAGACAGTCAATGCACAGTCATGCTTTGATGCTCAGAATGACGAGTAAGTACCGAGACACTGTCAGTGTGTGGGGGGGGGATGAGTGGGTGCACATTCTTTGAGCCGGCTACAAGGGGAAAAAGTCTAAAAAGCATAAAAGAGAAGCTCCAAATGTTACTCACCAAAAGCTGAGACAAGGTCGTCCACTCGCTCTTACTCACAGAAGCCTTTAATCAGAACACCCCCCCCCCCCGACTTCAATCAAACGATGGCATTCCTCAACAGCCTACTCATGACGGAGTTCTCCCGTTTCAACAGAGGCTAACCTAGGAGAGGTCGGGCGAGGGACTGACCTGGACTCTCACACCCGGGAGGACGGCCACAATGCCCGGCCTTCATCGCAGACATCCCCGGGGCTTGTGCGACTTGATCATAATTCCTGCACTTCCAGAATTTAGCGGGGCCACGCTCTGCCCTTGGGGCGAGAGCCAAAGCTCTGGTGGTGCAGTAGGTAACCCCCGACTCCGACACGGGGTCACGTCCCTCTGATCTCAGTAGGCACCGAGCTCCGGGCCGGAAGCCTTTGATGAAAACCTGAGCCAAGCTGGTGCAGAGAGGCACAACAGCCCCGGCCAGTGAATCGCTTTATTATGATGACCTGCCCCCGAAGGTCAAAGGGCAAATTGTGACACACTCCAGCACCTCTTCAAGTGCACTCACTCAGTTCACATCTTAAATGGACGTTGTTACGTTTTTTTATTACAGTTTCACGAAAACTATTCAGAGCCACGAACAAAACCATCATTAAAGTATAATGAATGCAAATCGGTGGAAACTGAGTCACCAGAGTGTCTTGTTTTCCCAATTCCTGCGTCTGAACCAGGAATATATTAAAAAAGATATAGAGGCCAGTGAAATTATGGTAAAAACAATGAAATAGGGTTCATGTATCACTTAGAACCGGTGACCTGCTGAGGAACTCATTTATCCTCACGAGTAAATATACGAAAACCGACAGATGCACTTTCTCCAGTAACACTTTCACTTTAGTAAAAAGGGTTTGCTCAGTTTACTTGTTATCTTCAGACAGAACAGATTTCCTTTGCTCACAGTAACAAGGTGAGGTGATGTATAAAATCTCACTTAACTGAGACTTCATCCACATTAATGAGTTTCAGTTTCCATTTTAAAATGAAATGTGTTTCAGCTCCATATCAGAAGAAACCCCTGAAAACCACATGGCTCGTCATGTACACTTGTTACGTCATGTGTAATGTGTTCTTACGACAGTGAGTGCTTTCAACTTTGGTGTCTGATTATATTTCAGGTTGAACTCGGGACTACCCCCCCGACAGTGCCAGCCCTGTTGGGCCGTGCCACTCGGCAGAAGGTGTTTTCATGATACTCTAATATTGCTGCTTTTTCATGAACTATGTTGCTCGGTGTTTAAGCGCAGTCGACCCATTCAGACATCGACTACCACTTGCATTTTTTACTGTATCAGCTCTTCTCAAGCATTCGCTCCATGTGGGTCAGCCGAGGATAGCGATCTTTCATCCACTTGACCCTTTGCCCCTGTGATGCGTGATGTTTTGTCTGCTCGCAGCCGTGGCGCGGGGGGGGTGCGAATGTCACCAGCCGACAGCTGACTTCCTGTGAATACCCTCTACTTAACGTGGGCACTGGCACTTCTGAGCCCTGCGGGGGGACACAGGCCAAGTCGGAGACAGCTGAACGGAGAGGAAGGGGATTCCACAGATAGGGATGGGACGCTTCCTCTTCCCTTCCTCTCCCCCATCTCTGACATCTTGGATAACGAGACAGTGCTGAGGATTGTGCTGCTTTAAAGGGACATTTCGTAACGCACAGATAACGGGTGCACTTAAAACAACGGACTCAATAAGTACAGTTCCTTCTGTACTGTCCTGCTTTAGGCTGTATACGATATGACTGTGGTATGAAAATGTACTTTCCCAGCTTGAAAAAAAATGTGCAATATAAACAGAAAAAACTGAATGTTGTTTTTTTTATTTCTTTTAAAAATAAATCAGCCCTTCCTCCTTGTGCCAGAGCGAACTGGAGGAGCGAGGATTGAACCACAGAGTATAACATTAAATATATTCATAGCGAGTGCATACCTCCACAGGGCCATTAATCCTGAAGCTTGTCTAATCGGGTTTTTTTCCCCAAGATTCAGGCGTTCGTTTCTGACCATGCAATGTCAATTTATAAAATCAAAACCAAATCCACATTAAACTATAATGGATCCTTGCCTGGCTTGCACCCCCGCCCTGCTTGGCAGAGGTGTCACCTGACCCCTCAGCTCCCCTCAGCTCCCCTCCCCTTCTCAGCCTATTCGAGCTCACTGTTTTGGTTTGGCAACTTTTGATTTGGTCTGATTTCATTGCTCTCTTTTTCAAGGCAGCATGAAATAAAAAGTTAGACAGGAAAACTTAGCAAATAGCAAGTAAACATAGAAGAGACAGATTATAGAAGTTGGGTGAGACCAACGCAGCCAGACGGAAATGGTCAATTTGGACTGTTGCTCTGCCTCTACTCGCTGGCAAATGGGTAATTATATACTAACAATAACATATTGGTAATATCAACTTTGCATGTATAGCTTAAGCTAAAAATGCAACTCTAGGAGCAGGTGTCTCGACCTGTCACAATCTTGCTATGTCTTTATTTTAGATCCTAAATTTAGTGCCGAGTATCGTCAAGGGAACGGGTTGATCTCTTTCCTCATTCCACGTACAGTAGAGGACGTGTGTGCCCTTTTACAGTATGAAGCTCTGGCTCCGGGGCACATTTCTCTTCATTTGTGTGCTTTTGTCTAACCATCACTTTCTGCCTCACTCCCCTCTTGTTCTCGTCTCTGCCGAGACTCCCCCCCTCAGGCTATTTCCCTCCCAATCCTCTCTCTAAGAGAATACGAAATTCCAGTGGCAAAAGCAATCAGCGAGTTTCACTTTCAACCGGTCCCCAACGGACTTTGCTGTCAAATCAAAATGCGGTCTCGTAGTACTCTAAATATTCAGTTTAACTATTTTCTTATACCCCACCCCCCCCTCTCCTTATAACTGCGATGACGGTTCTAACAAGTGACAGATGCAAAAAGAAAAACAAATGTCTCTTTATACGTTATGTCCTCCCTCTGCCGGCTGCAGCAGCCTCACCTGGACGCTCCTGGGATTCACGTGTTGTTGTGTACACACGTCCGAGCGGAGAATCTCCTGCTGTGTTCTGCATAAACTCAACAAAGTCCGAACCCAATTTTTCTGACTTTCTCCTGACGTCATGTCTGAAAACGGGTCATTTGGTCCACAGGAGGCAACAAAAACTGTACATTGCTCACTTTGCATCAAACAACAGCACAGTTAACTTCTAAGTTCTCTCAGAAGTGGGTTCGAGTCCAGAACATGGTCACCGCAGGCAGACTCCAAATGGACCACTTTGTCTCAACAACTTTGTAAATACTGGATGTTTTAAGAAACAACTGTTTCCCATCAACGTTGGGCCCCGAGTGGCCGGAGAGAGACAAACTGTGGGAGGTTCAAAGACGCACACTGACTTTGCCGCACCGTGGGGATGAATGTGGTATTTACTAGTTATTGATCCCACAGGAATTGAACTTTGAATAACATTGATGGTCCTTTTTGAATTATCAACATGTTGCGGTGTCAAGTACCAGTTCTTTCAAATAAGGTCGTTTTCATTTCATACCGATCTGTTGCTCTGACTCGTCTGTACTGTATGTGTGCACCTTTCACGCATAAAGGCACCGACGTTTACAGTCAGTACTTCGTCAGTACTCTGGTGCTCGGCCGTAGTTCTGCATTCGATCGCAGTCTGAGAAAATGTCAGGCATGATTTCACTTGTAGGATTCTAGTGGTGCTCTGATGAGGCCTCCGGGGGTCACGGAGCATGTGATTTCAAAGAAGACAGAGCCAAGAGATTTAAACAGAAAAAAAACAGAGATAGTTTATTTGAAATGTACAAAAGCTATATACACACTCACACACACACACGCACGCACATGCACGCACACACACACACACTGGGCATAGTAAAAGTGAATGGAAGCATACACACAAACATTTGAAAGGCTATTTAGAAATTCAACAAACATAGTAAAATGGATGAAGTTGGAGGGCTTGTTTCACGAATCCTGTCAGAAGCAGGATTTCATTTTGAAAGTCAGAGTCCCTTCCTGGGCTCGCTGCAGTTCATCCAGAACCCGTGCAGAACCCATGGGATGCAGTGAGGGGAGGCGGCATGAATGTGTTAATTAGGGTTGGATCTCAACTGAGAACACACAGAGGTACTTGTATATTCCTTTAGAGAATGCTCTTCATCAGACACGGGGGTTCATGTGCCCCTGGTAGACTAATCCAGAGGCAGATCCTTGTCCTTTCCAATTATTCACCCTTGTGAGATTGGACCATGGAGAGTTCCCTCCTCTGATCCACAGGGCAAAGACGGAAATCAGTTCAGGTTCATCAGTGCCATCCCCAAGAGCTCAGACCAGGATCAAAAAGCACTTAATATCTGTGGACAGTAATTTTGTACAACCATGTGTTTTAAACTTGGGCTGTCAAATGCTTCGCTTTGTAAAAAAGGTCTAAAAATTCTGAATTAATGGAATAACTGCACCTTGACTTTAATCAATGTAGATTCTCATGCACCTTATTCCACAATCTAGGTGTAATTGAATCCCAGCATTAAAACCCAGGTTGTGCACAGGACATGTTGCTACGATGGCACTTTCTCATGCTGGAAGAAAGTTGAAATAAGTGCATATATATAAACTGCAATAGCAGCCAATGTTTACAGTTTGTTTCATAATAGGCATGTTTCCATTTTTACACGCGCTGTGATAGTTTTAAACCTGGTTACAAATCATTTGTCTCAATCGTGTGCCGTGCCACTCTCTCTTACTCTCCTCACATGCGGAGTTGTGCACGTGGAAAGAATAACAAAGTACTAACACTGCTTTGACGCCATTTTAAAGAAAAATCAACCACTGAAAGCTTTGACAGCCCGAGTTCAAACATGACAAAAGTCAATAACATAACTTAAAGCAAGTACCATACAGTATAATCTATACACATCAAGGTCTTCATGAGAAAATATTACCTGATATCTACATATCATGTCCGTTTCCTTGTCAGATGCTCGATGTCCTCAGCAAGGCACGAAGTGAACTGCTGTCAGTGCACCACTTTGTAAAGGGCAGCAAATACTGAATGGCAGTTTGTCTGTGGATGCATTGATATACCCCGGACTATCATATATACGTGTAGCTAATAAGTATGGCTTTTTAAACAAATGATGATATAAAATGGTCCTTAGCTTTACTCACTATTCAATTCCATTTAATGTAACATATTATATTCTGAAGCAAATATTACAAGACAAGCATATTACTATGGACAATGACAAGGTGTGTGAAATAACCGGTTTTGCGTTGTTCAGTCAGTGCTTTCGTGTGCAGTCTGTTTATTCCTGATGTAAAGATGAGAAGCCTGGGTGGACGAGGAGGTCTGTGCTCGCTCTCAGCTCATCATGTTGAGGAACTTGCTTTCTTCAGCCAGAGCCGTGAGCATGGAGTTCATGTCCCGATGGCCATGTTGCCGATCCCCGCCGGCACAGACGCGAGGGTGACCGAGTTCCGAGGTGTGGTCAGACGTGAGGAGCTCTGGGAGAGGCTCTGCAGAAGGCCGGGACTCAAGGTGCCCGACATTAGGCTGGAGTGGTCCCCGTCGTCTAGCATGGTGTCAAAGTCGATCTGGGCATGTTCCGTACCACCAGATCTCCCAGTTGAAGAGTCCACTGTACTGCTGGAGACCTGGTTGACTCCGGTGAAGCCATGTTGGGTGCTGCGGTGTGCTGCTGGCAGGAGCCTGGCTGGCACAGGGGGACATGGGGGCGTCGAAGCTGACAGAAGTTGGCTCAAACATATGAACCTGACCTGTATAGAACACAGAAGAGTTTTCAGAGTCGCTGTTTTGGGCCACTGACCCACTGGGCCTCTTTGGGCTAGCCTCGGAAGTGTCATGCGTTGCCTTGGGTATTCGCTTGGCTGCATTATGCTAGATCCTGTGTGTTGTCTGGCAATGGCCTTGGGCTCCGTGGGAGGCCGAGGTTGTAACATTCCTCTGCCTCCATTGTGGATGATGTGCTGCTGCTGCTGCTGCTGCTGGGAAACAACATTGTAATTATGCTGGAGATCCACTTGGTTCATGTGAGAATACCCATCAGTCTGTGTCCGTGCCCTGTAAGTTTGCAGTTCTGGATCGTGGCACTGTTGCGGGTCGGCCTCATGCTCGTGCTCCCAGCTATAGAGTTTGGGATTGCCTCTTGGCCGTATCCTTGCTGAGGACTCATTTGATCACTAAAGTTCACATTGTTACATTGCCTCTGTTGTTGATTCTGCTGGTGGTTAATGTTCATTGGCCTCTGGCTGTTGTGGTTGGCATATCCCTGCATAGACATATTCTGACTCATGGGCACTACCTGCTGGTTGCTACCCAAGCCGAGACCTTGTGTCGGGAAGGATCCGAAATTGTGCCTCTGCTGAACAACAGCTAGATTCCCTCTGATGGGATGCTGCTGCTGTCTGGAGAGCTTGGTTGTGGTGTCCACGGTCCCTGAGCTCACCTCGTTCCACTGCACTGGCATGTTGTTCTTGTTCAGGTTGTCTGATGCTGCTGAGAAAGGCAGATCCTGACCAGATGGACGCATGGTGGCATCCACCATGGCCATCCTCCTCTGTGCATAAAATGATGTTGGTGGGGCCATGGCTGTCTGGTAGCCCTGAGTCTGGTTGTTGGAATGATAGTCCACTTGCCCCGAATTGTTACCCGAGTGGCCAGAATTCTGGGACCTGAGGTATTGCACCACATCATCTGGAAGCACCATGTCCTCCTCCCCATTCTGCTCTCCCCCGCTCATCATTCCATCTACTGCCATGTTCTCCATGGCTACGTTCTCAGAAATGCTCGGTGGTCTGGGGGCAAACGGGTAGCGTTGCAGGCTGCCATCAGAGCGAGTGTAGCCCTGCATGGCCAGCGTCTGGTGGCGTTCTGCAGCTGACGGACCGTTATTGGGATTCATGCTGTTCATGCTGTTATAGCGCTGGACCCTTGGAAAGGAGAACTGATCAAGTGTGGGACGGCGCACTGGGTCACTGGCACGGCGTGGAAGGCTGGCCGGTACCTCATGGGGCATCATGCTCTGGGCACCATATCCAATATCACTGCAGCGCCTGGGTGCAGTTCCAGAGGGCGGCTGATGGAATGGATGAGACGAGCCTTCCTGGGAGTCACTGTACAATGCCATGCGTGTCCTCAGGCTCATTCGCTCCATATTGGGGAGAGGAGTAGGCGGAGCTCCACCGGTAGCAGCAGCGTACTTTGCCTTGAGCCGATAATGCTGAGCTGGGGTCAGACTAAGGAGGCTTGGGAGACCTCCTCCGCCGGCACCACTACCTCCCCACTGGCTGGCCTCACTTGAACGGCGAGACAGATCGGTGGAGATTGGGTCATAGGAGTCGGCCGAACTGATGTTGTTATGGCGGTGAGCACTAAACTGGGAAGCCTCACTGGAGCGCCGGCTGGAGTAGCAGGGTGAAATACCAGACGAGCGGCGGCTCATTGTGTAAGCGGAGCTGAGGGTACTGGTGGTGCTGTCACGCCGCTCATTCAACTGGTTCAGCAGGTGACTTCACATGAAGGCTGGTCGCCGATGCGTTGGTTGTTGTGCAGACCAGTTAGATTAGTCATCACATTGGAGTTCTCCAGCAGGGAACCTGGCAAATACAAGAAACGTGATTAAATAATGACACCAACTAATGTCACTTGCTACTAAGACATGATGCCATCATCTTGTACCTTCACCTCACAGTCAAGCACGTTGCTTTTAAAATGACAACTTACCGACTGCAGGTATGGGAGGCAGCTTCATACTGATGCGTTGGCCCTGGGGGGGCGGTGGTGCAGAGTTGACCCAGGGGCAGGAGTCCCTCACGCTCTTCAGCCTTTCCTTCTTGATGTTTTCCAGCTTGATGGTGACCCCGCCACCATGACCCACGGCTTTCCTCAACTGAAGACCCATCCCCCCCAGCTGTCCCCCTGCAGGAACAGTGGAGTCAACCATGGGGCACTCATCCTGTGCACTGAGGTCCCCGAAGCTGCCCCCGCTGTGCATGGCCATCTCTACCCCACTGTCGTTGTTGTTGGCGCTGCTGAGAGGCGACGGCTCACTGCTACACGACGAGTGGCCACCAGGACTGGACTGATATGTCTGCAGATTGGAGACAATGGAGATTTGATGTTAGAGTAATGCTTGATATGATGTAATCTTGATTATAGATGATAGTGGTCAAGTAAAAAACTAACGTCACACCTTGGCAACACATTAAAAATATCGTTGTCTGCATATAAGATGTGAAGATGGCAAAAAAGGTGAAGTTAAAATAAATAAATGAATAAAATGAAACAGTAAGAGCTACAGTCTCATGCAAGTTCAGACAAGTCCCTGATGTGTTCTTCAACGTAAAACAACTAGCACAAAAATTCCAATTGTGCGATATTTTTGTAATAACTAATGTAGGACTATAGTTTCATAATCTCATCACTTATAGATGAGCTTGATTTATTTACAACAAGAAAAACAAGTGGATAATAGATGAGTTCTGGTCTAAAATGAACTAAAATCTTGATCACAGCTTGATGCTGGCACTATTTGTACAGTACACATGTTAAAACAGTCCCAGCCTTTGAATATTAATGTGACGGGGACTTTTATCATCTGCCGACCACAGAGGCTACAGCCAGTGATCTTGCGGATGGAAAAAAAAATGCAGTTTAATGGCAGCGAGTGTGTGCGTGTGCCTCCACACATGCATATACCGAGCGTCCTATATACAAAAGAAGCTCTTATAATGTGTAAATATGTATTATCATGCAAAAATGTTGTTTTAAATCATGCAAGAGTGCAACAGGGTCACGTGGAACAGGAGAAACACACTTTGCTCATTTCCCATGCCGAGCTGCAAGAAGACAGAGGGACAGTTGAGAGCTCACCTCAGTGAAGTCTGTCCGTTAGGAAGGTTATCAGGGAAAGAGAGAATCAATTTCAAGCAACAACAGGAGAGGTGAGTTTGGAAGGATGCAGGCAGTGCTGGTAATACACATTTTACCTTTAAGAGAAATATTAGTAAAGTGGAAAAACAGTGAGGAAATAGGTCGGTGCCTCTCTTTTGTTGGTTTAGGAACATAAAAGCCATGCAATTATACGATCATGTTATTTTAAAAAGTGCTGAACGTGGTTGTGTGGAGTCATTTTCTACGGGACTCACCATGGAGGTCTCCGTCTTGATGGATTTGATCTGAATGCAGTCGTCCCCGCCTCTAGAGGTGCTGTTGGCCTCGATCTTGCCGTCCACTACTCTCGCACCGTGCTTGGAGTTGGCCTCGTTCTCGCCGTTGCCTTTGGGCGGGTTCTGTCGTGGAGGGACGTCGCTGCGTTGTTTCTTGGTGACGTGGGCCTCCGGACCGTGCACTGTCTTCACGTGCTTCCTGAGAGAGCTGGGGTCCGTGTAGCGTTTGGTACAGCCCGCGATTTTGCACACATATGGTTTCTGCCAAGAGGGATTTAACACAATCCTTATTGCGCAAAAGGAGGAAATTGAGACTCAACCTCAGACGAGTATGGAAATTATTACTGTGCAATACCGCAGTTTATCACAGGACACGCCGCAACATAAGAAAGTCTGACGTGTGCTTAGGTTGTAACATGAATATAAGAATGACTACTTTTAGTGGTCGCATTATGCAACGGCTAAAACTTTCATTCAGCAAAGAGAACAAATATACAAAATACAAACTATATAATGAAGCATATAGTACGTGACTAGCAACAAGTTGGTGACGTAAGAACAATGCTTGTGGTTGTGTAGATTATGGGTGTGTGTGTGTGTGTGTGTCAGACAGTGTACCTCGTTTGAGTGTGTACGGTTCTGGTGCTTGGCCCGGTCCGAGGCGTTGGAGAAGGCCTTGTTGCAGCCTTCATGTTCACACACGTACGGCTTCTCTCCGGTGTGTGACCGTAGGTGAGTCTTGAGGTTCTCCAGGCGAGAGTAAGCTTTGGCGCAGCCCTCAAACTGCAGACGGACAGACAGACAGACAGTGAGACAGTGAGACAGACAGACAGACAGACAGTGAGATTGACACACAGACAGACAGACAGACACACAGACAGACAGACAGACAGACAGACAGACAGACAGACACAGACAGACAGACAGACAGACAGACAGTGAGACAGACAGACAGTGAGATCGACAGCCTGAGTGCAGCCTTCAGCTGGTCAGAGACACAAACTGGGCGGCAACAACAAATAAAGCTCTGTGTGTTTCAGTTTTAATCTACTCTTGGACTCTTGCCCACCTCCTGTCGTGTGCCACACTAAAGCAAAGCACGGCTACACTTTGGTAAAAAGGGGCGATTATGTGATATATCTAAACTAAGTGTGCGGCAGAGCCATTTGTCTGGTGTGTTTTACTGAGACAAAGAAAAGTCTGCGTTCTGCCTTTGTATTCCCTTTTATTGTACAAGCTATAATTCGGTATTCCTTCTGAGCAGTTGCTGTGAATGTAATTGGCTTGGAAATTAAAAGAGAATCAAATTAGACACTCGCTCAGAGACGGGATATAAAAGTCGGGAGATTCCAGCTTAAAAGAGCAGACTAAAGAGGAGCCGGAGTGTTGTGAGAGGATGCACGTGGGATTTTTGCACAGAATCTACAGCGTGGTCTTAATAAGGACCCTTGGCCCCCTGCTTGTCTGCACGATTTTAATTACACGCCCACGCTGTCAATCAGCTTTCTTAACTCTCTCCCTTACATCTGTTTTAATGCATTCAGCCTGTGAGCGAGCTTTGAAGCCAAGAAAACAGGCCCTCAATGTGATCTTCACACAGCAAATGAAGGCTCAAGTAAAATCCCTATTATTTATTGACTGGGAAATAGTGTATCGCTGGTTCTGAGCGCCAAAAAGAAAAAATCTCATGAAGTTTTTTCTGTCACATCTTGTTTTCTGAGGCTGAGAGATGATTCAGACTATACAGCTGCTACTGTGGCTGGAGAACATCGAAGCTCCATTTTCTTGTCAACCACTTAACTAGTTAGTTAAAGTTACCCTAAAGATTGTACCTGAGATTTCATCTGGATTCGTCAGCTTTAGCTTTGAGAGTTTAAAGGTGTAGTGTGTAGAGTGTAGTGACATCTAGTGGTGAAGTTGCACGTTGCAGCTGAACACCCCCTCACCTCACCCGAACATGAAAGAGAACCTGTGGTAGCTTCAGGTGTCATAAAAACTCAAAAGTTGTTTATTTTGTCCAGTCTGGGCTACTGTAAAAAACATGGCTGCCTCCGTAGAGAGGAGCCGCTCCTGATGTAAATATAAAGTATTTAAATATAAAGAATGGCTAGGATCCTTCCTTTCTGACTAAAGGTAAGAAGAGCTCGTTGCCTCAGGTTTTTCAGATTCCTTTTCTCCTGCAGGTCCCCAACTTTAAACGTGAGTCCGATTCTCCGGAGCAGTCCTTTAAATACAGAGTCTCGTGGTGGCGTGAGTTTTCTTACCGTGCATTTATGCGGCTTCTCCCCCGTGTGGCGCCTCATGTGGACGACCAGCATGTACTGAGCCTTGAAGGGCTTCTGCTCCCGGGAACACTCCTCCCAGCGGCACACAAACTCCTTCTTCTCGCCGTGGATGTGGTCGTTGTTGATGTGCTGAGGAGACGGCAAATCCGATTCAAGTCAATTATCACAACTTGGCAGAACATGTGTAGGTGAGACCGGGGAGTACGGGTTCAAATAGTGACTAGACAATGTGTGTGTGTGTGTCCATGTGAGCTTGTTTAAAACACACACAGACACACACAGACGTTGTGAGTGATGGTGCCATCCATTATGGCTGACAGTTATTATGCATCTGTCAACAGGAGACAGTCACTTTGAAAGCACTGTGTGTTTTCTCAGGCTGCGTCTGTGAGTTTCTCGAGGAAGAGGAACTTCCTCAGCTCCCAGTAAAAGTGACGAGGACGAGGATTCTGTGAGCACCTTCTATTTATTGCCCATTCTCCTCACTTTTACCAGATCAGCAAGTCAGGGGACACGAGGTCTCGTTTCCTTCTGAGTGAGCCGTAAACCTACAAACAGGTTTGAGTCGAGGATTTCAAATGAAATTGCAAACCTAAATGTGCAATCTCAGAGAATTCCTGTTGAAATGACCTGACTACACTTTGAGATTAGAGATCTGAGTGTATTCCAGCGTAGGTTTTCCACCTTTCTCGTCTCAAAGTGATTAATTCAGCTCCTCCTCCTACACTGTGTGTACACATGTGAGAGAACGGCCTATTACCTTCACAGTCATCTCAATTACGTCCTCAGATACAACAGGCGTTACGACATGAAACGTTTCCGAGCAGACACAAACTTCAAAACTCTCATCCTGTGTACCACATGCAAATATCCACACGCCCAGAGGAACCACTTCATTTCCTGAGGACATCCAGGCCCACAATGCTCCACTTATGTGGTCACCTCTTCACCAGCGAAAAGGCTCCGTGGTCGACGATTCTGCTGAGATCTATTTTGAGTGAGGGAGGAGGAATGGAAACAAGTGTGTGGCCCGAGTGCAGGCCTCTATTTTCAGGTTACACACTGCTGAGAATCCATAATTTTGGGGGGGGGGGGGGCTCTTGAAACAGGATTAATTTAACTTGGGTTAAGCGGGAGTGGAGAACCCACAGGTGTATGTGTGTTTTGCTGATATGGCGAGAGGCCTGTGTGAATCCCTGGATGTGCGTAGGGAGGCGCTGTCAGGAGCTTTCTGTTAGAGATCAGCTTTTTACAGCCCTGGATCTCTGCTGTTTTTTTTTTATGAAGTTGATGGAAAGCACATTTCAGAATGTGTTGGCCTCACGCTGTTCGTCCACATCCGAGATCAAACCACCGATCCGCTGGTGGACCGCTCGCTAATCCTGGCAAACTTTCACAGAGTCCGTGGCGGGGGAGCTGGACCCGGGGCAAAAGTTCTCAAAGGTAACTCTGGTCCTGACTCGCAGCTGCCCATAGTGACATGGCCCCCCCCCCCCCCCACCTCCCATCAGTCTCTGCGTCAGCGGACCTGACACGAGCCCTGACATCCAGTCAGAAAGTGAAAATAAAAAAAAAGGTCGGAAAAACGTGGGAGCACGAGGTTCAATAACTCCAGAGCTGCTGGCATGATGAAGGATTTATAGCCCACCCTCTGGGCTTCAGGGGTTGGGGGTGTTGCTGGGAGTGAGAGGTCAGGGGTCAGGGGTCGCGGGGGGCTGAGGGGTTGGTGGGGCACAGCTGCTTGAATTTGGTCGAGAGCAGGCGCTGCGTGTGTCAGCTCAACAGGAAAGGATCAGTTACTGCACCGCGTTCTGACTGGACTCAATCAGCAGCGACTTAATGAGGCGCAGAGACGTCGTTTCAACTTTTCACTTTTTACACAGAAAGATGCAATAACTCTCACGGTATAGTTTGTTGTTAACTTTCACTGAAGCAAAGGAAAACTCATAATACTGATGAGATGAAACCAAGAATGATTTCCCTTACTGATTAATTGTTTTATAATCTATTTTCTCAAATTAGTGATTACGAGTTTTGACAATTCAGTTCCAGAACAAAATATATGTTTATTGTGTAACTGATGAGACATCCTCACATGTTCTGGTTCGTCCAACCAGCAAAATAACAGGATGTGACTGATATAATACATTTTTTATGAATTAATCACTTCATTCACTTATTGTTGGAGCTTTCCAGTGTCAAGGTCGACGCTTCCTGCTACTGGGCAGTAAGATTATCAGTGTCTGCCACTCAGGCCTCACACTCACATGGACTAGCTGGTCCTGGGTGTCGTACTCCTTGCTGCAGCCCTCCCAGTGGCAGTTGGTCTCATATACGGCCTCGGGTTCCTGCTTGCACTCGTCTTTATCCAGATCCTCACTCAAGTCCAAGATTCCTCCCCCATGGTCCTGGAGAACGCAGAACAACACTTTTTTTTATAGATCAGCGGCAAACAAAGTGTAATAACTCGTGTATCCATTAATGCGGAATAAAAAGACACGCCAACACCCGATGCTTGGTCTATATGTCACATTCAGGGACTAGTTTGCATTTGTCTTGTCTTATCTGTTTCTAATCCCGAGGAGCTGCTGCTCGATCTTCACGTGTGACAACACCTCTCGTCATTAATTAAAGCTGCATTTTATATTCAACATCTATAATCAATAACCACCCAATGAGCAAACTGCCGTTAGAGAGACGGCTCTTTTCCCACTGTGAGAAGCTGAAGCCGCGATGGAGATTCCTCAACTTACAAGGAAAATAATCATGCAGTTAATAAGGATGTTTTGGAAAATAAATGCAGGTCACGAGACTATTTTTGCATCTGCATTTAGAACGGCATCTTATCTAGTTTATTGTCTTGCCTGACAAGTCGGGGAGATGGGCAGTGGGCCCTCTGCTTCCGTCTTGACCTTGGATCTCTTGGTGATCAGCGGGTTGACCGTGCTGCTCACTGCCGGGTCGCCACTGGCATTCTGAAACACATACGAGAACGCGTCATGGAACAGACATTTTACTGTCGTGGATATGGATTTCTGAATACCTCCTTGAACCAGATAAGGAGGTAGAATAATGTGCTTCTTGTTTTGTCATCCATGCATTCTGTGCCAAACCAATCATTCCATTACTCCTATCACACACCAGCCTCCCCACACATCTGTCAATATGCCCGTTAGTCCTCCCACTTGATCGCCTGTTAATTTAATGTAAACACAAGATTCCACTCAGACAGACACTACTCCTTTCCCGCAGTCATCACACAGGGCGGCTGATGGAGATTCACATTATTAAGTCACAAAGATAACAATTGTTTTTGGCTTCGCAGTCGGTTGCAAACGTGACGCGAGGCACCGCGGCCGCGCCAGGCACCGCGGCCCATAAGTCAGACTAGGACCTGCCGCCGAGACTAAACAGTTTAGACTGCTTTATGATCGCCAAAGCCACAAGGAAATATGAAAGAAGAGGAGTTATTACCCTCGGTGCGGAGCGGGGAGGAGGCAGGGTCGGGGGCTGGGGAGGGAAGGGGCTTTGATCTGCCAACAGATTCCGAACAAGACAGAAAGACAAAGACTCGGAAGGCCTGTTGAAGCTCTAATGGAGATGAAAAGAAAGGAAAGATATAAACGAGAGAGAGAGAGAATGTGTGTGTGTGTGTTAAGGTTCATTGGAGGGCGTCCAACATTGAAGGGGGGGTCTACTAATCCCACCCAGACACCACAGTGCAGTTCTGGGGGCCTCGATGATTCATTCAGTGGCTGGGAAACCAAAAGGGAAATATGGTTCTGATCACTGTTGAAACAGAGCTGAATCTGTGTCTGTGCGTGTGCATGAATGGAGGATGTGTCTTTGTCTTTTATGGTGTGGTGTGTGTGTGTGTGTGTGTGCATGTGAAAGGTGCAAATATTTATTCCTCGATACTTGGAGAGTGTTGGTGTGTGTCCGCACACACACACACACACACACACACTGCGATGAAGCAGAGCGAGAGGCAGCGAGGGCTGGAGTGATTCACTGAGTGGGAAGTTTACATTAGGAATAGCTGTGGTGTATATAATGGGCTGATGTAGGGAGACAGAGGAGAGGAAGACAGATGGAAGTGGGACAGAGTCTCCAGCAAACTGCTGCTGACCTGAGACACAATTTACAGAGAATACAACTGACAACTGACAAACGTAGCTGTAACAATGTTTGATTACCAAAAATTGATAAGATTAAGTTATGAGTGGATCCGAATGTGACTCTCGTGCTGGTTCCAGCTCATCAAACGTGAGGATTGGTCTCATTTAGTTATTGACAGATGTCTTAAGATTTCCTCTACTGGGAATGTTTGCTTATACTTGGCCTACAAGTCAGATGTATCTGCGTGTACAGAGCAACAATAGCAAAATATCAACTTTCGACTCTAAGATCCACATTAGCCCAGACTCTCAAGATTACTGGTTTAAATAGGTCTGCATCTGTTCCCTGTGACAGCTACTGTACGTCTGTAATTTGAACAACGGACACAATCAGAGCTCTGTAGGTGGAATGAAGAACGGGGATCTCCCAGCGTGTCATGTCAACACGAGCTAAATTCCCTGTTACACGTCACATGGCAGTTACCTGCCTCGGGATCGGGTCTTTGCATGTTTTTATACGGCTCTGCTTAACATTTACGGACCTTATATCTGGTCACATTGATCAGGAAACCTCACATTGACCCTCAGTCTGACATACACTATCTATCTATGCCTCCATTCCTACCTGGTTTGCCTCAGAGTGGGAGATGTTGTGCGAGGTGGACATCGGGGAGGCGGTGAGGGGGTGTTGGCGAGCAGAATACGAGGAGGGTGACGGTTGAATGAGAGTAGGAACGTGGCCGAAGGCGTTGAGACTCCTCTGCTGGGACAGCAGCTGCTGGTACGCCACTGGGTTGATGGGATGAGGGAAACTGAACGAGGGGCTGGGCACAAGGGAAGAGGAAACGATTATCTTCTGATGGAAGGTTAAGATACATGCATTCTCCAAACTACAGTATTCTACAGTTGGGTGAAAATCATGTATGCATGGGCTCACTCTGAATACCTGATCCCTCCGACTGACAGGTGCCCGTAGGAGCTGCTGGCGGCCTGAGCTGGAGCGGGAGTTGTTGATGTAGGCCACAAGGGAGTTGGGCGAGGTGCGGATCATGGTCTGCAGGTCGATGCTGGCATCTGACAGAGGGGAGATGGACAGGGCCCTCTTCCTGCTCAGCCGGGGTGTCAGCCGCGGGCTGGAAAAACGTGAGACTGGACACAAAGACACGGGCAGCGTCATCTCGTTGGACGTCTTCAGAATAAATCAACTGCTGGTAAACAAACGTGCGGCATTGAAATGGTCGCGCCTCGCGTTTACCAGACTGGAGAACTGCAGCACCGTGCACATTCCCTGTACTTCCATTAAATCTTCACACGGCCTCAATGGAAACCAGCATTTATACTGGACCATGTTAGAAGAAACATTTAGCCCCGAGCAGTCTTGTGGAGGTCATAGCCATGCTAAGCTACACGCTATCTCCTGCATCGCTCTCTCTCTCTCCACACACACACACACACACACACACACACACACACACACACACACACACACACACACACACACACACACACACACACACACACACGGCACCCCTGTTTAACATTCGCATCCTTTTATGCATAATGAATCGCCCCAATCATTCTCAGTAATTACTGTGATAGAAATCTCTTTCTGACCGCTGTACTTGGCGAGTTAAAAGGAGGCAATTTAAACAAATTGATCTCAGAATACCATTAAAAAAGAACAAGGTAGAGTTCACGGCCTCCTGCTAGACCTGTTGTTGCACTATTTTTATATTCTTGGTAGAAAAGATCAGAAGAAAGTGATGTGGGGACTGCTACTTTCCCATGAACTTAAAACAGAAAGCAATTTGTTTTTCCATACATACTGAGAGTCCATCACGTGTGTCCACTTATTTGGGACATTTCTGGGGCATGTAGCTCCCACAGGGACACAGACACAGACAGAGACACAGACAGAGACAGAGACAGGGACACAGACAGAGACAGACACAGACAGAGACACAGACAGAGACACAGACAGAGACACAGACAGAGACACAGACAGAGACACAGACAGAGACAGACAGAGACAGGTCAGTCATCGGGGACAAACAGGTGCTGCTTGGCTGTGTGAGAGGACAGAGAGCAGGGCTGGTGTGTCAGCAGACACGTGTAATTAGGTCTTACTGCCGACATCATCAGAGGTGCGAGAGGCAGGAAACCCATAATAGGCCCATCACAACACACCTAAGCACATGCACAGGGACCTAACACACACAACACACACACACACACACACACACACACACACACACACACACACACACACGCTTGTGCTGCATGTCCTCTCCATCAAGCCAAGGTTGTTTCACACATGCGAGTGTGAACCAAGGTTCATGTCTTTGTTGCATTGTTCACATTGGATCTGGTTAGTTTTGGCGTCACGTTGCAACTCAAGGTTATTGTGTATGTTATGTGAACGTCCTGTCGTCACCCACGTTGGCTGTCTACCTAGCGGACATCGGTTGGTTTGTAGACGAGCGTGGGTTCGTGTCATTGCCTCCAATATCCTCATGATATTACTACGAGCATCACTAACTTCAACACTAATAAACATGATATCATAGGAGGAGAAGACTGCAAACAATCCTGCGAGCCTGGGAAACTCCGTGTCCGACCAGTGAGGCTTAAAGACGTGTTTTCAACCAGCTCCACCTCTTTTGATCACACAAAATTTAGGTTATTTTGTTTTTTAAAATACTAATCTGAAAAATCGGAAGGTCTGGAGCAAACAAGGAATGTGTGAAACGATTCTAGATGTTTGTAAAAGTGACAACACCTCAAGCCAAATTAATCTAGGCACCAGCCATAATCACCACAACAGACCGACAGCAATAAACCTGGGTCTTACTGCCCAAACTGTTATGTTTGGAGGTGGCAAGTCGTAAAGCAGAGGCATATGCACTTAGTTAAAAGGCCCCCGGGAACTTCAGACAGCAGACAACAGTAGTTTGGGGCCCGAAAGAAAATTAAAAAGACCGGTAAAGATGATAGAAACGTGTATGAGAGTTAAGAGTTGGTAAAAACAACAAATGGTCTTTGAATTGACCTCTTTAGGGCTAATAAATAAAAGTGTCATCTTTCATTAGTCACTAGGAGGTTGGGAGTAACGGAGAGAGGCAGGAGAGGAGTAAAGCAGAGGACTTCACTCTGACAAAGTTTGCATTGCTCCATACGGGCGGAGCAGCTGCTGGGATTAGCTATGTCTGCAGTGGGGCGAGCTCGCCGCCTTGCCAACAAATTTAATGGGAGATAAGTGTATTAATACCCCCCCTTTATAAAGCAGGAAACAGGCCTCACAACCTGGTGGCCTGGCGCCTGCCTCACCCTTCTGGGCACCGTGCCCAAAAGCACCGCCCTCCACCTCCATCTTCAAACCACCCACTCAACCTATACCTCTACCTCAGCGCGGAGGAATTCTCGATGCCTCCAGCAGAGATTAGACGTCTGACGAGCTACAGACAAACTACTTCTGCTTTAGTTGAGGGCTTTTTCCCCAATGTTGTACTTGGTCTGTCCGAATATGACCTGGAATAAATTTCACATGCACACATCGACACGCAACTCTCACCACTTGGCGAGGGGAGAGTTTTATAGGTGGCGGTTATAATTGAAAGGGTGAGCAGGTTCCGGCAGGGAGCGAGAAAACAGCTGTTGCACAGGCAGTGGTGGTAATATGGCAAGTGTGGGTGCGTGTGTGTGTGTATATCTGAGTGTGTGTCTATTGTAAGTGTGTGTGTGTGTGTGTGTGTGTGCCATTGCTCTGTGGACTCCGCCGGCTGGTTGTAATTGTGGGATCTGGATTTATATAGAGTCATAATTACAGGCGCCCCAGTGCACATTGATACAGTAAAAACTAAATAAAAAAAAAGAGAAACAAAAAGAATAAACCCATAAAATGTACAGTATAGTATATGTACTGTGTGTGTGTGTGTAGTTAAAAGGATGGGTGTCGGGAGCCTGTGTGTGTGTGTGTGTGAGTGCCTGTGTGATTATTTTAAGTATTTTTCCTGTGCTGTTTTAACTGAAAAAGCTTTTGTGGAAAATGAAAACACTTTAATTGGAGGGTTGTGCTAATCCCCAGATGGCGCTGGCTCTCGGCGCGGACGCTGAGCACGGAGAGGGTCACTGTTTCGGCTCTGTAAAGAACTGGTATGCGGCCTTTTCTCTCACAATGGTGATTCTAAAATTGGGGCTGTGGGGATAACACTGCAGCGTGAGCGATGATAAAACGTATCGTCGCCTCTGCCTCGGCCAACATGTCAAGTTACCGTTGACATCGGCGTCTGCCCAGACTCATATGAAACACTGTGAGTGTGCACTGTGTCGGGAAAACATTGAGTGAAGTCCATAAAGGCTAAGAAGTGGGAAATAAAACGTCATTATGTTATTTTATCCTATCAGATGAATTCACAGTGACCTTTGACCGGCGCAGGGACGGAAATCCTGACTCTGCGAATGTCGCTGATGACAAAATCCAGGTCTTGGAAGTTAGCACCATTGCTAATGTCTATATCAAAATTACAGTGGTCATCACGATCATTAAGCAAACCTCCCATATTTCCATTGGCTTTGGTTATGATCAGCATTTCAGCTTCTAAACCATTAAAAAACAACCCTGTGTTCATCACACACCAGCTCCCGAGCAGTTAGGAAATCTTTGGCTTATCAACCATGACCTTGTCTGGGGTGAAGCGGCAGCTGCTTGGCAAACCTCACCACCTCACCACAGCCTGAGTTTGTGGCAGCAGGGCCCCATGCGGCCCTCCATGCCCCCCCCCCCCACCCCCCCACCCCCCCAACCCGGGGCCAGCACGAGTGGGAGACTATTTATTTTCCCTGCTAAATCTCACTAATACCAACACTGTGATTTTTTATTAGCCAGGGAGCTCGCACTGACTCGTCTTTGAGCCCCGCGAGTCCGGCCCAAAGCCGCCGTTGTGCTTGTCCGTGTGTTTATGCACATACTTCCACCCATGTGCTCGTGAACCAACATACAGTTAAGTGTTTGTGTATGCTGTCTGAGGGGACCGACCCCCCCCCCCCCACCACACGGGTACACAAACCCATCTCCCTCTCTCCTCCTGCTGCATCAACACTAACATCTCGTCCTTGCTCGGGATGGCACACATTTACTTTGGCTGCCGCTTTTGTCGTGGGAGCTTCGACGTTTTTCCCGCAAGTCGCTCTGATATTGCTCTGCCCACCCACCCCTCGCATACCTGCTCGCTCGAATGCAAACAGGGGCCTGAATGCCTCCCAATGTGAAATGTTACTTTACACTCACGGCAGTGGCGGTGTACCAGTGCTAATGCTAATGCTAACCACACTCAAGTGATCTGAGTGTTTCCCAGCTTACTGTAAAACATGAGCAAAGTAATACATAACATAATGTATACAATCAAATATCTATGTTGCAATGCATTCATGTAGCTTTTGAAAGATAATGAATACATAAAGGTGACAGTTGAAAATGTAGGAAATGTATATGTGTAATATACTTGTATCTGTATAATTGTACTGTCAGCCATTAGCTTTCATGTTTGACGCCATTAATGGAAACTGAGAAGCTCTGTCCCCTCGCTGTCTCGTCAGTGTTGTCATGTTTATATCACTGCCGTCAAAACCCTGTCTCCTACAAGCTGAATGTCAATTCTATCCGTTCCCATTGCAGACAAAACCCGATGTTAGCTGGTTGTTCACCAGTGGAAAAGAAGCTTTAGTGTCCCTGTGCTATAAAGTTTACGGTTTTAACTGAGGAAGTAAAAAGATGTCCCCCAAAGTCTGTCGCGCTCTTAAAACAACACCCAGGAGCGTTTTTTAAAACCGTGTCCTCCTGACGTACTGGAGATAAATCCTGGTGTTTTAAGTGTCTGGCTTGAGGTTTGCCCGACAGCAAATCCTCACACTTCAGAAGTGGACCAGTAAGACCTGCAGCCGTGTCAGGTAAACTTCACTGACGCTTGTGTCCACAGCTTTTCCACCAGCACACTTCTCACAGCGGCGCTCAGTGTTTCGCGGTTCGACCTTGCGTGGGCGAGGAGCCGTACTATGGGTTCACTGAGGGCTCCCAGTTCTTGCGGTGGGTCTGCTGCACACTGATGCATACACTGATTTTTATTATGGGTTTTATCTGCACTGCCGTCCAAAACTAACATTAAGGGATAAAGCGCATATTTGCCACCTCTGCTGCTACCCCTCCTCTCACACTCTGGCAGTAAATAAGGTCTTTGATTCTGGCCAAGGCTGCCCGCGATGACCATTAGTTGGCTGCCTCGGTCAATATGGGCCCTGTGTGTGGAGCCTGCAGACTGGCGGAGTGGTCCCGAAGCGGACCACATCACTGCGAGCACCGTGGAACACTAAATAAAAGCTGCTGGGACGGTGGCAGCAAGTGTGGACGCTGCGTTAGAGCAGGCGGTGGGATCGAGGGAGGTGGGGGGTTGTGGGATTTATTTGAGCAAACAACTTCCCCAAACAAGTGTGGGCAAGGCAGAACAGCGGCGGTCACTGAGGTGGCTGTAGGTAGAAGGGGGGGGAGGCAGCAGAAAGAGGTGGTCTACAGTTTCTGCGTGGCCCCTAATCGCTGTGTTTAACTAAGTGATTGAGCTAAGTAAAAAAAGACTGATTGCAAAGCGTGAGGATTCTTGCGCTGGTGTCGTGCGGTGGCTTCGCCGAGCGTGACTCTGTGGCGGTGGAGGCGTGGAGGCAGTTTTCTTCTCCGGGTGGGTGGTGGGTGGGATGAAAGAAAGAGGGGGGGCTCAGTGCCAAGGAGAGTATTTGATTATCGGGCATCGAAAAGGACGACTTTCACGGACAGTTTTCCACTCAGTGCGCTTCACTACCCCCCATTCATGAGGGCCGAACGTTTCTTGGATGCATTTAGCTGCTGAAATCAAATCTATTCCGGTGCCTGATAGAGGGCCGAGGTTTTAACTGGCAATCAAGAACAAGCTAGTCTGTGTGTGTGTGTGTGTGTGTGTGTGTGTGTGTGTGTGTGTGTGTGTGTGTGTGTGTGCAAACATATACACGTTTCCTGAGCATTTGCCTGCCTATTTGCCTGGGTGTTAGAGCTTTTGTGCGCCACTGTGTGGATGTGTGTGTCGGCCAATGTCTAACCGCCTCATCCCTGTCATTAAGTGGACAGTTCACGCTGCCCGTGACATTAATCCCTGCTTTAACAGCCTGACACAGGAACAGAGCAGGGACAAAGTTCCCAGGGTTACACTCCTGTGCCTCATGCTGCCAGATTCTCTCCACGCTGCCCCCCCCCCCCGTCTACAGTGACTCTGGATTTGTTTTGTAGGATGTTGCTCATAATAACAGTGCAAACCTCTTGAAACACCACCAACACGAGGGAGTCTAAGGTAATGTGTCTTTACGAGCTCCTGGCCTCGGGACTTTCTGTGTTTATGCAGCCCGAGCCCTGGACAAGCTGTGGCCCCCCCGTGGTGCATTCAAGTCCAAAATGCTCGAGTAGCTTTGATGTGGGAAACTCGTCCATGGAAAAAAAGCCTCAAGAAGAAGAGTAAGAGGATGGGATCACCATGCCTGGTGCTGGGAACAAAGGGAAAGATGCAGTAGCTGCTCTTCTACCTGAGTTACACATGCTCTCCAGCGTAGCTGCGATGGGAGTCCGCTCATTGTTTTGACTTTAAAATGTATTACAGACATATTATATTGGTATTTCATGGTTTTTATGGGTTATAAAACTATTTGCTAATCTAAGGCTAACAAATCTCTTGAACCCCCCCCCCTCCTCTCTTTTTGTATTTGCAGAGAGCGATGCACAAATCCCTCAGGTATGAGAGCAGGCTTCTCACTTTTAACAACTCCCCTAAAAATGACAAACATGAGTATAAGAAAAACATATCAGCTCCAACTATTAAACATTAAACCCAGTGACTTGCTAAAAGGCCCGAGTACGACTCTCCAGGTGGGATCTCCCAGAGGAACCAGAACAGGATCCAGATTAAATAAGATGATTTGATGAAGTGTCATCAAGCTGCTGGGCGACGGACACACATATTGTAATTGTAATGAACTGTTATGCTAGAAACGTCTTCTTACCGTCCATGGGGCTGATGTAATCGGGCAGATGAGCGGCTGCAGCTGCTGCGGCTGCGGCTGCGGCCGCGGCACTGCTCTGCATCAGCAGGTCGCCGTACGGGCTTCGCTGGCTGGCGCTGGCCATCAGGTGGTAGTACTCGGTAGGGTTGGCCCCCGGCGGAGGAGGGGGGAGACTGAACAGAGCTCGCTCCTTCAGGTGTTCGTGGGTCACTGGTGCAGAGAAGGGGAGACAGGGAGAACAGGTGAACTTCTTCTTCTTGAAATATTCAAGTCAAATATTCACAACATCACTTGCTCTTGACAGGATGATAACAACAAAGACAGGACCAGAAAGGTTAGAGTAAGACTAAACAGAGGAGAGGAGTGCCCTGCTTTTACAGATTTGAAGATCTGTGCTCGCGTGCATGCCCCAGGGCACGGGGCTCGTGATGAAACTGTCTGATGTCTTTGAGGCTCTCTGGGTTGTGGGAAAATATCTCTGGGGAGTAAAGGAAGCGGAGGGAGAGAAGGAGCAGGGCAGCGGCAGCGGCGGCACGGAGGGAAGAAATACCACATTCCTGCACTTCTCTGGTGTTGTGTATACATCTTTTGACAGGCTGAAATCTTTCCCAAAGTGCAGGTGCACGCACGCACACCACACACACACACACACACACACACACACACACACACACACACACACACACACACATAATGCTGAGGAGGCCTTAAATGCTGCGTGTGTAAAGGTAACATTGACGTAAAATGTGTTAACACCTGCTCCCAGTGAAGCCACATTTAAACGTGTCACAAACTATAATAGTGAAAGATGGATTGGTTTCCCTCTCTCCTACTTCTTACTGCGCCCTGTCCCCCCCCCCCCCCCCATTTCCTGCACTCTCCCCCCTCCTTCCCCCAGTGGGTATGGGTGAGTGGAGGGGACAGGGGTGTGGGCTGATGGTGGTTTAACATGCATGGGAGTGGGGGGTTGGTTGGGCCAAGAGGGATATTGGGGAGGCTAAACCACAGTCTCTCCCACCCTCTGCCCACACAGACTCACACACATAAGCTCACATTTAAACCCAAACCCTGGATCTATCAGAACCTATTAGGCCACGGCTGTGGTAACGGTGCACAGGCGGCGTGTTTGTGCTGCAGCAGCAGCGACCCAGGCATGCTCCACGGTTTCTCCATGGCTGCCAGGTCAAGTTACCACCACCGCAGAGAAGCATTTTGTGTCAGTGTCTTTTGTTGTGCATGTGTGCGACCTCCCCGATGAACACAGAGGGACGAATGGCAGCGGCTCTCCCACTGGTCCCAGGAACACACCACAGAAAGGGTCACACTGCCTAATGCAACACTCACCAGTTTACTTTATAGATGAAGTAAATCTTTTTTGCATCGTGATGCTGCCACGATGTCATTTTGTATGGATAAACATAGTGTTGCATAGCGGTTAATGGTTTTGTAATTGGTTAATAAACCAAAGCAAATGACTGATTGAAACATTTACCTGTTGATACCATTTGAATCTAAGGGAAACGTGCATGTCTCCATGGTAATGCATCTAATTCTGGTCAAGACGTTTCAGTAAAAACAACAAATGCCAATCTCATGGTGGCACTAGAGGAAAATTGGACAGTTTATGAATTAATCTACTCGTTAGTTGTTGAGATTATCTGTAACTAGTTCTATGCTACAGATAGAAACTGGATGCTACTGCTTTGAGATGTCAGACATGGAGTTTGTACAACACAGGTGTGACCACAAGCTCCTTCCCTGTGCAACAATAACTTTTGATTCTAGTTTGAGCTCCAGAGATGCTGTTGAATGTTTCAGCTCAGTTAAAATGAACTAATTAACTATCCTAATTGAATTGAATTAATTATGCCGTATGTCAGTACGGCAAAGATCCGTGTGAACAAGCAGCCAATAGAGCACCTCCTGAGCACCCAGGTATCGCTATCAGACGTTTACACAGTTCCCACTGAGAACCGCTCTTCCACGGACTTTATTTATGTTCTGCAGCGCTGCAGAGTGCCCTCCATTCGGTGCCATAGCTCGCTGCCACTTTATCAGTGACAGCATCTCTTCCTCATTGCTTCTCTTGAAAAGCTGGGAGCCATGACTTGACAGCACCGGGTTCCCTGTGATTTATTGGTTCCTGGTGCAGGCCAGTGGCTCCACTCTTCCCCCGACCTGTTTGCACAGGAGCAGCGAGGACGGGGTCTATCGTCGTGTGAACTCAATAGTTCAGGGACTCCGCGTGTTTGCGTATATATGTGCTAATTTCCTTTGTTGTCCTCGGCCCAAACATACATATCCATGTACAGCGAAGGTCTGCACACGCTCCTTCAACACAAACACAAAACCTGCTCAGCTCTAACCTCCACTGCTAATGCGAACTGACCGGAGCAGCTGCAAAATGTAAAACACTGTGAAGACTTTCCACCGTTTATTCCTGCACACATCATAAAAGTGTTTCCATCTTGAAAATGCACGACAGCGTTGGGAAGTTGTGTGACTGTGTTTGCCTGCACATCTTTAAAGTGTTTCCCATGTCCAGCACCTACTGTAAACAAGCGAAGGTCACAGTGTGTGTCTCTCACATTCTGCTCCACACTTCACCACAGGTAAGTCCTGCACATGTTTGTTTATGCATGTGCTGGTAGTGAGTATTTGTACAATCTGCCGGAAAAAATGTGTTATTAACATAACCAAAATGTGCTTAATTATGTATTCAATATTTCAGCCAAAGCCCATGTGTTATTACCAGAGGGTGAATAAACTGTACAGTATGTGAATAAACAAGGATTAGCTTAACATGTATTACAGCTAATGGCGTGAGAGGCAGGAACTGAAGGTCTCTGTCTGGTGGAGTCAGGACTTTTTAAAGAAAACTATTGGTGAAGTTAATTCTTCTTTGCAAGGAATTCTCCAAATTCAGTCCCCAATACAGCCCCTGGGATGTGAAACTGCATTTATCATTTTGGGGAAATAAAGAAGAAAGAATTTGCAGCTGCAGTTTAACTCTATAAAGCTGTTTGTGAGCGGCAGAGCGATTTGAATGCAGTTTCAATGCACAGCTCAAAACACTGCATCAAACTTCATGTTAAAATAAATGTTTGTTTATAAATGTATGAAATAATAATTGTAGGTCTACTTCAATAACTTGTTATGTGCACAAAATCTGTTTCTGTGAAGTGATGGGTACATTAGTCAATGAGCGGAGGATTTGATTATCTTGTATAAGTAACATAAGAAATCCGTAGGTATTAAGCCGTACTTAACATCTGAGACATTCTACGACGCCAGCGTGTGGAATGAATCTCACCTTCAGCCGGGCTCAGTCCTCGTGCGGCTGAGATCATGGACAGGGTGGGGCTCCCGTGCACCGAGCGCAGGTAGTGCTCCATGTGGGGGCTGACGTACGGGTGTGGCGGGCTGAACGGCGACTCGCCCGTCCCGATGTGGGGCGAGAGACGGATCAGGGAGATGTCTGAGATGACTGGACTGCCCGTCAGTCCTGGAGGTCTGTGGAGAGACGAGTCAACGTCAGACATATTTGGGTGAATGACACAAGGAAGGAGGGTAGAGGGCTAAGAAACACACAAGAGGAACAAGGAAGGGGACGGAGGGAACACGTGAAAAATCTGGGTGGGGTTTGGGGGTTTGGAGACAGCCTGTCATGATCTGATTACATGTATTACTTGTATGGTTATTATTGTGAGTGATCTTCATTGATCTGGCGGTAGACAAGCCCTCACTTCTGTTATTTCATAGGTGTGCATTCTCAATTCACTTACACCGTTCCCCAGTCGCACATCTAATACATAATTATCCTCCTTTTGTTCCGCCTTGTTCTAATAACCCCCAGAGCTACGCAAGTCCAGACGGAGGCTATGTGAGAAAGCATATCTGTTTGAGCACATGCAACTACAGGGTCTCTCACATCAGGTATTACATTATGTTTAATAAGAAGGTGCAACTTGATACACAAAACTTTAAGCGAGTGCCTGTGGCCGTCGGGAGCAAGGGGAACAAGAAAAAAAAAGTCTCAACCTCTGGTCACTCCAGGCTATACAATAAATTTGTCATCTCTGGGAGGTAATTACCGGCTCTGCTGGCAAAAACACAGACAGGTGAGTGTTGTAATTCTCAGCGGGCCCGAGGGCCTGGAGTCTGGATCAGAACGACAGCTCTTTGAAGGGGCACTATTTACGTCGACCTGGTGAGAACACCGGGTCGAAATTCAGCCGTCGCAAGCAGCGAGGAAGTAGGAGGAATTATGAAAAAGGGCTGAATGACAGAGTGCGGTTATATTGCTGTTTTAACGGCAGCTCGTAAACTGTCGACTATTGCAGGGTTTCAAATTTACGCTGACTTTTAGTTGAAGCTGTGCTCTGCTCGAACCACGGCTGTCATGTTCACTTGACCCAAAGGGAAAACGGCATCAGGTAAGGCATGATCCTGAAACTTGGTGGAAATACCAGTAAGCTGCTGATGAACATGGGGCATATACGTCATTGCCTCAAACGACGGGCTGGTAAGTTCTGTTTAAAACACTCGTTATCTTACTCATTCAAACCCTTTTCACCGGATATCCATCTATAAATAAAGTCAGTCATTTCTTTTTCGGAGAGAATGAAATGATTGGCCGGTTCACCTGCCCGCCCCCTGCTCCAGCTCTCACTCTCACGACCAGAGAGACAGACGCTGCTGAGGCGGAGACGTTAGCGAGCGGGGCGCGGGGAAAGTCGGCCTCTCCCGGTTGTCAGGCAGTGTGCATTCACGTGTTTTTGGGGGGGTGTAGCTTTGATGAGAGGGGCCGACAGGGGGGGGGGGGGGGGGGGGGGGGGATTACCAAGACTAACTCTAATGATGCTGGATTACTGGGATATGGCGGCGAGTCATCAAAGCAAGCTTAAGTTCACTTTGAGATACAACACGTCTTTTATTCTCTGTGATCATACGTAAGTATTGTAGCCATTAATTGTCAGTCATTCGCTCCAAAGACAGAACGGAGGAGGCGGAGTCGAGGGGAACAAACCTTGAGAAAGGACCCGACTAATGAGTCACTGTCCTCCTGCCTGTGGTGGAGGAGGAGGAGCACTGACTCACACAACGAGCCACGGCCACAAATGGTTAAAACGTTGGTTTGAAATGATATTAAATATAACATGGAGGTGGGCCGTTTTCATCCTGTGTTTGTACTTCCTTTACATTTTAAAACTGAGAGAGAAACCTCCTGCTGGCCCTGTTGCAATGTTGCACACTAGTTAGTTATCTCCCAACTTTCTAGTGGGAGAAAGTCCTTTGCAGAACAAATGACCACAGTGACACAACGATGCAATGTAATTACAATATGAGAATATCCGTCTTTATGAGTCCCTGAGTGTCGGCGCTGTTTAAGCTGCCGCTGCGAACAAATGAGTGTTTATATGTGTGGTTTTGATTCTTGGCAGCGTCAACTGCATGCTGGGTACTCAGCATGTGTGTGTGTGTGTGTGTGTGTGTGTGTGTGTGTGTGTGTGTGTGTGTGTGTGTGTGTGTGTGTGTGTGTGTGTGTGTGTGTGAGAGAAATGGAATCAACACTACATATGACAGACTGTCATCATTCAGGAGAAGCTTAACATCAGGGTAGATGATCTACTTGCGAGGCGTTTTTTTTTGTTATATCTCTTGAAATCCTCTTTTCATTCTGACAGCAGTGAGTAACTGAAAAACCTCCGACAACAAGAAGACACAATAACTCATCTGCGGCGGCTGCAGGGCTGTAAAAACCTCCGTCAATTATTATTTCCCTCCCCGATGAAATGATTTGCCTCCCAGCTTGTCAAATATGTTGTCTGCTTGGCCGGAGTCTTCTCACAGGCAGTATTCCAGAAGTTCATCTTTGGCAGAATACAGTAAACCAGTCGCATTATCCTGGAGAACATACCGGGAATATCTCTCGGTTGTGAAAGAAGAAAAACCGAGGAGAGGTTAGATCCTGCAAGAAATAAAAACCTGAGCCAACACTGATGTTCAAAGGAGACAACTGAAGAACAGACGGGGCTGAACAGTGAAGCCCTGGTGGCTGGTATTTCTGTTGGAGAGAAATATAATTATCTGTTTTTGTTTCTGGGTAATTAAGAGCTCCTCTTCCTAACACTCTCACCCGTGTATTCCTCCGGGATTAGAGGGAATCCTGAAGGAAAGGGATTTATTTAGGTTCTACCTTTACTATGCTCATCATCGTCCGATGGTGATTCTGTTTCAGGGATGTCAAACCATTTGACTCTGAAGATAGAAGAGCGTGACTGGTCCAGGTTGTTTGTGCTTGGCAGCACCTCTGCATCCCATCCTCCCCTCAGCTTCCTCGCTCTCAGTCTCTCTCTTTCACCGTCTGTGAGCGGACGCCAACCTGCGCCCGGCTCGGCCCTGCCCAGCTCCGCCTGAGCCAACCAACCCGGAGCGCCGTCCATCGCTCCATTTCCAGTAAGTGCCTGCAGACTGCTGGCCTTGTCTGAGGGCCAATTTTCTGCCGTCGGGCCCACTCTTCCCCTACAAACAACCATAAAGAGCCCTCTGTTCTGGGCAGGAGGGGAGAAGTGAGAAGAAACAGACGCTCCATACAAAAAACCACGCTTCCCTCGGTCCCCCTCCAAGCAGCATACAGGGAGCTTGGCAGTGCCTCCTTAGATTAGTGCTCGGTGCTTCATTGAAGGGCTACCTGGGTAAACTGGCACTGGGGCTGGCTCTCGTCCTTATCGCACTGGGCGAATCAAAGCTGCACACTGGGATTCCCAGCATTTAGCTAAATCCTACATAATCTAATAAATGTCATATTTATTTAAAATATTATGAGAAACACCTGCCCGGGGGAATCTGTTTGGCATGTTTCATCACTACCTTCATCTGGGATTAACTCAGATTTAATGATGGGTGCCAGATTTGATTTACTTTTAATACAATAATGAGCAGTTCTAATATTTTGTATAGCCATTCAAGTTTTGTTTTTGAAAGGATGAGGCAATGAGAGACCCAGATGTGTGAGTCCATCTACTTCCCAGTTCCCCCCCCCCCCCCCCCCCCCCCCCTGTCTGTTGCTTATTGTTGTGAAATGAAGTCTTAAATCAAACATCACTCAAACAGAGGAAATGCATTTTTATTAAGGACTATCTTAAGCGGAGGATTGAGACACGTTAGGATTACCTGTAATAAGGCGAAGGTGAAATTTGAGTGTGAACTTGAATGAATGTTCAGTAGGAGCAACACACGCCCCCCCCTGCCCCTTGCTCCACCTCCCAAAACAATCTTTTCATATTTTACTTTAAAACCTAAATCCATCAACAATAGTCATTTGTTTTTTGGGGGCCGGTAGCAAACCAACGTGTCGACACACACACACAGCTCGAGCTGCAGTATATCACTCAAACAGCGAAATGAGTAGACGAGGCCTCGATCGTTGAAATTTACTGCTGTTGCCTGTCGGGGGGGGGGGGGGGGACGGCAAATAATAGTCCTGTCTGACTGTTAGCGCTGTTGAGGCCTTGTTGATCCGCCCTCCTTCTGACAAGATGTATAGGTTGAACAGGGAATCTGTCGGAGCCCCGGGAGAGAACCCTGTCTCTTAATCTGCAACTTCAAGAAATCATACCTGAGCACTATGGGTGGCTGCCATGCTGGAAGGGGGGGGGGGGGGGGGGGGGGGGGGACAGTTTCAGGATGATGAGAAGTGGAGGCAGTAAGAAGGATAAGCAGCCGACGTGAGTCAGTGGCTGACATGCTTTCAACAAGGTAATTGCTATTTGCCTCTGTGTTCCGCACTGTGTGATTACATGCTCTCTGTTGTTCCATTGTTAAAACTCTCCTGGGAGAAAAAGTGATCTGGACGTGGTGCAGCTTGTTGAGAATATGAGTAAGTGCATACCGCGCCGCGCGTACGTCGGGCTGCTCGCTGCGGCAGATCACACCTCGGATAGGTGGTGATTTTAAAGAAAGAAATGTAACGTTGAACATTTTCCAAGTCTCTTTTTTACAACCCTGAACATTTACGGCCATTTTCCAACAACCGGTAATCCGACCAGCACGCACACTTTTCCTTTAACTGACTGACCAGATGTGCGGGGGGTGAAAAGGTGAAAGGGGAGACGGTAACTCTCCGTATTGTTATCTCCGTTTGAACCATTACAACATCTCGGCCCGCATGCCAGCAGGCTTTTACCTCGCTGCGCTCACAACAGCTATAAATACTTTGGCCGTGAGACATCTGTGTGGGGTGAACTGGTTTGTTATGAGTACACCCCTCTGCCTTCAAAAGATAAAATATGTTTGTATCAATGCAAATCACTGGGATCTGCTGAAAATGAGCCAGTTTCACTGCCGCACGATTCTGCCCGAGGAACCTGTTTCCGAGGGCGGGGGGGGGGGGGGTGATGAAGCCACACTCCTGCTTCCAGTTCCATTTGCGTCCGCCTGCCTCTCTGCCCTCCTCGCTGACCAAGAAGTTAGTATTTGCCTCGCTGGCATTTTCCCTATTGGCTCAGGGTGGGATGAATTATGATGTGACACACTCCCTTCTGTACTTCTGGGCAGCCGAGGCGATCGAGATAAATCACCACGCTGCCCCACGGGGGGACGCGCTGAGATCCTGCTGTAGTTGTTTTTGGGGCCCTGATCAGGACGCCGAGGATTCAGACACAACTTGATACTGTGCTGGCCGCGAAGCCGGGCTGTGTACAAGGGAGGGGCCGAGCAGAGACTCTGTCAGACGATGGGATAATATACTTAAATGAGACGGGATTATACACAGTGTAATTATCCATTATTCAGCTCCACTGCTGTCACATGCCATTTAGTCTTTTTTTGGAGCGCAAAGGGAAATTACGTTGAGGCCGTGCAACAAAGCGTGAAAGGTTCAGGCGATTGACTTGAAGCATCCCAGTCCTGTTGATTAACGGCTCCCTTGTCTTTTCAGCAGCACATTCCTGGCTGCTCTTTCTCGTGGGGAGCGTCTCAGAATTCAAACATTAGCCGTGACGATGAGCCGCGGCCGGAGCCAACCAACAACAAAGTATGATAACAACATGTCTGTCAAAACCACTGGCAGCCCCCCCTCTCCACTACCCCACCCTCCTACCCTCCACCCGTCTCCCCACCCATGTTAACCAAACCAAAACAATGAGAGGAAAAAAAAAACAACATCAACCCAAATGGCTGATCTGCAAACTGTATTTAATCAACACATTCCGTGCTGTGGGGCTGCGGCCTTTGAACGGGCCTGGCTGCCTGGTGAGTGGGACCACATCTGTTTGTGTACTGGGGCGGGCGCGGGCCACAGCGCTGCCACACAAAAACCTTGGGCATATTTCAACTCTTTCAGTGCTGCAATTTGCCCCCCCCCCCGACTGCTTTTCCCAAAAGGCATAAATACAGGCTGTGGAATGAGCGGGGGATCTGTTATTCTCATCCGCCGCGTTTGTCGCTGAGGTTCTGGGAACGGAAGGCTCGATTTTGGGATACTAATTACCCGGTCAAACACGTTGGCACGGTGGCTGGCGTTCCTGGCTTGTGGCTTCGCACACAGAGGAGGCCCGACTCCACAGTACGCAGCCGTGTGGAAGTGCTGTCTCTGTGTGTGTGTGTGAGTTCTCCTGTCATCTCACGAGAGGCTCTTCCTCATGCATTCCAGAGACTGTCCGGACAGGGTTCTTTCTCGTCTGGTATGCTAAGTTCGTGAAAAGCACGGAGACCACAGCCGGGAAAAAAAACTGCTACTTTGAAAAATCCTGGATCAAGCATCAGGGAAATGTGCTGAAAGATGCACACGCGGAACAAAATGCTTGATCTTCCCGACGCTGCAACCTGGAAACTGCTCTCTGATCAGCCCTGTGTGCGTCACAGCTTGTAAACACAGGAAGGTTTAAGGGATGTACTCGTTGGATTGTCCAACGGTGACTGAATGTAACACACACACACACACACACACACACACACACACACACACACACACACACACACACACACACACACACACACACACACACTGAGGTTGTGTGGTAAATGATGACAAAGACACACACATTTGCTTCCTGATTGTTGTCTGTCCAGGAAAAGAATAAAATGCTCGAAATTGTTTGTCATTGACACAAACTAGGGCTGGGTGATCAATATCAATACCACGATTATTTCAAAAAGTCGACCTCGATTACGATTAATGAATGACACCTTTAATAAAAGTCCAACCTTTAGTTTTCTGTTTAATTAAAAGATCTGTAAGATTGTAAGAATATGACCCCGAGTACCCAAAGTTGTTCTTACTCTCAGAACTACTTTATGATGAATATAAACCGAGAAACAGAATCCATCAGTTTCCTCACACTGTAAAAACAGGGAGCGCTGCGTGACACGTGACCAGCCAGCCCTCATTATATGAAACACTGATGACGGAGCGCTCGCCATTAGCTCGTGTGTGTGTGGACACGTGGAGTTAACACAGTGTTAGTCACACAAAGTGGCGCCCTGACGTGCAGTGACCGGCCACGACGCCGCGCTCCTCTCCTCTGCAGCGACGCACGGTAATTAGGTGAACTTGCTGCGGGTTGTGGAAGAGACAGCGAGATCAAGGTCTTGATGAATTAGTGGGAGCACTCTGTCAGAGTCCCGTCACATTTATCAAAAAATGGCACACCCCCCACTCCACCCCCCCCCCCCCCCCCCCCCCCGCACCCTGTCCCTTGCTCTGCGGGTGATGAATAGCTCTGCCTACACGGTGTATCACCTGATCTTGCTGAATTTAAATGTAACAGCGCAGTTCTCACGGAACCTCTATTGATCTTCCTCCTGCAGGGTTCCCTTCCTGGATCTGAATATTCCAGATAAGCACAGGAAGGCCTGGCAATGTTAAGAAGGCCAGACTTTTATGGTAATGCCACAGAAAACAAATGAGTGTTTCTTTTTAGGTCACGTCGTAAAAAAAAAAAAAAGCTGCAGGACCAAGCACCACCAGCCTGTTTATGCAAACCAGTATAAGTTATGACTTTTAATGTCCTTTTTTTTTTTACAAATGAAAAATGTATAAATGTGACATAAAAGACTTTTTAGAACTTCAATAGCCAGTAATAATGTGTTTTATTATATTGTGGTTTTACTATGAAATTGCTAACAGTGTCTGTATCTTCTAACATCTTTCATTACGCTTCCTCTCAGCAGAGCAGTTGGCAGAGCTCCTCGGTTTCTGGTGATGCCGGCAGCAGAGAGCTCTCCCAAGGCCCAGAGCATTAACTGCAAGAGGAGGATCTGGAGGAGGAAACGTTAACGGCCTGTTGTCCCGGTGCTAACGTGGCTCGGCTCCCTTCATCTCTGGGTAACTTATCTGGCTCTGAAGCAACTTGGAACTGGGGTTTTTCTCGGCTGAGACTGGGAGACGCAAAGTGTCAGTGAAACACAAAGGAGATGTCGGGAATTCTTAGAGAGAAAAGCTATGAACGCAACTAGTAAAAATGGTGTTGCTTAATTTTAAGTGTAACTTTAAACAAAAATGTTCTTGTGCCTGTTTTCAACTGAGTAATTGACAAGATGATCCTTAGTTTTTAAAATCTTTGGAGTTATGGAGTTCCCTGTTGTAAGAGAGAAACGCAGAGGGACGATTACTTGTGTCTTTTTGAGTTTAAAATGATAAACGCTATAAAGCTTTTCAGTTTCATTTGTTGGACCAATAATCTCATTGCATTCATTAATATTTAAACACAGTATATTAATATTCTCTATCACCTTTTATCAGCTCTGTAATGGAGCTCCATCTATTTGTGTGTGTTTGCCATCTTGGGATCACCCGGAGAATATCAAATAAAGTTCTGTGGATCAGAATATTTAAATGGTAACTTACCCATGCATAGCATGAAGTGGGTGTGGCTCATAATGGTACCGCCCCTCGTGGTGCCTCATGTCGATTGGGATTGGTGCATGGAACGAGGGGAAGAGGTGGTGGGCACCTGTGGGGGGGCGAAAAGAAGAAGAGAGACATTAAATACAGAGACACAACAAAAGGCAGTGGATGCTTGCGGCGGGACACATTTCTTCAAGCTGAGGAGAGGATGGAAATAATTCAGAACCACACGGACAAATGTTAGAAGTCAGAAATACACTTCCTGGCTCCGCCTGCGACGCAGTGCGAGACGCAACTGTACCGTTTTACAGTTCCTCTAATGCATCGGTAATTGAAACCTTCCGCACTGTCTGAGGCCCGAGAACGTTCATTAATGGCCGGCCCCCATCCGACGAGACCAAAGCGGGTTTTACACAACAATGAATGTGTTTTTATGTGTCAGACAAAGAATGCACAACTCCACCATTTCCTGTCATAAACGGTCTGGAGGCTTGAGGGAAGTCTCATTAGAACAACACAGCCGATCCTCATTAATTGCTGTCATTACAACAACTGAGCAGGAGTGGGAGGGAGGGGGAGGGGGGGGGAGTAATCAGAGACAAAAGGCCTCTGAAGTTTCACGTGTTTCATGCAGGAAACCAAAACCAGCAACCCCGAATGACTCTGAGTGTGTGTGTGTGAGAGAGAGAGAGAGAGAGAGTCTGTATTGTGGAGGCACATAAACGGAGCAGAGCAATTCAGCGGATCCCCGGTCGCTATTAGGATTCTTTGGCCGTACATTGTCCAGGAGACCTGGGATGACCCGGGAGCCGCCTGGGAGCCCGGACCGCTGAGGTCAAAGGTCACTGTCTCTATCCCAGACAGAAGCCAGGTGAAAATGTGCTTATTGGTGGATCTCCACCTCCTGAGCCAATAATATAATATACAATAAGTGGCATGAGAACAGTACAACAAGATGTAGGTGGTGAGTATCCAAGATAAACATCTCTCTTAAACACAGTACAGCCTATACATAAAAACTCTATTTAAATTAAAGCCTGAAATATCTTTTCAATCTGCTCGCTGACATTTCTGCAAAGTGTTCAGGTGACATTTGCACTTATAGTCCATTGTGATCCCAGCAATTAAAATATCGCCTTGCGTGGAGCCTCCTCAGACACCTTCCTGTCGGAGACGGGCCTCGGGGCTGCTCACCTGCTCAGACCAGCGCTGTGGAAACAAGGCGTAACAGGACCCGGGGCCTGGAGGCTACGACCGAACGCTGCACGTTGTTTTGGGTGATGCTGGTAACAAAGACAGACATTACTGCTACTTAACCCTGATGGAGGCTTTTGTTGTTGTGATTGAGGCAATCATCATGAGGGCCGTGGCATCTTGTTCTTGGTTAATTCTGATGGGATTACACAGGGACTGGGAGAGGAGAGTTCCCCTGAAGGCAGCTCAGAACTGGGAACCATTTGACTGCTGAAGCATTAAGCCACAGGTTTCCTTCCCTTTGATAAATCGGTCTGGATGCGCCTGAAACGACTGATGCACGGCCGTCGTGGCCTTTGCTGAAATACCACAGATACAGTAAGAATGTTCAGAGGAAGAGTTTTGCAAACGTTTCTGCCAATAACTGCATATTTCACAGAGTAATCAAATAACTAGCAGCAGCATATAGAGCTGAGGGAGGGGATGGAACCGAGAATGGACACCAACAAAAACAAAAACTGGAGCCACAAGGTTCTGTCAACTGAAAGAAACATTTATCCCTCCTTCTTCTTCTTCTTCTTTTCACAAATATTGAATTGATGAACACACACACACAGAAAAAAGGAGAGAACTCTCTCTCTGTTAAATCAAAGTGAGTTGTAGAAACCCGTCTGGTGCCCCACACTCCTTATCTCCACTTGTCTTGGAGCTCAGGAGGCCAAGGGCTTTGTGTTTCTATCAAGATCTATGCTGCTGGATCCCCGCCAGTGACCCTCCATCGCTTTTGTCTGCGAGACAGGCAGCCAATTCCGAGTCAACTTGTGTGTTACAAAGCCAAGAGAGGCACCCAGTGAATGAGTGAGAGAGAGGGAGTGAGGGCTGGGAAAAGCAGTTTGAGCTTTGTTTCACAAGTGGAGCCAGAAGTTTGGGCTTTTTTTCTTCCTCTAAGAGGTGCCCTCTGCTTGTGCTGCCTGGCACAAGTCCAGTGGAGAGCCCGGGACAACGAGGCCCGACTGTGACAAAGACAGGTTGTGCTCAGAGTCAGGATCCACTGGAGAGCTGTTGAGTAATCTGCCAAACAACATCCCTATTCTTTTTTTGGCTTTCATTTATTTTGTGCTTTATGTGCTCATTACTTTCCGTTGTACTTCTGATGTGTTATATGTATTTGATTTCCTTTTCGATAAAGTCGTACACTTACGTTTTCCACTGGCCCTCTATTAATTCATATCTCCTCCTGAGAGACACCTGACGAAATGTAAACGCCTTCATAAACACTTTTGGTACAAATTTCCATTGCATAATAAAGTTCAATAAAAGTTTAGACACACTAAAAGTCACGGTGCAAAGCAGAAGTCCCCAGGAGCCTGATTCCCCCGGCTGCGGCAGCGGGATGTGGGGATGATAAGGGCAGCGCAGGCCCTTCCATCACCCAGACAGCTGCATTGTTTAATCGGCTGCAGGGACAAACACCGACAGGTACGTGGCTGCAACGTTTCACACGCCTCCATTTCTTGATTTACAGTCCGCATGTCCCCGTTGGGTTTGCTGGCACGCAGGGTTACTCCACCGGGGGCCTCATATATAGAAAACAGCACGGAGGACTCAAGCTGACAAAAGAAAAAATTTTTTTTTTTACGAGACACGGTGACACTGCAGGCGGAGGATGAAGTGGTCACGTGATCACTTTCCAGGAGTTGTAAAAACCCTGTCTGGGGGCTGGTAGCTGTTCAGATGTATACAGTGTATTTTGCCTGCAGTGTATACAACATGTTAAAGCTGGATGACGAGACGCAGATTCAGTTATGATCTGATAATGATCCTTCTGGTAAGGATGTCGACTCTTTCTCTTTTTACACAAACTGTGTTTTACTGCAAGGATCTCGTTTAAAAAAAAGAAAAAACATGGCAAGGGCTCAAAATTCATTGAAGTGCACCGTGCCCACTGCACTGAGGTGAGGTAATCTTATATTATGAATCAATCCAGCCCACAGGAACCAGTCACTGGTTTTCAGGGCCCCATATCTGCTCTGATGTCTCATAACGTGTTTGTTTTAAGACTGAACATATCTCTGCCCCCTAGCCCCCATGAGGAGGCTCCAGACGAGCCAAACATCCTGCCAAGAACAGCAGCTCCAGCCCCATATCGTCTCCTCCTTCATCGTTCGCATCTCAAAACCCCGGGTTTGATCTCTCGCTAAAGACAATGCCAGGTGTTCGATGTTAACAAAGGTCCCCTTCGAGTCTCGTGACTCGGGGAAAGAAGAAGGAAAAGCACTCTCTCATTACGTCCAAATGAAGCCCCGGGTCAGGACCACGCTGGAGTGGAGAGTGAAGTGGGCTCATGTCTTTGAGGAAGTACTCAACGATAATAATAATGCCCTGAGAGGCCCGGCCGGCAATGATTTCCAGAAAAAAAAAAAAAGCCTTTGTCGTGCTTTGAGAGAAAAGGGCAGTGAGAGAGAGAGAGAGAGAGAGAGAGAGTGGAGAGAGAGAGAGAGAGAGAGAGAGAGAGAGAGGGGGAGGGAGAGAGAGAGAGAGAGAGAGAGAGAGAGAGAGGGAGAGAGAGGAAAGCACAGAAAGAAAGAGAGAAGTGAAGAGCAGAGGAGAGGTGGGGGTGTTCAATCCAGACAGGAAATTCCAGCAGAAAAAGTTGGCCCGGGTCCTAACTACACAGCACCGTGCCAACGGCTACACACAAATGCTCATGAGCATGCATACGCTCTCACACGTTTACTATTACACACACACACACACACACACACACACACACACACACACACACACACACACACACACACACACACACACACACACACACACAGACACCGATTTGTTCTGCAGTCCTCTCTCAGTAAGCAAGTGACGGAGACAAACACAAACATGTTTCTTTGAGATGGAAACACAAATTTCTCTCCCAAACACAAAACAGTGAGTTGCTCTGAACACGCTCGTCACACTGCGGCAAGTGTCTCGCTCAAGGTTAATAAAAAAGTGTATGTTTAGCCTAATCCGTGAATCCTGCAGCACACACACAACATGGAATCTGCAGGTTTAGTTTGCAAGACGTCGCTTCCTTCAGGGTGAGTACATGGGCGAGTGATGGCGACAGAGGGATTAGAGGCTTACAGGAGAGCACGAAAACCACTGGCATCCATGAAAGGAAGTCTTACCAGAGTGGCTCTTTGCTTTTAACAGCCCGCAGGGACGGTAAAATGATACCTTTTTTATTGATAGGGGGATTTTGGGCAGAAGGTAAGTGGATTAGGCCAATGGTCCTCCGTAATGTCAGGAGCTTGTTTGGGCGGAAATTCATTAGTCCCTGCGAACTCGTACAAAGTCTGCATATGTTATGATGTACACATGAAACACTCAGTCCCTGGGAAGACTAACGCGGTTGTTTTCCACAGGTTTTCAGTCAGCACTGAAAAGAGGGTATTGTACTTGAAGCCTGTAACGTATTAACGGTGTCGCGTGTTGGGTGTAGTGCTCGGACGCTTCTGTTTCAAATATAACGCAAGTAGCTGCAGCTCGGACGAGGCACTGCACCTCAGTGCTTCACATTTCAACAACATGAGTGACTGTGTGAGTTCTAGATGCAGAGTTTATTCTTTCTTTGTCAAAGTAAGATTCTTAAAAATTAATCAACACTGGTATGAAAGCAGTGCTAATCCCACAAGCTAAAGCAAACACACTCTTAGCTTTCGTTAACTTGCAATTAACCGTGTCTTTAGTTCACTACTTCCACCACTACTCTCTACAGCTTGTTGCTAACATCTGGTGATGTGCAGGTAGTGTGCAGGGGCGTTCTAACCCTCTTATATATTATTTCCAGTTGAAAGCAGAGATTTCTGCTGCTGGAAATCTGGAGACGAAGGAACTGAACCAACTGAACGATGACTTTTTAGGTGAATTCATCCAAACGATGAGCTCACAGAGACTAAAATGTCTCATGAACCTTTCACGTTACTCATTTGAATTGAGCTGTTAATAATATCTTATATATATCGATGAGAGCAAATTTTAACATTTTCAAATGCCATGACTTTTTTAGCAGTGAGGTAAGTATCAATGTGTTTTTTAATCAGCAGGGTCGAGATTGAAATCAAGTCCGTTGCTATCGGGGCCTCGGGGCCTATATTTACATCTGGTTGACACGACGCCCTCATGCCTCCTCCTCCTCCACTCCCTCAGATGTGTTGTGTCATCTCGCAGGGCTGTTGTGCGGCGGCGGCACGGGCCACCGCAGCCTCCGCTCCTGTCCCGGCCTGTTTACAGAACCTGCTCAGACCCAGCTGGCTGCTCTCCTCTGCGATTAGTCACTGTCAAGCGTGCACGCCTGCCTCAGACCATCACTCCTTAGTCTCAGCGTCAACCTCAGCGAACCCAGCGCCAGTATGATCCATCACCTGGCCCACAAGGTGCTGCGTTGCCTCTCCTAATTGTTCTGAAGACTGAGTGCTCCTCAGACCTTATCTCACCTGGGCTGCCTTCCGCCCGCGATACTAAAATCCATTCAGTAACAAAGGGAATAAGAAATGCTCGAAACTTACACCTGACTAAAAAAAACACCAAAATCTAAGTCATAAGGTTTTAACCTGGCTGCGTTGAGGTAATCACGCGGTGTCCAGCAGTGGGGGGGGGGGGGGCGGGACCGCTGCCTAATGACAGCCATGCATCACCCGGCCTGGGTGTTTAGCGGGTGTATGGGTGTTGCCCGTGTGATGTTAGCAAACAGGTAGCCAGCCTCTTCCTCTGGCAGCCAGCGGGCCTCTCGGCGAAGACTGATGAGGTGTCAGGATAATCAGCTTCCCGTGCACACTTCTGATTTATTGTCCGGCCACTTTAGAACGCAGGTGTACGCTTGATCGGGGCAATCAGCACATCGGGTTTGTTACCGCTGCAGCTTTGGTAAGAATAAACTGACGGTACATTCCAGAGGATGCAGCGAGAAACGAGTTCAAGACTTGGGTTTTAAATGTAGGTCAAAGCCTGAGAAGGGGGTTGTTGCTATTCTGTGTTTTTTTGTAATTACTTAAAAACACATAAAAGGCAATTTTACACATAACTCCATTCTTGTGGTCTTTCAACACAGCAATGAAGTGGAGTCACGTCAGGCGGCGGGAACTCGGAGCGTTAACCTCTTGGACGCAGCTGTCGGGGAGCCGCACAAAGAGCATCCTCAGCGTCCGTCCTCAGCGCAAGCTCAGCACTCGGCGTCCCGGGCTCGTAAACAGGGCTCGCTCTTTAAAGGAGAGGAGGGAAAGGCGGAGAGGAAATACCCAAAACAGCTCACGGTGCGTGGGAGAAGGAGGCAGCGCACATCAATCTAAAGCTGTCTCAGCTGGGGGTCACCCTGAGGTGAGGCGCCCCCCCCCCCCCCCTGGGGAGACTGCTCTCTCCAGACCCCGGCAGGAAAGCTGGGGAGTATCTCCTGGACGGACCTCGCCTGGTCTCCGTCAAACAGCCTGAATCTGTGAGATGGGTCTCTGGTCCCACATAGCCAAGTACATTTATCCCTTTTGACCAGGGAAGACAAAAAATACTAAATTCTTCTTCGAGGGACCTTCAAAATAATGTTTACATCCACCAGCATGGAGGTTTTTATCAAATAAACCAACGACGTCCATTAGTTTCAGGGTGACATTAACAGCCGTGAAGTTTACAGCAGCTCTAAAACCATTTGGCCCGTTTCAAATCGTAACCGTGGGTCACAGCTGACGTTCTTCTGCTTTCTCTTTCTCATCCGTCTAAATCTCAGGGTTTTAAACAATCTATAAACTGTCTATAAAAAAAAAAAAACATTTAGTCCACTCCACTTGTACCTTCTCTCCAAACTGCCTCCGCCGCTTGTGTACACCAGCTACAACAAGGCTTACTTACGCTTGTTTATCCTCAGCCCCGGTTGAATCAAAGGTCGACTTGAAACTTCTCCCGTGTCGTGTTAGTGAAGCCGTGTTTAAGCGTTGATCGTTTAAAAGAAGGGACCGATTTGAAAGGGAACCGAGAGAGTGTTAGCGGCGTTTCATAACACAGGGCAGAGCGTCTCAAGTGCTGTCAGCTGCGCTCTCGGGTCATCTATCCCGATAAGATAAAACTTAAACTACACTGTTTATACATTGCACACACACACAGACAGACACACACACACAGACACACACAGCAGGGTCTTATAAACCCCCTTCTCTCCTGGCCTCCTTCTTCGGGGGCAGCGTTCAGCATGGAAACCATCTCACTCTGGGAATTTGTTTTAGAGCTCTAACAAGAAACAGCTGTGAAGCAGGTCAGAGAGCTTCCAACCAACTGGACCGGCTCTCAGGTAATTCCTTTCCTCCCACCGTCCAATACCGCGGCCGCTGCTCCTTCTCTCTCTGTCATGAGTCCTGTACATTCTGCCCAGTCTGCCCAGTTTGCCCAGTCTGCCCACGCCCTCACCTCCTCTGGCCCCCGTGCATTTACATGGACCAACCTGCTGTTTTCCACCTGTCCACCAGATGCCCTCAGACTTCAGTCACCTGGCTCTAACCTCCACCTGCATTGACCCCTGTTTTCTCGCCCCCCCTCCCCCCAGCGTGTAAACCTTCGTAGTCGGTCGTAAAGTCCGAGTTTTGTCTCTGCCGGCTCGTAAGCTTCTCTTTCACCTCCCCGTCACCTCGGCCTGCTTGCGTGTCCACATTTGGGCGTCGTCTCCCGTTTTGCTCTGACCATTAATCCCTTTCCCTTCTACATTTCTTTACTGAGAAGAACTGCGGCTTTTCCTAAATTATTAGACGGGAATTACAGATCTTAGTTAGTGAGCGATAGGTTGATACAAACCGTAAACTCCTGTCTCATCCTGCAAACCCCACTGCTCATCTGAGGGAATAATGCAACACAGCTGATTAGGTTAAAATAGGGTTTGGACTCTCATGGCTTGAATCAAAATATCCAATACTCTCAATAAGTTCAGCAGCATGATCAGAATAATAATCATACGCAGGGGTGTACCTGACATTTGTCATCATGATTACAACAGAGGCTAAAAAACAAAATCTAATTATTTTGTTTTCGAGTTTTCCTTTTCCTAACCCTCCAACACATTGTCAGAGTTTCAGATTTGTCACCGTGCCTCGGCCTGTTTTGAAACCTTGTAAAAACTTGTGCACACACATTGGGGGAAAAAAGTTATTTGGAAACTCGCACTGCACTCCCATCGCAGTCCGTTGTCTCAGAGCTGCGTTCACAACGTGCACTTACTTTACAGAGATTGTGAAATTGTAAACGTGTGGACAAATGTGTGCTTTTTTTAAATCTGGAACTCATGTTCTGACTTTCTTCTGAAGTTAGAGAACCAGTGTTGGAGTGACTGAGGGTGGAGGTTTGGTGAAGGACAGCGACACATAGAAGAACAGACAGTTATTGTTCAGTTATGATTCATTGCAAACAGCGTTAGTTCTTCTTCCTCTCTCTTGTGATTCAGATTGAAAAACAATAAACAGGACTCGCCTGGCTTCAGGCTACAACGTGAGGAGGAGTAAACAGAGGCCGTTGATGCAGAGATAAGCCAAAGCGGGAAAGGAAGAGGAAGAGGAAGAGGGCACGGAGTCAACAATGACATGAATTATTGCAGCTACAACCTCTCGGATCTGCCGGGTCGCATAACATGTGCTTTTAATGCTGCTCTGCCAATGGGCGCCAAGATCCCCCTGCTACCCTGAGGCGACTTCTTATTAGATCCTCACATATAAAGAAAGCCAACACTTCTTTATGCATCTCCTTCACAATGCATTGAGACTTAGGTTTTGCAGTCGTTAGTATGGAAGTAGAATAAACTAGAGGCTCCAAAGGCCGGCGAGCTGGAGAGCTTTCGTTAAAGAGGAAATGGCAAACACAGAAAACACTGATTCTCTGCATCCTTGATTGTGTGCTCGGATGCGAACATACACAGACAAAGTGACAGCGGAGCAGCTGAAGCCCGTGAAGGCTCCAGAGATGAGAGCGAGTGGCCAGGACATTACTCAGCAACAACACACAACAGGCCTCAAGATAAGGGATCGTTTGTCACAGGAGCCGCGGTGACAAACACGACGCCTTGTGTGATAAAATTAGCCGACACGCTGTTTCCCTTGTGTGACACTGGGAGAGCTGAGTCACCTCGGGGCGAGCCTGTGGGGGAATCTCTGCTCTCTGACAAACATATTTATGGATATGGTCAGGAAGGGCTCTCAATCATGGGAAATGTTCTCTGCAGTTTTGAGATTCTTGACATTTTTTCTCCCTACACAAGAGTTTGGATTCAGGCGGATTCACGATTAGGTTTATCTTACAGAAATACAAATAAACAGAAACTTTTATTACATATCTCTCGTATGCAGAGAAGTCCAGACGGCCTCCAGATTTAAACTTAAACTTTAAACCTTTCACAGAGCATTCAGTAACTCTAGATCTTATTATTAAAATACCTCCCCCCCCGTGTGTATCTGATGCTTAAAGCAGGCGACAGCGTCCGGCAGCCGAGCTGTAATTGCTAACGGGATTTACACGTTTGGAGAAACAACCCGGGAGTCAATTGAGACTGCGTCGCTGAGATTTGTTCACACAACCTTTAAAGCAATTTCAACAGCATAGCAAACACGGTCAGTGTGTGGAGGGGGGGGGGGGGGGCCTTCTGGTCTCCATGTTTCAGCCTCCCTTAAACCCCCCCCCCCCCCCCCCCCCCCCCAGCATGAGAAGAGGTCATATTGGTTTAAGGCAGGACAAACACGGCTCTAAGGCAACGTCCATTAACAAGTCCGCATCCGATTGGACACGTGAACTAACATCTCACCGCCATGACGCTGATTTGTGTCATGAACCAAAAACATTTATAAAACTTCATAATTTTGGCTCTGGTGCTAATTTTAAGATACTTAAAACCAAATTCATGGTTCGCTTCATACGGGGCTTTTCTCGTCTTGATGACCACAGATTACAGAACAGTCTTTTTTTTACCAATATGCAAAGTCTCTCATTATAAAATTCCACCATTGCTGAAATAAACGTAATCATATCCTATGATTGTCTTGCTATTAACCCAGTTGAATTCCTGTGGTACTGGATTTGCAGTTTGCTGCATCGTTGTTTTTAGATGATATTTTTGCTATATTTCTAAACTTGGTGTAACGGTGTCATTACAGTTGTCTTGATTGGTCTTGACACTGAATACTGTTTCGGAGGCCTGGACTAAGACACCCCGGTTTAGGAAAGAGTTCCATGTGCTACCTCAGTCGTAGTTAGCGGCAACATAGTGAAACAATTACATTGTGGACTCTTGCCAAACACTCGGCTCCAGAACAAATCCAGGGTAAAGTCTTATACGCTTATCTAGAATCCATCCAAAAGGGAAGGAAAAAAGACCGTTGGTTAGTTCTCTGTCTGATTCCAGAAACTGATTTCAATTCATTAAAGCTGGAAGACAGAGATTGATATGCCTGCCTCTCAGAGAATCCCTCCAGGGGGCTTCAGCTCCGTGTTAAAGAACAAGCAAACAAATGATTAAAGATTGACTTATTTGATTCTCTCACTGTTTAGTTCAGGTTTCTCTTCGGTGGACGCAAACAAACACAAACCATCTGGCTCTTTAGGTTTGGAGATGGTCTCTCTAACGCTGGGGCATTGTTGCTTTTGTTTTTCCAAGGCCTTGATTAAAAAGCATTTTCCCATTTACCCTTCTTCAAAGCCGCCATCTAAGAGCACATTGAAGTTTTAACTATTCCTGCCAGGCTCTGAATAATGATCCACATGTGGCCCAGTTGTGATCTCCATCAACCAGCCCTTGTTGGGAAAGGGTGCCACATGCTGCCACTGTATTATTCTTTCGTCTCCTCTTTAAATGCACCACATAAAGTGCTCGTGTGGAGCACCATGTGAAGTTCCACTGAATGCTGTGGTTTGAGGGTGGGGTGGGGTGGGGGGTGGGGGGGGTGTGCTGTAGCAGTGCGCTCCAGATATACAGCATTGGTGAAATCAGGAGAGAGAATGAAAACCACGAAACTGAATCAAAAGAACGTAGAAACTCTTCTTCTGTGTGGATTTTCCAGTGTTAGCATGTTGACTTTATGTATTTCAATTACATACTAAAGTTTAATACATAAGTTCAATGTTAAGGGTTTGTGAGTGTTTTCTATCATGTTGGGTTAGTGTGAATAGATCAATTAACTAAAACACACAATTCATTCAATCAAATCACAGTTATCGGGTTTTGAATTTAAAATTGTCATCGTAAAAAGAAGATTCTTTAACAAGCCTGTAAATGAAAGGTGTTCACTATATTATTATTACCCACAATACGCTCTGCTGCCGCGACTTTCTCCGACGCACCCCTCCCTGACGACTGTAAACAGCCTTTGCATTTGTAAGAGCCCCCCCCACCCCCCCCCCCACCACACACAGAGGTGATGCTGCCTTGCTGAAGAGTCAAATTCCTGCCCCTCATTCAGTGGAAGGTTGAGCTCAAGACGAGGAACCATATAAATTCCAGCACCAAGCAGGTGTAGGTCTAGAACGGTGGTGAGACCAAGCAGCGGGGGGGGGGGGGGGGGGGGGAACCGTGAGTTAAGTGTACAAAGCCTCTATTTATAGCAACCCCCCCGCCACACAGGGCCTATAGAAACCACGGCCCTGTCTCCATAGCAACAGCCCAAGCCATGATGTCCCCCTGTCGGACCGCCACTTGTCAGCTCCTATTAGAGCCAGCGGTTGCCTCTGCTTACATGCGGTGCCCATCACCCCCATACCCTGAGGTGGCGATCCCCCCCCCCCGGGGGAAAGCCTGATTCACTCAGTCCTGGGATCACCTCTGGTTATATGTGCCGTGTTATGACAGCTTAATGGTGCTAGTAACTGAGTGGCAGTCGGCTGAGGGAGGGAGGGAGGAAGAGGAGGAGGAGGAGGAGGAGAGACAGAGAGGTGAGTGTGCATTTAAATCCTTGTCTTTTGCAAAGATCACGCACGGGAGGGAATAGCTAAATCAACACGGAATTATTAGTGTAACATTATTGATTTAATTAACTTCACATTAAATCTGATCTGCAAAATTTGTGCTGAACAGTGAAATGAAACGCGGGTGAAGTGTTAGCTTCAGCAATCGTTTTACGAAGGAAAATATTTCTCGGGGCGTTCGTTTGCTGAGCAGGAGCCGACAGAACCCGACAGAACCTCCTCTGTTCCTCCTCCTCCCAGCGCAGACTCCTGACAGTGGACTGGGCCAACACATATTACCAGTGGAGGAGAGGAGAGGAGAGGAGAGGAGAGGAGAGGAGAGGAGAGGAGAGGAGAGGAGAGAGGAGAGTCAAAATGAAACCTGGTATTACGGGTTGTTACTCCATCTGCCCCACAGCCAAGGTCAGGGGCAATTACAGTCTCTACAGCTGTGACAAGCTGCCACAGCTAAACACTGAGCAAACAGTCAAGATAACTCTCACACACACACCACACACACACGTGCACAGACACACACACGTGCACAAAGGCCAGTGTGAGGCACTGAGTTAAGTAAACGCACACCTGCAAAAACAGCTCGACTGCCGCTTCTCATGCACCGAGTCCATCCGACACCACGACACCTCACAACATATTAAACTAATCTGTTACTAACAAGCATCAATAAGTTTCCATGTTCTGTGTTAAATATAAATGTCAGAAAAAAAGCACCCCAAAAAAAATTGGCTGCTACGTTTCAACAGAACTTATGGTGACTTGTTTGTTTTGTACGAGCTACAGTCCAGAAATACTGAGACTAAACAGGAAATGTGTTTGACATCATAACTTACATCCGGAGTTTCCCAATAATAATGTGAGATTTGCTACATCCACATTATTACTTACGTTTTCTTTTGGAAAAGCAGCAACTCTGCTGATACGCCTGGCGTCTACACTACTGGAAACTTCATCCTGTCCTTCGTCCTTCACCCTCAACAAAATCACAATATTTACAACAATGATTTGAAGAAACTTGTCTTTGCCATCAGCTGTAAATCAGGTAAATTCTGCCTGTAGGAGACAAACTATTATTCGAGCAATCTGCAACAATTCCCTTGTCCAGTGGGACGTGCATGGCTTCCTGTTTACACTGGTACATTCCCAGTGTACATTAGTGGTCGTGTGATACTTCAGGTGTGTTCGTGTGGACGGGGATTCAAACCGATACGGAGCAGAAACACTCGTCAAGACAGAGATCGTTTTAGTGGAAAAAAGCCGTTTTCATACACAAACTTAGTAGTATTCAAGTAACAAGAGCATTTAAAGGTAGTGGAAGACTAAACACACAACTTAGTGATGTTTGAAAGTTGAGTTTTTCCTCATGCATTTCTTCCTCGGCCGGTCGTTGTGGCCTTTACTGCGCAGATTTGGATGTTAGTTGTCCTGAGATGGTTTCTGCATCCATCGTGCCAAGTTGAGATTATTTAATGAAGTGATTCCCCCCCCCCCCCCCCCCCCCCCCCCCTGGTCCCACATCCTCCAGACCCAGACGCCTACACGTCTCCACTGAGCTCACGGCCTGACCTCGCGGAAGGAAATAATACCTGGAGTGGCACGCTAATTGGCGAGCACCCAGACGTCCCACATGTGCTAATGAACAGGCAGAACGGCCCCGGCGAAGAAAGAGTGAGAAACTCCATCTCACAGGGAGGGAGAATGGAAGAGGGGGTCCAGAACTCATTGAGACGCTCTGTGAGCCCTCAGCCTCTGTCCGGGGCTTAGGGCCACTTCCTCCTCTATAATTAAGAGGTTATCCCCCCCCCCCCACACACACACACCACCCCCGCGCAGTGGTAGAAATTAAACTGTAAAACCGTGCGAGGCAAATTACTGCTTTTCCTGGGAGTTAGAGGAAGTGTCTTGATATGTAAACAATACCCCCCCTCTTCAGCTGAGTACCCTCTCTCGCTCTCTCTGTCTCCATCGCTCTCTCTCTTCCACCCCCCCACCCCCCCCCACCCCACCCGTCTTTGTTCTGTGAGAATCTCAGATGGGCCAGATACTCTGTAAATCTTAAGACTACAACTCCGCTGAATAAAGAGGATTTACAGAACCTGACCATCTCCAACCTGTTCTGCCAAAGCCAACACTCAGAGAATGTGATCAGGCAAATGAGAACGGGAAGCACGCAACTACAATAAACAGATGTACGCGTGCACACACACACACACACACACACACACACACACACACACACACACACACACACACACCACACACAAAGGTTTTTCTTTAGATGAGCTGCACATGCAACTTGCCTTAATTTGCATTTTCTTATAAAACTAAATTCTTTGCTTCCTTGCTGACGAAGCACCGTGCCAGTACACGCCAGACATTACAATCAATTACCATGAAAGTCGATGCCAACCTCATAATCTGTGATAAGACAGCGGTCTGACGACGGGCCGCGGGGTCAAGCATCCTCACTAAGCCGGTTCATTTGAGAATTCTGTCCACACTGGGATTTTCAGCTTGTTTTTCCTAAGCTCTCTCCGTCCACACGGAAAGGTCTGAACAATGGGACGATGGGGAAGTCTCATTCCTTTTCCTTTTTTCGGTCGGCAAACAACAAAGAGCCAAGATGATGTCCAAGGAAATAAGCAAGTTCTGTCATATTTGCTTCACAACCCTCGTCACCACTGTTTGTGTATTTGTTTGTGCGGAACTGAGAAAACTAGGGACGTGCAATTTTCCCTTCAGTCTGCCTCTAACGTGCACGACGGCCGCGGTCAAGCTGACAACCCGCTCGCTCTCTGCGTCAGAACCACGTCTGCCCTGAACATGTCTGTATTCGCTGCTGTCAGGCGGTGACCCCGGCTGCTCTTTGAAGCCAGAGCCAGGAATTCTCCGGGCTTAGCTGGAACACAGTCGGGGAAATCACCTGGCAAACGAAACACAACAGACTTACGGTGCTACGCCGGCGCACACACAGGCTTTCATTCAACAAACCCTTTCCCCTCGCAGACTGTTCACCAGGCAGCCGCCTCCTTCCTGAGTGATTAACCTTTACGAGGAGTGTAATTATACTTTCATAGTGCAGCAGTTATGGGTGATTGTTTGACAGACAGGGGGTGTGAGGGGTTCTCTCCCTGGTTGTTAGCCACGAATGGACGGATGACTTTGTGCAACACAGACTCGAAACTCAAACTTGTCTCTCAACTGGACCAGAATGTCTCACGTCGGCTTGTGAAGAGGATTCTTCTTTTCATTCTTCTAGTTTATATTTCATGTAATCTCTCCGTCTGGCTCTGGTTTCTCTTCTGCCCTCAGTCCAGTTCACATGTTCTCCTCACATCATCCCTCACTCTCTTCTCTCTGAGTTTTAGATCATGTTATTATTCCACAATTCTTCACACTTTATGCATCTGTGTTTTCTTTAATGTATGATCTGCTTTGTTGGACGTTTGCCACCCCCACCGTGGATTCCTCCCAGCACTGTAATATGAGCAGCCGATGGGTCTAGTGGAGAATTTCAGCCTCACCTCTCAGACATCCTGTTTCTTTCATACCAAAGAAATTACCCTTTCCACCAGAGACACCACTCAATCATCTGCTGCTTTATTCCTGCAGCTGTTTGATGAATGACATTAGAAAATCAGTTTTCCATATGGCAGCATTTTGACAACCACACGGGGGCCCTGTGATTACAGAGCAGGAAGTAACAGCAGCACAGTTCCGAAGAAGTTCCTCACAGGGAACATGGCGCTGTAGCAAACACCAGCCTGAAGGTCCTAGTGACCCAGTGGACGCACTTCTTCTCCTGAAGTTAATGTTAAACGACACATCCCCTATTTGTGACTGACAAAATACATTTAACTCAGAGTCCACATAAACTTCTCTGAGCTTTCAACCCACGTTTCATGGTTTTAACGAGGAGTCATACGTTTGATTAGTTGGTCAGGTGATGACAAGTGAAAACCAAACATCCCCCCCCCCCCCCACCTCAGAAGTGGTTGAAAGCTCAGTCAAAGCCAGAGTTGAGATGATTGTGCCCACATGAATTCACCTGTTCATAATATATATTTTATTGTCCTCTAATCTCAATAAAACATCCATTTGAAAAAGCTCTTTTCATAAATTTCCACCACATGGTCGTCACCCGGTGGCCGGGTTGTGGAACTTCGGCTGATGATACATGATCATAGCAGGGTTTTTTAAACATGTTGGGGAAATATAAATAAGCTTTATGAGTTTTACAACTCCACTAATTGCAGAGTTACTTTTCCACACTTGTATCTGTGTATTTTTAGAAATGCACCTCGAGCTTCCGCTTTTCTCAGGGCTTCAATCAATCTTGTAATTTTAAGAAAGCAATAAAGCACAATTCTAAGTGAAAATGTTTGTTCAAAGAGTCCAAGTTCAAGTGTTTAAGTACTTTTCCTCATTTCTACCCTTACAACAGGCTTTAAATGTGGAAGTAACTCACTGTAGTAGTAGCTGTGACATGTCTTTGTTAAGCCCTCGAGTCTTCCCTCCGTGGTTATTCAGGAGAGCCAGTGAACTTGTCGGCAGGGACAGTTTGAGTTTGTTAATACGTGTGTATCCACTTCATTCACCTTGGAAACCTCCTCTGCTTGTTTTGCTGGTTGCACGGTTTACTCATCTGCGACCTGCCCTTGGGTGGAGGCCAGTGGGTGTTACACTCCATCTGGAGAACGAGTCCCCCTCCCGGAGATGTGGCCGTAAAAAAACATATCATAAAGGTTTATTTGGTCAGAGATGTTCATGGAATAGCTCCACCTCTGTAGGACGGTTTGCTATTGTGCCCTGACGTGACCATTTTTATTTAAAACTCTGAACCCGGTCGACTTGGTGGGGCCACCGCAGGCTGGCGGGGGATGTGTACGAACACGTCTGGCATTGTGTGACTGCCCCTGAGCTCTCGGTGATTAGGCTAATTGCTAAAGGCTAACAGAGGATAGAAAGCACCAACAGTGAAACCTTAGATCTGTAATTACAAGAAGCAGCATTTCCCTCTGGAAGACTTTCACTGATGGAAAAAAAAAAAATCAATTTCCACCTCCTCCCCCTCTCTGAGGTGGAAACAGCACAATTACACAAAGCACTCGTTTTAAACACACTTATTGCCCATTGGCTCACTCAGGCTGAGACACAACTAGTAGAGTATAACACACATTCAATAAGAGGCACACACTGTTGACGCTAACGCTGCCACGTGTGTGTTGTTTTATTTTTCCTCGTCCTGATGCCTGACTAACTGCAGACATGCATCTTCATAGGTGAGTGGGCCTCTGGGCTCCGTGCAGCGCAGCGACCGATTCCTGTTCCTCCAGCAACATTTCTGCGAGGGTGGACGACAGCTGTGTCTGCAGGCGAGGGTGGCGTGTGTGTTGTTGGGGGGGGGGGGGGGGGGGGGGGTATGCAAACCGGAAGAGCCTGACCACAAACTGTCCGCCTTTAGACCAACTCAGCCATAGGAACCAGGCGTGTTTACATAAGTGCGTGCCGCCCGTGTTTACAGCCGGCGCACATTTTTGTTTTACCATGTCTAAACTCCTCAGATGTTTATTTTGCTTCACTTGAACTGTGAGTGTTGGGGCTACATTAGCGGATGAAAGTAGCTGAGGCTGGCAGGCCGGTGGCTCGGCTCCGACGCACGCTGAGGGTTACACTGGGTCAGGACATCTGAGTGTCCACAGCAATAGAAAAGCACGGGCATGGACTTTCAACAAGTTCTTTTATAATATGCAGCGTCCCCCCCCCCCCCCAGTCCAAAGAAAGCGGTTGCCTGAGGCGACACCTTAAAGGAGACGAGAGAGCCAGGCACCTTATTGGGCTGATTCCCATCAGCCTAACAAACAAAACAGGCAGGAAGTGTCTTAGAGGCAGGGGCATGGATTACACCCCGTGCATGCTGGGAAAGAGCTTTCTGTTTAAGAGAGGATGAAGCACAAAAAAAAGGAAAAAGGGAAGTACAAGCCAGGGAGAAGGGAGAGACCCGAGGGACAGGGAGAGAGAGCTGGCTGACGGAGTGCTGGTTAATCCCCTAAAGCATCCATATATTGCCTCCACCTTCTCTCCCACCGCTTGTAAACTGCAAGGAATGTAACATGTTGTCTTTGGGCCCTGCATGTGCAGACGCCTCTGGTACGGAGAGATTTATATTTGCAGACATTGCCCAAAGCATACCATGTTGCTTTTTTTTCAACTCGGGAAGCTTTGAAGCTGAGGCAGAGCGTTCCAACGAAACAACCAATATCAGAAATGTCCTCTCATTTGAGCCTGATTTATGTTTCATAACCACATTAGAGACCTGCCAAAGGCTGTCAGTTTTCCACTGAGTCAACATGCTATAGGCATTTGCTCAAAAACTACAGTCGGAGGACGAGGCTGCTTGATATTGGCCTTTAAGACTGTGTTCTAAGCATTCACTAAAATAAACATTTGTCTTGTGATATTCTTTTTCAAAACTAGAAAGACGTCAGTCTCCATAGTGCTTTCAACTTCTAAAGAATTCCTCTGAACTGCGGAGCCGGATCCAGCTCGGGGGTTTCTTTGCTTACGCACTTCAAGTAAACATGAAAAAGGAGCCCGGGAAGTTATTCATAATTCAGAATCAAATAAAATGTAATGATAATACATGTATATACAGTATATTAAGCTGCAAAACCCTTGTGACCAATTGCTCAGAATCTCTGGAGGAGAGCGGAGCTGGCTCCTGCTGCACTCCTCTCCTCCAAGTATGTAGGCCAGCGCTGCTGTGATGAGAGCCGCCTGTAATGAGTGATGATAAAGGCAGTGACTTCAGCAACTCAAGGCTCCAGAACCTGGGTTTAAGGCTTTTTACACAGCAATCAGCAAGGCCAAATAAATAGAGGAATAAACACTGACAAAAAACCACAATGTCCCCTGTATGCTTGCACTTAGCATATCTAATCTTTAAATCCTGTCTTGGTCCGGCAGTGGCCCAAAGTGAAACTCTAGACAACAGAAGGAGAAAGAGACGTGAGGATGGAGGCTGGAAGTGGAGAAGAGGGGTCGACTTGGAGAGCCACCAAGTTAACAGGGTATAAAATCCATGTGAATTACTATAAACACCAATCTCTGTAATCCATACAGGCAGCTGCTCGAGCATTTTAGCAACACCGGCTGCCAATATGTCCGACAGACACAAGACAATGAACAACATGTAGGTGTAAACTGACTCTGACACTGAAGCTTTGAGTTTTGCACATACGGGGCCATGAATTGAAAGTCATTCCGGGACAGAAACCGTATCGGGCGCTGTTGAAGTCCTTCTTGGAGGACGGCAGTGGGTTCCTGATAGTGTGCAGCTATAGACTCTGACAGGAAAATAAACAACTTGGTCAATAGGCCTTCCTGTAAGCTTGTTGCTCGCTTCTCGAGTATCAGGAAAGGCATTATTGATATGCTGTAACAAAACGTTACTGCAGATGACACCTGATAGAGCCCATTCTCTCAACAGCGCCGATACGAACAAGTACTTTGGGCTGTTCAAAATGAAATCCATGACATGTTTGTGGGATTCGGGAGCCGGGGGACATGTTTCTTGTACGTAATTTGATCCACAGCATTTCTTTAAATAGGCCTGAAACGTACTGTTGCATTGTGCTACACACTTCCACCTTCAAGGATGCTCAGGAGCAGCACGCGGGCGAGGACGGGTTATTCTTTCTTTTCATTTCACCGAGTAGAATACTTCAGTGAGCGGGGGAGAGGAGTTGTCCGGTTATTTTAACTAAGGTGCGGGGGCCAAGGAGTCAACCCCAAAGAGAGCACAGGGGTCTGGCATGAATGCAGGCCCCCTTGTATAACCCCCATCCACCATCGGCACCCCCACCCCCACCCCCCCTCAACCTCTCACCCAGCCCGTGGAACCACAGCGGCGTAAGAGCCTCATTTAGGAACACAGAAAGAAAGGCAGAAATCTCTTTCTCAGGAAGATTAGTGGCCGTCCTCCCTTTGGAGGAGGCCTGTGGCCTGTGGCCTGTGGATGGAGCGGGAGATCAGGGTAAGGGGCGTATTTATTTTTTCTAGGATATTTTTCCTTTGCCGCTGGGGGGACTGACCTGGTCGAGAGAAAGGCCCCGTGGCCAGTGCAGAGACCCTGTGGGAGACCCTTAAGACTCACACTCCGCGCGGGACTTATCCGTGATGGCCATTATTAACACTCAGATGCTTATCGCAGCAAGACTAATTACACCGGCCTCCTCCTCATCCATCTACTCTACAGCGGGTACGACTTGCAGCTGATCCATTTGCTCCTGCAAGACTAGAGCAGGGGTGATTTAACTCTGCATTCTTATTTAGAGACAGCAAGTGTTGACAAAGGTTAGGAGAAATCTTCGCGGTGCCTCTCAGTGGCAACCTTCTCTGGATGCAGGATACATCAAAGCTGTGAATAATTATATGTAGACATGTGTTTTATATGCCGGAGAACATCAATTCATGGCGGGGTTCGCGAGCTATGGCCAGACTCGAAGAAAGATGAACATAACACACTTGTTAGGTAGAAATAACAGAGCGCGTCTGCTCCACTGGCCTCGTACAGTCAACATCAAAGTGAGGGATGATGGAAAAATTCTCTTTGGCAAACTTTCTCAGTATATAGGGCCGTAAAATAACAAGTTGGCAGATCTATGTTTAAAACTGTCGCTCTTGCTCAGCGGAGGCCACAGGAAACACAGCACATGTGAGCATCCTCACCCTCAGACGGTGTGGGAGAGGGAGAGCGAGCTGCATCAATCACAGGTATTCCTTTGGAAGCATCAGATGTTTTACAGTTCTGGAAGCGGGCACCTAATCTGAACACATGTTACTCTGACATGGTTCGGCACAAGCTGCAGCAGACTCGTAAATCCCGAGGGCCCGGGAGTCAGGTTGCAGGTTGCAGGGGCCGAGCCTGTGGAAGCCTGCCCTGTAGCTGTGAGGCGGACGCAGGCAGGCCCACGAAATGTGGGTGCCCACTAAAACCTTCAACAAGGCCCGTGACAAAGAAGTCCGATTCCAACCGTCTGGCCTGAACCTGACCTGTGCTCCCGTGCCAGCCTCCCCTCTACCTGCTCCGCTTCCCCTTGGAGCCGGATATGCCTCCACATATCTTTGCACTCGGAGACAAAGACGAGTTCAACGTGGGCACGGCATGTCTCCGTGAAACACAAGCAAAGTGAGCTCTCGTGAAACAGGTTATGAGATTTGTGGCCGGCTGACACAACGGGTTAGTGAACAAGATGTTCTCAGAGTGTTATATTGTCATGCCTTAAAAACTATAGCATAGCAATGCATGGTTTTCAGTACTTTGTGATTCAAAAGTACAAAGATCGTGAATATATCCCAACTACTTGATTTATTCACACTTGTCCCACATTATTGTTTGCACATGCTCATTATTCTGAGAACCAGTTCAAATAAAAAGGAATAATCAAATTAAAAACAAAGGCAAAGCTTTAAAACTATCTACTGAAATACTAATGTCCTACTTCTGCTGCTCCCCTGTGTGACAAAGTGAGCTTTGTGATGGCAGGCCACCAGGCCCTTCATCAAACACTAACCCAACTTGAATGATGTGTTCCTGCAGTGGCCCATCGGACGATGCCAGTGCGTCTTCCTGGGGGGTTCCAGTGTCCAGCAGCCGTTAGTAATTTATAACAGTGGTACCTCAGGGGCCCGAGCAAGGTCCTCCAACCTCGTTATGAGGAGTTTTCATCACACATCCACTAATGAAAACATGAGCTCTCATCTTTTAATTATGACCCCGTTACAGAGGAGTCTTGCACATCCTGCACCCTCTGCGTGACCTCACAAGCACAAATAAACCCTGACGGGTGGAGACTGCTTTCTCTCTGTTTTGCAAGGTTATAGAAATCCAGCCCTCGCAGCCGACACCACGCACAATGGTCATAGCTGTGTAAAAGACTGAATAATTCATGGCGTGGCAAGCACAATATTTTCTTCTTTACTGTTTTTGAAAAACTTGTGGCCTCTTTGTGGAGGTGCCAGGGAGGACGCGCTGAAACGTCCTAGATTCTCACCCCGCATCCCCAAACAATTAATGCTCATGGCTCCTCTCGTGGCAGGCCACCAAACCCATCATTAAGCAAAGACACCGCCACAATGTCATACGACATCTTGTTAGCATTTCAAAGGTCCCCCCGTCCTCCCAGCCTTTATCCGAGGCCTCTGATACACCATGTTGTCCACTGCTATGCCAGCCCTTTTTAGTAATTCATGAAATTTACACTCGGGAGGTGAGAACAAGGTCTTTCGACCTCATTAAAGCATTTTTTCATCTCCCATTCTTTGACATCTCTGAAACACGCAGCCCCCGTCTCTGGGTCTATAACTCTCTTCATGTGCCACCCAGCAACTTATGTGAGTAGCCCTAATGTTCCAGTTCACTGCAGAGTACAGGATCCTGGAGAGAGTACACTCCTGCTTCACATACAGCCACAGCACGGACAATTAATACAACTAATCATAACAACAATACAATTAATACATACATTTCAATCTCCAAATGACTACATTGCCTTGTTTGCGTTGCAATTATTTGTGTGTAACACTTACTGTAAACTCAGGTGGCAGATTATTAGGAACAATAAGCTCAAACTAATACATCCTCTCTTCAAGACCTTCATAATGTTCAATTCTGACTTTGTGGTTATGTTGTAAGCTGCAGTTTGTTGTGCAGTTATATTGTGTTGTGTTGATGGGTGATACCATTATTTTGTCCACAGTGAGGGGTCAAAATGAAATAGCTAAAGCTCACAGCTATGCTATGCTGTTTTATTAGATTAGGTTTAACTGTGTCAAATCTGATAAAATGCCAATGGCCTCCTTACAGTATGTCAAATATATTAGCAGTGGTGTAAATAGCGTGTGAGAGTAAATTGGGAAACTGCTGTACCTCTGGTCAGGGTGGTGGGTGAGGGCTTTTTTGGCAGCTCTGAGAAGCTGCTTCCATCCAAACCCGAACCCTTACACTCCTTCTTCTCAGTGGCTGTTGGAGCTGAAGTCTCCATGCTGCTGCTCGACGTCTGTCACGACCTGCAGAGGAGAGAGAGAAGCTGAAGAATATCTGATGTTTCAAGAGTAGCAGGGATCACAAACATGGCTGAATCAATTAATATCCACACCTACAGGCCGATAGGTTTACTCACGATAATAGAAAATGCGTGATGGTAAAAAGTAGAGGGCAGGATCAATCCAATGTGATGCTATCACAAGGTCCCTGTTTGATTTCCCCACTACAGAAGCCTCCCACAGACTCCCACTATGAAATTCAAAAATTGCAGAATAGAATATTTTAATATTTTAATATTTTAATGAGTATGAGGAAAATACAAATGAGAGCAGGAATGTCCCGAAAAAGCCGAATGTGTTGTTGGTGGAAATCGGTTGAAGTAGCCTTTCCCGGTGTGTGTCTGTGTGTGTGTGTCTGTGTGTGTGTGTGGTGTGTGTGTGTGTGTGTGTGTGTGTGTGTGTTTCTGTTGAACTACTAAATAAGGTGAAAATTTGATCAAATTCAAATTAAACTTTTTAAAGTTCTTACTTACTTTTTGTAATAAATACAAATGTTTTTTTAAATACACTAAGAACAGTATTACTGTTTGCACTGCAATTTCTCTCTAGGTGTGTGTGTGTGTGTGTGTGTGTTTTCTGTGTGTGTAACTGATGTCAGGCCCTAAACACACACTCAGCTTGATAAAGCAGCAACACTCCTCTGTTCCACAAAGTCAACACGAGCGAGGTTTTAGCCACAAACTCTGTGTGAACGGCTCAATAACTTGGCGAAGTGCCACTTGTTTGACTCGTTGGGACCCTCGTCGTCCTCTGCCAAGAACAAACAAGACCCGGTCCGGTGGTCTGGGGGGGGGTGGGTGGGGTCCTCATTCCGTCCTTTCAGACACAGAGAAAATGTCTGTGTGCTTTGACAGAATGCTGAGACGGTGGTGAGTTCTGAGCAACTGGATGTAAATCACGAGATCTTTCCATGTTAGGTCAGCTCACAACATTGTTTTACTGCAGCATCCGAAAGGCCTTTGGGCTTGTGAAGTTTGGCGTTTGCGTCTAGGAAGTGCTAACACGAGCGTAGCGGAGAAATCATTTTGCATCCTCAGGTTTTCATTGAGTGTTTACGACTTGACTTGGGTCCAAAGGAACGAACAACAAGCTGAAACAGCAATCTGCACCTTTCTCTGGATCGTGAAAACCACAAAAATTAGAGGATTACATGAACATATTGAAAACACACTTTGGAATATGAGAAGGTATAAATGAAAACACACAGATACGAGAGCAGAGGATCTTGTCCACTAAAGCCCAATGACTGCTCAGTGATGCCGAACGTGTAAATTGCTGTTTTCGGTTTCACGCGGCGTTCCAACATGTCGTCCTGTATTGTGCGTCGCAGGAACTAGCAGCCATGTCTGTGACCCTTCGGAGGTGCCAGTCGCCTGTCACCGGGCCAGTGTAAGCCGATTAGAGGTGGGCGACTAACAGGTTTAAGCTGCATCTGTTTCGTTTTTTTTCTGCTGCCAAAAAGTCCTCAAGCTATGGCCAGGGAGCCGTCTTGTCTTGGACGCCGCCGTCACTCTGACATCACCTCAGTGATTAATGTGCTCCTTCACGGGCCTGTATGGCGGAGTTTGGCCGGAGAGGCGGCTCTTTCTCGGGGTAGCGAACCCTTTTGGCTCGGATGAGGTGTGCACATGAACACATCGCTGCTCACAGCAACGGCGTCTGCCTTTCAAGCAGCCTGCGCCTTAAAAACAACCGAATCCTCCCCTTAACATCACCGACTGAGGAACATCTGGCGCCGTATGAATAGATGTTTCCATACCGACTATTTGCAGTTGCGTCTGAACCTCAATCCAACACTTTGATGACGGATTTGGGGTAAAGGTACCTGCGTAGGCCATTTACCAACGAGCTCAACATTAAAACCAGTTATTAGAATGCTTCAATAAATAACAAATGTGTGAGTAAAACTGCTATAGTTTGTGTTTCTCAAGTAGTGGCCCCAATTTCACCCTAAACCATCCCCCACCCACCTCTTCCCCTAATTCTCTGGAGCTGTTACATTTGCCCCGCTGCTCGGTGTCTCCCTACAGGCCGGACCCTGCGTTGCCCCCGATGACAGGGAAGCCCGGCTCTGACAGGCTGGTACAGGTGTCAGGAGCCAAGCGGACAGATGGCAGGGGCCAAAGGCGAGCAAACAACAAGGGCGCGCTTCTTTCCCCGTCTTCTGGTTGGCTGGGCAGTCCGCTGTGGCACGAACAACGACAAGCCCCCACCCCTCCTACCCTTCCTTACCCCACCCTCCTGTGCCATGGAAGCTTACGGAGCGCGGCAGGATTACCACCACTTACAAAACACACCTACCGAACTCTCAAGGAATCAAATGGTTGTTTTCTAATAATGCAAAATAAATCTTTCCATTTTATCTTGTGTCCGATGTGGCACCTTTTACCCCCGTAGCCATGTCATGAAGTGATGTTGCAGAGGGCGTCGAGAGGCCAGGGAAAAGATGCCACAGGATCAACTTCACGGTTTGAAGGGAATGCCGGGAAGTGCCGAGTGAAGAGAATCTCTCAGATTACTCCTTTAAATGATTTATTCAGTCAGTTTCGATGCAACGCTTCTTTCTTCCTGGGCTCGACGAACCAGATCCGAAAGTTTTACAGAGAGGGGCGGCTTTGTTCTTCTTCCTTCTTCCTGACACACAACCACAAAAGTGGATCTTTTTTTTTCCATCGAGAAAAAAATGTCATTATCTTACAAACATTTGAGACGAGGTTTATAGAAGAATCTGTGTGTGTGTGTGTCTGTGCTGTGTGTGTCTGTGTGTGTGTGTGTCGTGTGTTGTTTCCCAGGCGAGACGGCAGGTTGAAGTGCTCTGTTAGTGAGCACACATGCCAAGAAGTATGTCTTGTATTTAATAAACTCAACAAATTCTTCCGTGCTATTTTCAAACACGGTCCACCCACAACAGGAAGACGGCAGGACTGTAAAATTGTCATATTTAATGATTCATGACCAAAACAGGCAGCGGAGAATGTCTCTCTCTGTTCCCTCGGAGGTTTACTGCACGGGACAGAAATACTGACAGTAGTTTATAGCAGAGATTTCACATCTTGATTTTCCTCCACCAGCCCCGACTCTGATGGACCGTCCAGACGTGCCACTTAACCACATGAGGCACAGGAAATAGACTGAGGTAATGGGGAAAGTCACTGTTGTGTTTTCTTCTGCCAAGGTCAGTCTTAAAATCATAAAAAGCGACGGATGATTCCATTTGCTTCCAAATGCAGAATCACTCCTTCCTGGAGGTTTTACCAGGAAACACGGATTGCCACTCATTTACAGAGAACCGTCTCTCGTCCTCATCCGTTCGTCTCTTCCAACTGATCTATCTCTTCGCTGCTAATTTGCCGCAGGGACCGTTGTTATGAGACCCGGTGTGTGTTTTCCTTAGCGCCTCGTTCAGTTTCAAGTGTTCCTCTCCTCCACTACCGTTCAGCGGCTCCCCTTTCACCAACACTGAAAGGAATGCAAACACACATCAAAAGAGGCCCTCTCATCTTGAAGATTTCCAGGCTTTGCTCTTCTTACTTTCTTCCTCCCTATCTTTCAGTCGATGCAATCCGTATGCTGGTAGGCTCTCTTTCCTGGCAGCGCGCACACACACACACACACACACACACACACACACACACACACACACACACACACACACACACACACACACACAAGGCTTCACACAGAAGATTTGCACTCATGCAATGAGACACTAACCAACTGCTGTCCCACACTCTGCTCACTTGGCAAACACACAGAGAGGTGGATAGGTGAGCGTCTCCTTGTCTTCATGCCACCTGCAGACCTACTCGTGTTTCTGACGCTGACACGCATGCAGGTTAACATAACAACCATCAAAAGACTAAATATGGTTTTGTTTTACATATTTTTGGGTGTTTTCATCACAGGCAGGATATTGCCATGTTGTTTTTTGAGGACTGGCTGAGATTAAATTGAGCTACTCAACGTATTTGAATTAGATTTTGCATGAGAGACAGAAAGTTACTAACTATATATATATATTTTTCATGTACTTTAGGTTGAATAACTATTAACATGAATGCAGTGACTTCAGAGAATAAACAAAAAGGTCACTAGGATGCTGAGGTCGGATCTGAGTTACCAGAATACGTCAAAAAGACAATTGTATTAATAAAATCATGAACATCATAAACATAGAAAAGCTGTTTTATTCTAGTGAAAAGATCCAGAACTGATTTAAATCCTCACATGATCGACCGAGCTCCAGGTTTCTTCTCCGTCATATCTGTTCAGTCAGAGTCATGTTTAAAATAAGCATATTAATCTATAGTTCACAATATCATCACCATAACCTAAAAGATAAACGTCATGTTAATTAATGGGTGTGCACAAAAAAGAGAATTGTCTCTCTTCTCAATTTCTTATCTTTATTCTATTGTTATTGTAATGTCTCTGTTTTCTCTCATGTTATTGTATTATTTCAACCTTTCAGTCCGTTTTGTGTGCACGTTTATGTTCGCTGTGCAGAGACGTTATGTAATGATTGATTCTTTGAAGAAGTGGACTCACACACACATTAATTCTCGGACTCTGCGTTAACACTTAACTGAGGAGGACGTGGGGAGTTATTGCTGCGTCTAATAACTCCTTCGTTAAGACAGAGTTGATAAACCACGCGGTCTCTGCACTGCTTCTGATCGTGACCCTCCACGCGGTGAAGCGCCGAGGAGGAATGCTGGAACGCTCAGATGTAATTTACAGGTGGACAGGTGTCAAAGGTGGCGGCGGAGGAGTCCACACAGGCTCCGTCTTTCCCTGTGCTCCACTTGTACAGTCCCTTCACTGTGTTCGGATCCAGAAAGCTCCTCGGATAATTCAGACAAAACGCAGCTGTCGTTCCCCAGAACCACTTAGGCCGGACTTCCTTCTGAGCTCTGCGACAGCTTCATGAGAAACTTTTCATTTTATTTCTCAAACCAGATCTTTTCTCTCACCTGATACTTCCTTCCTCAGAAAACAACACATTTAGTCCTGACTGCTCCAGTGCCTAAAAGTCCTTTTTAAGACAGTAACAAGAAAGACAAAGTAATAAACCTTTTTATGTGTCAGCAAAAAGATCCAATGACCACCTGCCCAGTATCAAGCAGCACACAGATAATATTAGTGACTAGCTGCAGAGGACTTAGTAGCTAGAGAACAAGATACTTCCCACAGCAGCTGGTGGAGACCAAAACTGAGCTAAAGGTGGCTAACCCTAACCCTAACAGCAAAACACTCGTGTCTTAACTCGTGTTGCTTCTTTAAATCCAGAAGGTTAAAAGAAATTAAACCTTTCAAGCTCTATCCAAGGAAGTCTGGGCACAACAATATCTCACTCAAAGATTTGCTCTATTCTCTCTCATGCTCACTCGTATCATTGTTCCCAAATTGATATTGTCTTATTTGAAGATCTCTGGCGTTGGCTTTGATACAAAAAAATATCACAACGCCATCAATATCAGTCCAGGAATGTCTTTGTTGTACAGTGAAGTGCACGTGACAGTGAGCAACAGAGACCTCTAGCAGCGAACAAGTTTAAACTAGGACAGAGCAGATTCTCTCCGGGTGAATCACTTCTTGTCTTTGGAGAAAACACGTCGCTGTGAGGATTTGAGGCTCGGGTCTTAAAGGTCATGAAACCGACCGTGAGATCTGTGACAGCGGCACATGAAGCATTAGTCTGATTCACAGGCCGAGACAGTCACTAAAAGCATGTATAGATTTCAGGTCTCCGGGGAGGAGAGTGTTGTCATAGTCTGCTTTCCCAAATCAAGGTGTAGGTTTTCCAAAGACCTATAGCGTGATGTGTCCAAACATGTAGAAGATGTTTCCAATGTAGTCATGTGAATCAGGGCTTGCTAGAATATGTTCTCCACCATATCCCAATTCATTTTAATCTCACGATTGTTTAAAACTTTCACAATCTGCCGGCTGCACATCGGGGACTCAAACCCACAACCAGACCCAACCATCCAGCGGATTGCAGAAGATACAGAGTGAAGCTAACAACTGATGTAATACAACAGGCATCTAAAACAGCAGACAAAAGCCTCGTGGATGAGTTCTACCCCACCCCTGAACCTGACCTTTCCTGCTAGTAAAGGCAATATCCTGTGGTTGATCTTTTCGTCTCCCTCCGCCAACAGAAAACAGATGTGGAGCTCAAAGCCTACACATAGTCCCCGGCGGGGGGGAATCTAACGCAACGTGGGTTTTTCTTGCCTTCGTCAATGAGCAGACGCTAACTCGGGAGGCACAGAATCAACTTGCAGATTAAAGAGCAGTCCACCAATTTAGCATGGCGGTCCTAAAACATTGTCGGGCTCATGGCACACGCTTTGAGAAAAGGATCCAAACTGGAACGGGAGAAGCAGAGATGTTCAGTTTATGCTTGTAGCAGCTGACGTCTCTGGTCTCAAGCAGAGATGAGGAAACAGCTCCAGAGGTCAGGAAAGCTCCCTCCCTCCGGAGCCACAAAAGGCTTCCTACAGCGTTTTTGATATATGCATTGTTCCTCTCTGACACGACTCTGATGTGGAGAATAGGTGGAGTTGACTTTTAACATACAAGTAACAAACAGGAAGGCCGAGGCATCGTCGTAGGACCGAATGATTCATGAAGTGCTGAAGCAGTTAGTCAGTAGCCTCTCATCGAGGGACCATATGTCTTTACGCAGTCGGTTTGGACAGGAGGGCGGGACCAGCCCTCAACTGACCAGCCCCTTGAGTCAGAACCAGGAAATAAGCAACATATTCTGGAGAGTGGTTTCTTCTACTTTTTTTATTCTTAACAAGTTTTTGCAGCCTCTTTATGGCCTACAACAGCAAATGAGACAATCAGGGAGAAAATTAGCTTTTCCTATATAAACTATTCTCAATGTCTGTGGTTGGGACGGATTAAGGTCAGAGCAACGATTTACTGGGAAAGCCTCTGTTAAGGCGGAGGAAGAGGAAACAGCAGCGGGGGAAGTGAGCCGGGCTACGCACTGGGCTAAAGGCTAAGCTAAAGGCTAACCCCGTACAGACCAGCGCTCCTGGGTCTGTTCCTCGCCAACTCCAGGTCCATCTAAAAACAAGATGGACGAGAAGGAGAGCTGCAGCGTTGTTGGTGTTTTCTTGGTGTGAGTCCTGACCTCGTGCGTGTGTGTCTTTTTTTTTTTTTACTACTTCCAAAACAAAAGCACATGCTGTCTGGACCGAGGTATTTACGACAGGTGACAGTGGAAACACTAAACTGAACCTTGTAGGACCTTTAATGATAATCCTCTCTCACAACTTAATGTAATGTGTTGTTTTTTCTTGCTGGTGTATAACAGCTGAGTGTGTGTGTGTGTGTGTGTGTGTGTGTGTGTGCGTGTGTGTGTGTGTGTGTGTGTGTGTGTGTGTGTGTGTGTGTGTGTGTGTGTGTGTGTGTGTGTGTGTGTTAATGTCACAGCTGTCACCTGAGCCACATTGCACACTGCTGAGTGGAGCCGGCCTCCTCTGTGAAACATTTGGCCGGGGTCATTCGTCTTAAATGTGTTGTTAGCGCTCGCTCTCAACTGCGTCAGCTGTCAATAACTTTGGCAACTACTTAAGTCAAACTGGCTTTGTGTGTGTGGTCCAGGTATTACTCATGTTGTGAGGACCTGAATCTGTTTACACGGTCGCATCATGGAGACTTCACGATGTAAATCATTACAAGGTGAACACGTTTTGAGGTTAGGTTAAGGTTAGAGTTACGGTTGGGTACCTAGTAGTTATGGTCAAGGTTTAAATATGGCAGATTTGCTATCCAGAGAGTTAAAGTTCGGCCAAATCAAAGTTGGCATCTCCTCCTCTCACTGTGGTTCGGCTTCCACGGCGCTGTGGGGAATTCACCGCTCCAGGAGAAGTGTTGTGATAGTTGTCAGTGCGTCTGTCTTGTGCCTCGCCGGCTCGTCCGACCAGCTGCTGCCACTTCAGTGTCACATCTAAGGCCTTTGATGACGGGAGGCGTGCGTGGTGTGTGTTGTGTGTGGTGTGTGTGTGTGTGTGTGTGTGTGTGTGTGTGTGTGTGTGTGTGTGTGTGTGTGTGTGTGTGTGTGTGTGTGTGTGTGTGTGTGTGTGTGTGTTTCTGGTGACACAATCAGTTGCAGCTGACACAGAACGTCACCAGGTGAGACCTCGTGGCGTCAATTGTAAATAACAACTGATAAGTTAGTTATCAGCAATTAAAATGAGCTTTGGGAAAACTGTGCCCTGCTCAGGGGTCGAGGACTTTGAGGCAGTAACGGTAGAAGGACATCGTTTCTGTCGCCTTGAGCCCAGCCAGCGATCACTTGTTTTAAAATGTCAATCACACGATATCAACCAGGGCTATTTCCTCTCCACAGACAGACGCATTCTCAGTTTCTGTTTTCACAGTTGTACAAGTACCATGACTGTGGGCTGAGTGTAATAAACATGTGGCTCAAAATGAAGTAAGTCAGAGCTGCGTTATGACCACTTATAAACACACGGTAACTACCATTTAAATTTAAAGATGCATCTTGACTTCCAGGCTTTAGCTTTAAACCGTAATGGTCTGTTTTTATGTTGAGCTTTTCCTAGTCTTGATGACAACGTGCTTTACAGAACAGTTTGTTGCATTCACCCATTCACACGGTGCAGCACGTCCTCTACCACACTCACACTCACACACTGGTGGGCTCAGGATCTTGCCCAAGGACACTTTGGCACTCGGGATGAGGGAAGCTGGGATCGAACTGAAGGCCTTCTAGGAACTGGACAGCCCACTCCACCACCTGAGCCACAGCCGCCGCAGTAATTGGTACTTTACTGCTTAAAAAGCATGAAGTCTTTCACATTGATATGTACGTACATCTGATGTCTTCACCAGCATTTTCCCTGTCCTTGAATCCTTCTCTACAACACGACCAACTGCTGACACTGCTGAGTTCGCCCCTGAGAGGAGCCTGACACTGGGAAGCCTCGCATGGGAAACAACCGAGTGCTGGGACGGCCCTGCACGTAACCAACACGGGTTTTCATCCCACTTTCTCTCTAATGAGCTGATTACAAAACATGAGCAAACCTCTCAGCTTGGCCTGGAGCCAGAGTGAGAGACACGGAGAGAGAGAGAGAGAGAGAGAGAGAGAGAGAGAGAGAGAGAGAGAGAGAGAGAGAGAGAGAGAGAGGAGAGAGAGGAGATGATGATGGCAGCAACAGGCATGTTGTGAGGGCGGAGGGAGAGGTTACAGAGCCGGTTGCTAAAGACAACCACATGTCTCTATATCCAAGCTCACTCTGACTCTGACTCTCCGTGTCTCAGCTTCTATCTGAGCGGAGACTGTGGCCTGGCACTGAGTCAGCACCGTTTGGAGTCTAATATCTCCCATCATATGGAAACGTGAAAGGGAAAAAGGGAGTCCGACCAACCACCCTGCCCTTGAGGCTGCGTCGGCTCTGTAGCCATGGGAGGGCCTAGTGTAAATCATAACTTACAAACTCCTCGCCCTCCCCCTTCCCGACACAAACCCCAGAGTTAGCAGCACAAACAAATCCCACTCCTCCTCCTCGTTCTTTCTCTGTGTGTTGGCTCCAGTTTGTTGTCAGTGGCCTCGGCATAGACCCCAATCTCTGCCTCTGCATCAGATTAGGGCCTCGGGCAAACATCGCAGACAATACACCATTGTCTGCGAGCCTGTGTCGGTCTGTCTCAATGGCTCACAGTCACATAGAGATGCTTGTTGGGTGTTTGGAGAGGAAGTGATAATGATACAGTGGAGGGGAAACCGTGATCTTTTCCCCTCTTGCACTTATAACAGTGGTAACGGCGTATCATCTTTTTTACACCAGCTGGCAGGAGGTTCATTTACCACAGAGCGGAGTGAGGGGCGCAGACAGGAGCCACGTCACACGACACCACACGGGCCTCAAATAACAACATTTCGTTATTCACATCATCTGCAGCGATGTCTTAAAATGGCCTGTTCTGCCCAAACAGTCCCGGAAGAAACAACAGAGCTCCCGAATGAGTACAACATGCGGGTTTAGGTGATTATGTGAAAATGACGCTCCCTCACCAGCAGTTAGAAACAGTGACCAGACCAGACAGTGTTCAAGTTACAAGGATCTTAAACTAAATCAGAGAGAAGGGATCAAGTTATCACATCTGAGATATTACAGCTGACACATTTACACACAATTTTGCATCGTACTACCTCCTCAGTGTCAGACACGTTGAAAAAGAAAGAGGATCAAATATCGATGAATCCGGACCAGAATAATCTCCCTTGTTTTATTACCCACGATGCAACTTCGTGTCAAAGACAGAGGTCTGGTAACCTTATCTCCGTCTAACTCTAAAACCCACAGATTTTTGCATTTTTAAAACTTGTTGTCTTCGGCCTCATTTGATGGAAGTTGCCCAAAATGTATCTGCTTTCATGCAGCTCCCCTGTTTCTTTACATATGCAGTAAAGTAGTTGGTTTACTAAGCTTCTCTATTCTCATCTCCCACCTTACTGTGCTGGTTTGTTTACTAATTCAATAAAAGAATATAAAATAGTTTTTATCATCACTTTAACAGCATTTGATGTAAAAACACAACAATAGTAACTTAAGTTAAAAAAAATCGAATCCTAAATGATGATGAACAAAGCTGCAAAAGTATTCGGAGGAAAAGATCAAATCAGTCACTTTCCATTGTCCAGGGAGTTTATCTTGTGTTGAGATAATGAAATCCATCTCCCCATCCCCCTCCCACAAGGAGGCGACCTCCCGTGACCTGGGCAGGACACACACAGAAGAGCGGGGCCGCAGCCTCCATTGCTCTGTTGTGGGCCGACAGACAATGATGATGTTACCATTGAAATGCTTTCGGGAGACCGGGTTTTACGATGAGTCAGGGTGAGGAGAGAGCTCGGCCAGAGCATGACGGGAAGAACTTTGTACTGTGCACGTGATGACACACCATGCATCACCCAGGGTTCACTGTATACACGAGTGAACGTGTTGAGGTTTTCCTGTCTCTGTAGAGATAATGGAGCTGGCTGTGGTCTTGTGTTTCTTCTTCCTCGGCAGTTTAAGAATAACAGAGCCGCAGGAAGAGGAACAGGGTTATTAGACATGGAAGTAAGAGTTTTTCCCTGAGAAAACCTGTTTCTACAACAATTACATTTTGAGTCCTTGCTTTGGATGAAGGAGTGGGGGGGGGGGTGCCTCCGGTGACTGATGAGCCCAATTGGCCAGTAATGAGCTTGTCAGTTATTTTACCATGCAGCCCTTAAAACGGCTTGTTAAACACACATCAGCCTCCACCGTCGTGCGAGTGTGTGGAGGCCAGACGACGGGGACGTGCTCCTTTGGCGGCGGCGCTGTGCAATCCACCCTGACCTCAGGTTTTGTGCGGGGATTTGAGTGTCCACTCGTAGCTTGCCCTGGTGTGAAGATAGAGAAGCACGGGGGGATGTGCGGGGGGTGAAACACGCAAACCTCACCCTCCACTCTCTCTGTCGCCGGATAGGATGTGAGCCTATTTAACCTCGCACACTTGAGGGAGAATGAGCAGGACGCCTCGACGGGAGCGAGACAACAGGCGTTTGGACCGGCAGGGACCGTCCTGTGCTGTCTCCCCCGTTTGAAAAGCAAAGGATCCAGTGAAGGGCTCTACAGATGAATGAGAGCGGACGTCTCTCTCTCTCTCTCTCTCTCTCGTTCTGCCACTTCTCCTGCCTCCTGAAGTGTGGACCGTAAGCGATGGTGGCATCGTTCAACACGTGGCTGCGGGCGCCGGGCCTCACAGTCCTCACACAGATGCAGTCGGATTACTTTTAAAAACCAACGAACAATGAATGAAACCAGTTTTTAATCATCTAAATAATTGTTAATTGAAGCCTCGTTATGAATAACAGTCTTAAATGATTTGACGTCTTTCTTATCTTGCAGTTCGGACACAGAGAGTAATGTCAAGTCAACACATCCTGCTCTATAACAACTGTGTTCTCATTTAAACGACACATCCTAAATGTGTGCGTTTGTCTTTAAAGACACAAAAACGTCTCCAGAAAGTTACGGTTTCCTGTTTCCTGTGCCATAAAAAAAAAAAAAAGAGCTAAAAAAAACACAAGATGCTCTCGACTGACCTGAAGGAGAAATCCACAGTTTTAGATTTTAAAAAAAACATTATAGATGAGGTGTTGGAGTCAGTCTGATCCCGTAGTGAGATCAAACATCTGGTGAATATCTCTGACGACAAGTAGTTTAAGTACTATGTTATTCTATGTTTTTTTAACAATATAAATACTTTTTACTCTTCGAAGGGAAACAATATTAGAGTCCAGCCTGATGTTGCCTCACAAGACAGAACGATATAGTATTTTCCACACAGGGAAACAAACAGCTAATTAATTAAACACACTGGTGCCGGCAGGGTGACAACACATAATGTGTAAGTGAGGGGTCAGATATTGTATTTTATTTTGTAGGATTCCTTCTTATCATCATACAGATGTACAAGTCAGAGGCTCTGGAGTTTCCCAGGCCAGCCTCCCTAAAACCCTGCAGTGTCCCAATGAGCCTCTGGAGGACTCACCTACCGAAGAGGCCAAACTTCAGAAGCACACGAAGAACAGTGATGTCGAGTCTTTACACTCAGGCTAAATGTTAATGTACGAAAGCATTTCCAGTGGAAACCCCGTGTGAAGCACTGACCCTGAACTGCAGCACGTTCAGCAGCAGGTCAGAGGTTTACACGCTGCTTAAGGGGGAGAAGCAGCAGCTCCCCTTCGTCCGCAGCCACTAAATTCCAGTGCAAACATCTTTCAACCAGTGAGGCTCCCAGAAGGCCTCCACCACACCACACCACACCACAGCACACCACACCACACCGCACCACACCACAGCACACCACACCACACCACACCACACCACACCACACCGCACCGAGCGCATCCCAGTCCTGAGGTGACAGGCGGCTGAATGGCTCCCCTGGTACGCTGCAGTGTCTTCGCTCGGTGAAATGAGATTCCAGTCGGGGGTTCTCGCTCTTTTTTTTTTCTTCTTCTTCCTCTTCTCCAACTTTTGAGTTTACTCAGCAGGAGTGGGTTGGTTGTGGTGGAGGAGGAGGGGGTGGTGGTGGTGGTGGTGGTGGGGTGCTCCCCCCCACCCACCCCCCTCCTCCTCAGTCACTCAGACCTCACCCTCCTCACCCTCCTCTCTGTCCCTGTACGCTAGACTTCATCGGTATTTGCTTTAACCCCCCCCCCCACACACACACACACACACACACTCCCACCTCCTCCTTGGCCTATACCCCTCCAACACACACACACACACACACACACACACACACACACACACACACACACACACACACACACACTCGGTCACTCCTTTTCCAGTATTTGACTCATTAAATTTCCCTGCAGATTTCCAGAAACGAGGCAAAGAAACGACAGTGGATCAATAAAACGGGGGCCCTGGTCTCCGAGGCGATGCACAGGGCCGCGGCCGAGGGGGGTGGGGGGGGGGGTTGCAGATGAAAGTGACACGGCCACTGTGGAGTCTCTGAACGCCACGGAGCCCCCCGAGCCGGGGCTGAATGAGCTGAATGGGCTCATCCATTCTTCTGTCCTTTCACTCTCCGTCGGCCCTAACTGTTCACTCCTTACAATGGGCAAACGCACTAAAACTTTTTTCCTCTTTTTTTTGTTTGTTTCTCATGCAAATCGCCCTGAGCCCTGTGCCGGGGTCCGTCATCATGTGAAGAGGAAAACACACACACGCATGTATTCGTACTCACTTAAACTGTTACTGCTATTTGAAACTTATACAACTTATAAAACCTCCAACGATTTCCCAACTTTTCGAGGTCTGTGTCGCACAAGAATGCCCCAAAAAAAACCCCCACAACAACAACAATCATCCATTTTCAAATGTGAATCACACGCAACCAAACACACAGTTTGCTTTTAATTAGGATGTGGGTCAGAACCACTGTGTGTGGGGGGGGGACTCGTGAGTCTGCACATGAGTGTGGGGATCGTTAGCAGCAGCGCCTGTGAGATCGAGGGGTGGGGGGGGGGGGAGGAAAGCCAACAGCAAATCTATCTGGTTAAGGGCCCCACAAAGGCGTCAAGTGTTTGTTGGCTGCTCAGGCTGGAGAGCAAACAGTCAACTCTGAATCTTTGATCAATAAGTACACATGTCACCGGGAGGGATGAGGCTGCTGCTGACACTCCACAGGTCGTGTTCTCTGCTTAGTAGCATTAAGAGATTAAAAAGTAAAGTGCTGTAAAAAGTGAGTAAGAGAGAGAGTGTGTGTGTCTGTGTGTGTGTGTGTGTTTGTGATTGTTTTTCATTAAGTGTGAAAATAGAGGAAAAGGGTTTTTTCCTTGATGCTGGGAACGAACTTGTGGATTTGCAGAGTTGTTTTAATCTTTTTTCCTCATCTTTTTGATTTAACCATGAAATATATGAAAATAACCAACTTTGCATTTTCATAGAGGAAAACATTAGAATACAGTTTGTGTTAAAGTGTTGAAAGACGAGTGTGTGTGTGTGTGTGGGGGGGGGGGGTTGGCGCCGAGCTTTCTGATCACATCTCTTTCCCATATGGATCAAGTTGCAGGACAAGAATTTTTTGGATTCCTCTGTCAGATAAGTTCAAAGTGCAAATGAGATGTGAACGCTGCCCGGAGCCTCATCTGCTGCTGCCGCTGCTGCCGCTGCCCTGAGCAAGGCAGCAGACAGGAGGAGGAGGAGAGCATAGAGAAAACACACAAAACAAATGAAATCAAACTTCACCACCACACACACACGTCCCTCTCACCTCCTGTGCCTCGGTCCTCTCGCGTCTCTCCGCCGCAGCTCTTCCACTAACTGGTCCCGAGGAGTCAGAAGTTCGCCCTGGAGTCGGGTTCCCGGAGCCTACCACCGCCGCTGCGCCGCGGGCACCAGCACCGGAACACGCACACCGCGCACACAAGCGTCTCTGCAGCTGACGCGGAACTCCATGAACCGACTTGGGCAAACAAAAAAAAATCAACTTTATCTGTTTTTTAAAACACGCAAAGTTCGCAGGACATCGCCCGGGTCCTGGTTGTGTCCCGGAGAGAGAGAGAGAGAGAGGGGGGGGGGGGGGGGGGGGGGGGAGAGAGAGAGAGAGAGAGTCTCAGCGCGCGGCACAAGTCGAGTCTAACTTTTTCTTACAATCCATCTTCTTCCTCCCGGGGGGGGGGGGGGTCGCTCGCGACTGCACGCGCGTCCTCAGCAAACTAACATCGTGCTGCGTGGAAGAAAAAAAAAAAATCAAAACCAAACAAAAATCTTCTTCTTCTTCTTCTTCTCTCGAGTAAAGAAAAAGTTTGCGGAGTCGCGGCGGGTTCGGCTTCACTCGGCAGTTGTTGCAGAGACATGCGGTGGTGTTGAGATCCTCAAGCTGCCGATCTGTTTTCAATCCCCCCCCCCCTCCTCCTCCTCCTCCTCCTCTCCTCCTCCCTCTCCCCCCCCCCCACCATCTCCTCCCCCCCCCCCCCCCCTCTCCTCCCCCCCCCGCTCCCTGGTGAGTTGGGCCATTTGCTGCACCAGATGGGCCGGGCTAACTCAATCCAGCAGTTTGGAAGAGAGGGCAGGAGAAAAAAAAAAGTTCAGATAAAGTTTCATTTACTGTTCGATTCTCCACGGGCTTCCACGGGCTTCCACGGTCGTGCAGCGTTGCCGCCCGTGCACGCGCGGTTATCGCACGCTGCAGCTGCAGGAGTCAGTGGCCGTTACACGAAGTTCCTCTACGGGTAGAAAACGAGAGCTTTCACGTGTGTTTTAGTTTTTCCCAGTGTTTCTTTGGGAGTGGGTGGACTGGGAATCAAGACCTCTGATCTGCAGCTAAAACCAAAAGTCACATGCACCAACAAATGCAAACCTGAAGCCTGTAGTTACATGATTTAAACAACAAGAAAGAGACAACAATATTCATAATTCATGCTTTGTGTGTTCTCATCTTTTCTTCTGGGCTGGACCCCACATTTATTAAGTGGATCATGTAGATCTCACCTCAACCAACCCTGGGATGTGCAGTATAGTTATTTAGAAGGAAAGCAAAGGGATGATATATATATATATTAGTATATTCAGCAAAATGTGCTGACAGTGTTATAAATATGTTTTATATTTATAATCTTAATGTGCAGAGTCTAACCAGTAACTACAGGCCTGTTTGCAATATGAATATAACAGAAAATGTAAACAACGCATCTTCCAGTTTGTACTTATGTGTTGTACTTGTGCAAATTCCACACGACAACATGCACTCAGGCTCGGGTTAAATGTTTTAAAGATGTTAAGACGTATCTATAACTACGTAGTTGTGTGTTTGTACTTGTTTCTCTTGGCTGGACACTACAGCCCAGGCAGTGCACAGCTTGATGGTGTATTTGATCAAATGTAGTATAGTTGTCCAAATACCGAGCACTGAGTTTGTTGTCAATGAATGTGAGTGGCTGTTTGCAGCGTGGTTTGATATGCACCATGACAACAGCACAATATTAGTCATTCACAAACACCTCAGGGTTTTAACAGCTGATTCATGACTGAACAGTAAATGTCCTTTTATCAAAGAAATGAAAGTAAAACTCATTTAATGTCTCTTTAAGTGAATTTCTTTTTTTTTCCTACTGACTTCTGATTTAATTTTCGATTTTATTTTACTGGCATTACTGATAAATGCTTCCTCATTTCAGAATTGTACTTTAAGTATGAAAAGAGAAGAACAAGACTATTTCAGGTGTGTGATGTTCGGCATAAATTGTATATAATAGTTTCACATGTAAGCAGCGTTGTGTAGTGTTCAGAGTGGAGGTATTTTAAGTGCTTATTATTATTGACATAACAAAACATTGTGTTTTATGAACTCCTACATAACAAGAGCAGAACTACGATATTCACCAAAATACCACAAAAAAAAACACGTACACAAATAAAAACGTTCCAAGAGGCAGTTCACCGTCTGAAACCTTCAGGTCTTTGTTGACTGGTGAGAGGCTCCACAGCAGAGACGTGAGGCAACAAGAGGTGGAGAGGTGGAGGGGATGAAAAGACCCTGAGTCGCTGAATGATTGTCGGGCCCGGCTGTGCTGCCACCTATTGTCTCTCTCCACATTTGCATCATGCCTGAGTGCCCACTCTCAACACCGGCCTGTGCACATGAGCGGCCTCTGCAGCTCCCTGTGCCTCTGGGCCTGTGCACGGCCTCAAAGGAGGGTGAATGGCGGAGTCAGGCTCACTGGCCCTCTCTCCCGTGCTGCTATGGTCCTACAAGCAGGAATTTTAATGAGCTGGCCCGAGCTTTTCTGATTGCAATAATAGAGGAATGTCACCGCAAAGTACTGACAGCAAAGCTGCTGGGGAGAGAATCAAAGAGGGAGGAGGAGGAGGAGGAGGAGGAGGAGGAGGAGGAGGAGGAGGAGGAGGAGTAAAGATGGAGAGGCGAGGAGAAGAGCTGAGGATCACAGGAGATTATAAGATTATAGTTTGATCATATTACCTCATACATTCTTCGGTGATAACATCTGCAGCTTGTGATTTCAGACTGTTTATGTGAATTTATCATCCACGTTAGTAGATAATCTGAAATAATCTGAAACTAATTCTGATCGTGTGTTAAACATCCCAATAACAATCAGTCGATGCGTGATTTCATAAATACTTTGCTGTCATGTTCATATGATGCACATTTGAAATTAATCTGTGCCTAATTTATCAGTAAATTGTTTAGATTTTTTAAACTATATCTATTCATAATTCAATAATAACAATAATTTTGTACTAAATTAATTATACTTAAGTTCCAGTGTTCAATGAAAAATAGCTCAGTGATGGAAAATGTTGATCTGCACATGGGATTAAATGTTTTTCCGTCCAAGAAATTAAAAACACATATTTTCAGATAAAGGGTGACTGATATGTTTCCATGTAAAAACTAGTATATTTTCTTATACTGCAACACAGTGTCCACTAAAGTGACACGAACACAACATACAAACTGTGGGAATGTATTTGTTATTAGATGAAATATTAAGAAAGCCTTGTTCTGCTCACTGTGGCAACAAATGAGGCTTTCAGAGTCAAATCCTCCACCTGAGACCCAGAATCACTGCCGTCACATCCGTTCATGGAGTGAATGAGGTAAGTGAGGTGAGGGAGGCGGCCCTCGGCCGGAGCACAGAGGAGACCTTGTCCTCTTATCTGCTCATCACTGAGCTCTATTCACTCCAGCTCTCCGTGCCCCTGACGGCACCGCAGGGTTTTCTCAGGGCAGCGGACGGCTTCACCTCCACCTGCGTCTCCCAGCAGCCGGGGAGAGGTTCAGGCTGGAGATGTTGAAACCACAGAGTTAGTGGATCTGTGAGACTTTAAAAAAAAAATCAGATATAGTTAAAAAAAAAAAGTGCTTTACAAGATGAAATGATGAAAGCAATTAAAGAGAAATTTCAATTATGAGAAATTATTAATCAAAAGGAGCCAATAATAAATATAAAATAACTGAAATAATCAAATATCGGTTCTGATCATAAGCAGATACAAACGCATTAAAAGGAAAGTTGTATTAGAGTATAGTGTAGAATGAGTTACATTAATCTAAACATGAGAAATTAAAAGCATGTATAACAATCTTAAGAATACTCCTGGATAAAACTGAGCTGATTGGACAACTGTATTAACATGGTTATTATTATGAGAATACACTGAGTTTTTCAAGTTTTGATTTGTTAATTATTTAAGATGTAAGCAATGTCAAATAATAATTAAACAATTAAAAAATGTAACTCTCTAATGTTATTAGTGAGATTTCTTTAAAAAAAAAGTAAAGTGGGTTATATGTTTGCCTATTTGTTATATGACTATATTATATTATTTAACAATACACACGTAAATGTATATTTATATAACCTCTCATTACAGGTTGGAGGTTTAATGAGAGCATTTGAAACAAAGAGCATCCATGGATTTCACATTATAGTGAAAAACAATCTATAGTCACAGGTGTTTGTTTCTTCTGATGCTTTAATGTCAGATCAGTTATTGTTTCTCATCATATCTGCTTCATATTAACACAGCACGAGGCTCTGAACACGTAATCAGTGCTTTGAACAAGCGACCTCTTCAGCTCTAAACAAGGACGTTCAGTCCGTTACTTTAAAGAGCAGCAGTGACGGGATTTCTTGATAAATGCTGCCCCCTATTTGTCATGTATAGTATTGCAGTTTGATGGACATTAAAGGTTCAATCTGTACATTTTCTCTCATCATTAAAACTACACACTGACTATTTGAATGGTTTCACTTTCCTGAAGTAAAAATATATTTACTGCTGTGATTAGAGATCTGTAACAGGAACAGCACCTTTAAAGCACACACACACACACACACACACACACACACACACACACACACACACACACACACACACACACACACACACACACACACACACACACACACACACACACACAATAATATAATAATAATCATTATCAAAAAGTGGTACTTATATGGAGGTGTAGTGTTATTAGCGTTTAAAGCAGCCCCAACATTTCTATCAATAATAATAATAATAATAATAATAAATAAATGTAAATTCTTCTGAAAGCATCGTCACTTTGCACCGTTTGCACCGTAGATTATTGATTTTTAATAACAAAACAAAAGTACAGGAAATATAAAGTTGCTTTTCCAATCATATCTTGTGATGAGAGATTTCTAATTCATTGGCTGGAACTGGGGTGAATCAGATCCAACGTCAGTGGAGCACGGAGGCAAAACCGTGATGACATGTCCAGTGAGCCACATGTGGTGCAGGTCTCAAGATGGAGTCATGAGTAAAGCTGGAAAGTGAAAGAGCAGCATCTGACCCGTGGAGTCGGGGACATGTGGCCTCCGGGTGTCTCGACCACAGCGGTGAGAGCGGTGAGTGTTTTGTTGTGACAGAGTTTGTCCTGCGCCCGGAAGCCTCCGTCAGGCGCCTGACCAGACATTTGTTCTGGCTCCACTTTGAGGAATCTTCTTTACCAGCATTTCTCAAAGTGGCCTTCACAAAGGAGCATCCGTCCGGAGGCACGGCAGCGACGGAATAGCCCCATAAACCGAATGGAACTGTCTTAGTGGCCATTTCCTCGCCTTGGGTGGTAAATCACAGGGAGGTTTACGTTGTTTGTGCACAATCTGCCACCACTTCAAAGCTGTGGGAGGGGACCCAGAGGGGGGGGGGGAGGGAGGGTGTTGTCCCCTTCCAGTGACTCCCGGTCAACCTCAAAGGACGTGGGTCTATGACATCCGGTCCGGGGGCATGTTGTTGGCTGAGCCGGGAGCTGTGGTCAAGATGTTGTCATTGTTGAGGCCTCGAAAGTTCAGCAGGTGGGGGAACACGTCATTTCTCTCAGATTTAAGGCCGATCTGTAATTTTACTCTCCTCTACAGGAACAATTACAAGGCTGCCGGTCTCTGCTGTGACTTTCTCTTTGGGGTTTTCCTTCATCTCCCCTCTGAGGACCATGAGAACACACTACAAGCTCGGACCCAGGCCTAGTCTCTTGACCACAGTAGCCGTCTGCAGACACAACCCCACCGCAGCCGTCACGGCCTGAGTGAGCTGGCAGCACGGCAAGCCACAAGTGCCCTATCTTCTCTGACTCACGAGCCAGTCTGGCTCTCCAAGTCACGGCATTGTGTGACACAGTGCCCATGGAAGAGCATCAGACGTCAGCACACCCGCACCACTAATCACACAGTCTCTCTGAGGGGAGGATTCGGTGGGGGGGGTTCTGTGATGTCTCCAAATGATCCAGTAAAAAGTTTCCCCTGCTGTTACGGTAAAATCTCACATTAGAGAAAGGTTTACAGCTGGAGCCAGTGTTTTATTTTATAGACGTAATAAATGTGCTTTTATTGTGTGTGTGTTTGTGTGCAGAGTTTTGGATTCTCACTCAGAGTCCTGATCAGGGGCAGCATTACCTGTAGTGAACACCAGGAGGTACTGGTGATCTATATTTGCCAGTGGTCCCAACAACGTGTTAAAAAAAACCATGACTTGAGATTCTTTACTGTGTTGTGTTGGCATTCTACAGATTTCAGTGCCGATAAAGACATCATATGCTCATTGTGTCACAAACCAACAACTTGTTCCTTCCAGAGAAGACACAACGAGAGAGAGAGAGAGAGAGAGAGAGAGAGAGAGAGAGAGAGAGAGAGAGAGAGAGAACAGGGGGATGACTTACAGCTGATGTCCCAAGATTCATTGACATTGTTATATATTGATATATATTCACCCATAAGCTACAGATGTGACCCGGTGTCCTTTAGGAGGTCGATTTAAACACAAACAAGTTGTGTAATTTGAGACAATAACTCGGTTTGTGCTTCAGAAAGCTGTGACTCCTCAGGGCCGGGTTGACCTGCGAGCAGATCCCGGGTTAAACTGGGCTTCGGACTTCCTATTGATCCACTCGTTAGCTCCACTCTGTGTGCACTGTGCACGTTCCCTGTCGAAGCACAAAGCACACGGCAGGTTACGCTCGTTTTATTATTTCGCCTTTAGGCCGAGAAAATCAACCTGTGTTCGTTTTGATGGGATAGAAGTTTCCCCCCCGAGTTTTCTCCGTATCAGGCTGTTGGGACCAGATCCTCTTTAAAGATGTCAGCATGACTCAGATGAGATTCGTGTCAGGTGGTCGAACAGCATCAGAAAAACACACGTTCAGTCAAACCTCAACAGTATCGATGGCAGCAGCTGAAAAGAAATGTAAAACGACTGAAAATCGTCCAGCCTGGGTATACTGCTGTATAAAGGTGGAGTGTGTGTGAGGGGGGGGGGGGGGGGGAGTTATCTGTGTCCAGGGGCTCATTCTCTCATAATCTGTCCATGGTCTAATTGCTTTGTATTACCAAACAAGACCATAATTAATTATTGATAAAAATCTCCTGACTTGCAGTAAAGCTGGGGCCCGGAGGTATCCAGAGAAACAGCCGCCGTGGTCCCGAAGCCGCACCGCTCCTCGCCGTGACTCGGTAATGCATCTGTATAATGAGCCCTTTTGTCACATTCAGTCAGATAACAACCACAGAAGGGAATTTTTTTTTAATTTGATTGGGGGCTTTTCATTGGGACCGTCTTTAACAGGATTACTGAAATATCTAGAGATGGAGATAAACACTTCCGAGAAACAAACACGCTCATTGTGAAGGGAGAAGTGCAGCAGGTTCGGCGGGCGGCCTGCCTCGTATGCGAGAGACCTCCCAGCGATCCTCGCACTGATCTACGGGGCTGATACGAGGCAGCGAGAAGAAAGACACACGTCTTCACCTGAGGCCATCGCGGCGACATCCGCTCCGGTCTTAGATTTCGAATTTCTGCGGTGGCTGTTCCTGACAGTGGAGCAGGAAAGCGTCTTGGTTGGTCTAAGCTACAACATCCTGTTGTTCATTGACTGGAACGATCTGTTTGAAATTATACCAACCACTTCGCCCACATTAACACAATTAACTTATCAGCTGACTGGTCTTCAATGCTTTTTTTCCGCTAGATTCCGAGAAACTGCACACAGAGGCCGATGTGAGGACCCTTCGACGCATTTCTCCAGGTGACAGCTGCTATTGTGTGGTGCTCCATTGTCTCAGGGATCCGCTCATCACCGATCTACTGTATAAAAGCACCTTTCATGGCCCGGGGACTGCTGCGGCCGAAACGTGAGATGACGGGCATGCGTCAAAGCCGCGCTCCCAGCTGCTGATGTCGAGATAAAAGTCGGTGACTGTGTGCGTCACTCTCTTGTCATGGTGCTTTGAATACTATCAGCTCTCTTTCATGCCCAAACACGGAGGGCCAGTTTGAGGAACCCCAGGGAGGGATCAGGCCCAAATATGCAGGCCAGATCCAGATACACATCGCTGGGTTGGGCCTTGGAGAATAAAAGGCCCGGCAAGATGAGGGGAAAGGAATAAACTGCCCCTCATCTCTTCATCTCCTGCCCATGTTTCTGTATTTTCGACGTTTTCTTGCTGTAACTCTTTCGGTTCCATGTGAACGTGACGTCTCTTCTTTTGCAGCCTGCAACTAAAAACTACTTCTCTTAGTTCATTGTTTATTCTATATCATGTCAAAGGATCATGGAGTCCTACTGGCCTGAGGGCTTTAGGACACTAACCATGTAGTTCATATGTTCCCAGTTTAAATCAAACTGAGGATTCTCATCTGTCATATTTGATGAAGTTAAAAACTGCCTGGAAATGGTTAAAAATCTTCCCAGTTACAAGTTTGCCCAGTTTGATGGTTTTGTTTTATGGTGAATGAGAAATACATCAAGTTCCCATATGTGAGAAACTTAAAGTGACATTTATTTGTATTCTTCCATAAAACCACTTACACACTCTTTGAATTAGACAGTGGACTAACTGTTCAAGCTATTACTCCAGTCAAGTGAAATGTCACAGTGAAGTGTTTCACATGATACGACTAAGAGAACATTGAATTATGACCCATGTCAGAGCGTTATTCATTTGATACATGATCAGAGTGTTTGCTTGTGTATTTAATGCACTTTAATGCTGTAGCTGGTCCAGGTGGAGCTGGTTAGAGGTCAAACCTGCACACACAACAGGTATGTAAATGTTATACATGCACTTTATTCCATGGATTGCATCATTTTGGAGTTTAGCATTAAAACATGGATGTTTAATCTGGAACATCAAAGTGAGTTCTTGTAGTTCTGCGAGCGTCTACGTTCTATCTGAGGGCTTTCAGGCACCTGTCCACACGGCGCTACCTCAACACTATGCAGACGTATGAGATCAAGGCCGTTCTCTCCTGACATGCCTTCCTCTTTCTGTTTTCATTATAGTCGGCCTGTGATGTATTACGCAGTCACCTCCCTGACCGGCCAGCTCGATGCTTCTTCTCAAGCCAAAGATCTGGCGATGACCAAACTGTCTGAGAACCTCAAACCCCGGAGACAGACTTAGAAATCTGCGAGTCGTGGTCTCCAGAGGATCGACCCTCTCAGATATGATTCAGTCACCATACTGAGCCCACCTTACTGCAACCAAGCTTATGGGGCAGGTGGGGGGCTAGGGATAGATATATATATATATGCGCCACATCTGAGAACTTTGATTATTCAGGGGGAATCTCACAGGAGAAACAGTTTAGAAGGTTGGGAGTTTCCCTGCTGCTTCTTGCTTTTGTTGTCGTCTCCCGCCGCAGCTTTGGGGATTCACTGAAGGTGCTTTGATGTACCATTAGACGAGCTCGTAAGTGACAGGCCGATGGAGGGGGGGGGGGGGGGGGGGGGGGCGTTCTGTACAGACAGGTGAGTGATGATCTCAGCCACATGAACGACGATGAAAGACAACAACCCTTTGCCTTGTCAACAGCCTCAGACCTACTGTAAAAACACCTTTTAGAGCCGCGAGGAGGAACGAGTGGGATTTCCTTCAGGAGTGCACTTAGAACCTCCTGAGTCCAGGACCCGGGGGGACCATGTCTCACTCACGTGGAGACACACAACTTAACTAATGTTGTTTGGGAAACTTATACATTTGAAGTGTATCGGTGGGAAAAAAAACCAACATCTGCGATTGATGGCTGAGAGAGATCAGCCGGCAGTGACTGACGCTGTCCCTATTGGTATCTGATACATATCCGCAGAGCAAACACTAGCCTCATATCCCATTACCTAATCCCACATATACTGCGTTGTGTGTTACTAGGTATTTTAAGGACAGAAGCAGAGAACAAAAGGTCTTTTATAGTCCTGAGGCATAGTCCTCTTTTCCACGAAAACATGTGGCCAAGGTGTAAGGGCAGCTATAGAAACCAAGTAAACAGGTCTCTCACCATGACATGACATGTAGGCCACGGGCAACTCACAGGTGAGGAGGCCAGACTGGGCCACGCTCTCGACCCGGTTTCCCTCTGCAGTGTCAGACCGTGGTCCAGAAAGAAGGCAGGAGGGACACGAGAAGCTGAATGTCCTCATTTCACAATCCTAACACCATCGCTCGGCAGGATTCACTTGAAGCCCCTCCCCTTCGCGTGTGGGTGGAAGTGGCTTGATGGCTTCGCTAAAGGCTCAGGAAGCATTTTTCCCACTTTGCTCTCATGACATTTCGTCCTCGTGGATTTCGTTGGACGGATTGTGACATATCTCTCCATGAGATTTCTCGCACCACTGCAATTCCATGGAGGTGAATAGAATCTTGTTTATGGACCACACATGGTCTGATGTCTGATTTGTCTTTTCAGATAAATCTGTTATCCTGGACGATCCATAGACCTAAAGTCCTGTCAACAGTTTATGTACTGAATGAAAACGGTTGGTGTCGCAGCATCCTGTTACAGAATCCTGTTTCTGTGTTTAATTATTTTTTTGTTCTTATCTTTTTCTGACACACTACTCCATTTGGAAATTGTTTTCGGTGGAAGTTACTCCCCGTAACAAACGATTCTGGGAGTGTGGTTTCTGAGAAGTTATGACTGATTGACTTGATTTCATTAACTACGATGAAATATGTCCATGACCGACCTTCCAATGAGAAGACGGCTCCAGGGTCATTAAACAATAAGATGAAGCTATATTAACTCGGTGAGCGTACCTCTGCCAAGGACTAACAGTCCCCTAATGAAACCACAATTCAATTTACTGGATTTTTATTTGTATTTGGACAGGGTTAGGGTTAGGGTTGCACCAAATTGCACACACTCATAAATTCCAGTCCCCTAAATATGCCAGATTTTTGGAGAAAACAACACAAATTCTGAAAACGCCCTTTCTAGCAATGTCTGAGCAAATGAATAACAAAAACCATAAATCCTGGATCTTCACCAAAGAATGAATGTTTTGCTCGTTGCACCACGTCTTCGCAAAATCTCATGGAAATCGGCCGAGTGGATTTTGCGTAATCCTGCAAAGTAACTAACAAACAAAAGAAGTTAAAGGCAGATAACAAATGATATCTTCTATAATATTGCTGAAGAAAAGAAGAGCGATGGTGGAACCGACTGATTAGTGGATATCGAGCTGGTATTTGGAGACTGGACAGGCTGGTGAGAATGGACCTGAGGCAGAAGTGAAGCAGCAATGATCAAAGTTTAAAAATAAAGAAATGGGACAAGATAACTCATTGCAGACCAACGTGCTGCACGGCCCGGGTGAACTGACGATCTGGTGAAAGATGGAGTGAGCAGGAGCCCGAGTCTTGTGGAGTGGATGAGCTAATCTGGAACAGGTGCCCCAGATGGAACGGTGGGAAGGAGCCGCGATGCCTCGTCGAGCAGACACACACACAAACACAAGGAAAGACAAACGTGAGACATGAGGACAAATGGGGGAGAAGCAGAGCAGCGACACGAGCAGTTGGAGGGAATCAGACATAAAGGTCCAGTGTGTAAGATTTAGGTGAAAGGATTTGCAGAATAGTTTTTATGAAGCTAGCACAGGTTCTCTTTCATTTTTGGAAGGGGAGGAGGAGGTGAGGGGTGTTCAGCTGCAACGTGACACTTCACCACTAGATGTCACTAAATTCTACACACTGAACATTTAATTGTCGGACGAAAACTTATTCGAAAAGCAGTTTGATGAAGTTTGACTCAAATGCTCACTTTTAAATCTTAGTGACAGCGGAGTTTTAAATCAGTCCACCTTTGAATTCCAAGCCAGTGGCAGAGGAATTCAGGAAGTGTGGCACAATGTGTTTGCATCTGATGACGGCTGATGCATCAGTGGGGGTGGGTGGAAGAAGATGCTTTGCTCAAGGGCACACCAACAGAGTTAGTTACTACAATAGATTCTTAAGGCATTTAACTGACATTTCTTATAGAAAATGTCGATGTAAATATGTACTGTAAAGTCCTCCGTGTATGTAGGATGGATCGGAGCCACTGAAGAACTGGACCCGGCACAGTAGTGGATGACACCGAAGCCTTCTGGCAACCCAGAGAGCTGCTGCCCTGTATTACAACTACAAGTGTAATCACAGTAATCTGACTGAATCCCATTATAGCACTACCAGAGTCTAGACAGCGTGATCTCTGCACCGCTCTAAACTCTCCGCTCATAATGTCATCAGCGAATATTATACGATTACAATGTTCCCACACATACAAACAGAGGCCCAGAGGTCGCCTCACACACACACACACACCACACACACACACACCACACACACACACACACAGAGCCATCCCCCATCCAACAATAATCCACCTAAATCAAACTGCGGCATATCCCTACATGATATCAGGCAGAGCAGAGGATTTACGATCTCTCAAAAAAAAACAGCAGAAGAATCTGTCTCTCGCTAAGCTGTGTTTTATTGTGTATGCACATGCATACACAATAAAACACACAATTCGCCCCATCTCCCTTCAGTACGCCCGGAGGTTTCTCTGCAAAGTAGATTGATTGCGCTTAATAGTCTGCTTTATGAGGTAGGACATGTTCCAGACAAACACGTGGATTAAAGAGCCCAGGAACACACTGTAACCACCGGCAGATGAAAATGTTTTTTATTGGATTTTGTCTGCCAAGCCGAAGTTAGAACTGTCCCCGTGAGCACGAGTTCACGTGTCCTGGTGAGTTAAATGAGGACATCACCACCCAAAGACACACACACAGACTAATGGGAAACAATTACAACTGCGGTGTCCCCAAGAAGAAAAGGTCAATGTGGTTTAAAACGTGAATGTGTTGACCTGCTGCTGGTGGGACTGGGATGTTCGGAGATGTACATGTTATCATATTATAAAAAATGTATTGAACAGCTAAAGAAACACACGAACAAACCCACAGAGGAATGATACAGTCTGTTGTGAACATCGAGGCAGACGTCTTGGGTTAGCGTTCATAGTTTCCGTGTTTACGTGATAAACCATATTTGATATTCCAGGTAACGGGACGGTTCATTAAATGCGTCTTTGGCTTCGTCCGTCTCTGCTGTAACATCTGGGGCAAATTACGTATGTTGATGTATTAGTTTATTCCAAACAGCCTGAAGACCGAACGCAGAGCACCTAGCCGACTCTTCACCTCGGCTCTCACTACCTCGAGCTTCCATTTGTGCCCCACCGGCGTCTCGTGTTTACAGTTCCCATTGCATTCGGTCCGAAACCCTCAGTGTGCTGCTTTTCACACAAGAGCCTTTTGTCTCTCCTCCTAAAGACGGCTGTGTTCGAGCCGTACAAGCCGCAGATAGTTATCTGTGCTGGCTCAACCATAGATAACCTTTGGAGACCTGTTGGATGTTTTCCTGAAGGGGGGGGGCTCTTGACACCAACAGGTTCTTAGAAAGTCCTTTGACAAGCACCTATTCTCTAGTGTTGCAGTACAAAAGCAACGGCTGAATGTCAGCGAGACAACATGGATGAACTTCTACAGATGCTTACAGTTAGTGTAACACACTTGAGGGGGGGGGGGGGGGATTGAAGACTCATTGTGTTGATGCTTCCTGTTGAGCTGGAAACTCGGTTTTAAAGGTCCCTTATTGTGAAGGTGATATTTCCGTGTCTTATTACGATTAAGTAATAACCCAGTAAGTCTCGGTGCTATATAAATGCTGCGTGACTTGAAAACTAAAACCCACCCACTAACCTTTCATTGATTTGGTTCTTCCAAGTGGTTTTGTGAAATCTCCTTTATTTATTTAAATCTATATTAAGGGCTCTTATCCTTGTGATGCTTTCGGACATGCACTGAAGTCCAGAGATGCTCTGGACATTCTCCGGAGGGGCTGTGTGTGTGTCACTGCGACTTTCCGAGCGAGAGCCTCAGGAACTTTCCTCCGGCTATTACCTCTAATATAACGTCTGCAGAAAGTCCGGAGGAGCCGATGTGATAACGCAGCCGGAGGTGTTCACGCAGGATTCACCACGAGCGAGTGAGGGTGTTGTGACGGATGCAAAAAGTGAAAAAGACCAAAAAGGAAAAGAAATATCTCAGCATGAAAAAGCAGAGGTGAAGAGGAAGCTGTCGAGAGAGCTTCTGGTGACGAGAGTGTCGATGTGCTGCGAAAACACGTGAGTGGAATTTATACGTGCATTTGGCAGCGAGCTCAACCAAGCGTCAGTGGCTTGCTCCATTACATGTGGTTGTGCCTGGTCAGCCAATCAGAAGAGAGGCAGTGGCTGACTTACCTCTTCTTGATAGAGCTGCACAGAGAAGCACGAGAAAGGAGATGTTCATCTACATGGTGCTTAAAACAACAAATGTACTTTTAAGTGAAAGTCTGAAAAGTAAAAACGGGACCTTTAACTTGCTGCTACTGCTGCGTATGTTTATCTACCTCCTCCTCCTCCTCCTCCTCCTCCTCCTCCTCCTCCTCCTCCTCCTCCCTCCCACCTCCACCCCAATATCCACCTGCAGTCTCATTTATGTATTTATACATCATCATCCCCCCCCCCCCAGTCTTTTTTAAAACTAGGTGTAATCTTGCAGGAAGGAACAAGGTCAAAGCCTAAGAGCCAAATATCAGTTTTAAGATGAAATAAGATAAGATGACGTTCCACACGAGATGGCTGATCTCAGGTCAGGGTGATGGGCCTCGGCGTCACTCCGTGGTCCCTCTCTTCATGCACATGCTCCTCTTCCTGCGGAGAGCTAAGCAGGTCTGGAGTTCTGCCAAAGGGGATCCGATTGCAGAGTGCATATTGCTCTTACTCATCCTTCACCTGCTGTGTATTAGCTCTGCGCCGGTGATACTGGGGCAGAGCAGCATTGTTTCCCCACCGGAGTCGTTTTGTGCTCCGGGCTAGTTTCACACATTGCATATCGTGATAAATATGCTTTTGAGAGCAGTTTTTTTGTTCTGTTTCTCAGCAGCGATACATTCTGTCCGTTCCAATCGTGTGAGAGGCCGAGCAGGTCTCTGTGGTGAAACGCAGCCCGACGTATTTCCTATAATGTGATTACTGGGCTTCTCGTTCCTTTGTGTCCCGCTGTCGTATCAATGACACGTGATTATAAAAGGCATTGTTCTGTGTTTTGGTCGTGATGCGACACATTTTTCAGATTTCAATATACAGCAACTCCTCAGAGGGACGTGTCACGGCGGTGTGTGTTTCCCCCCCCTCGAGGAAAGGCCGGTGTAAGCTTACACACACACACGCACACACACACGTGATTGATTGTGTGTCGTGTGTGTTGTGTAACATTAAAGCAACTGGATGTTATTGGCTTACATCGATGGAGTATGGTGATCTACAGCTACTGTGGACTTTGGATAAAAGAGTCAAGCAAACAGCAAATACTATGAAATAACAAAAATACAATAATAATAATTGGATCTAGGCCGTATAGGATTTAATGATAAAAGGTTTTTGAGGTTTATTGAGAGTTGATACCGAGCTTCTGTAACTGAGTCAGGACCCAAGCACAGAAAGAAAGAGAGTTGGGAGGCTTCCAATGCCTGGCAATCAATTTTTATATATTAATTTATTGTATTCATACATAGAACACAAAAATGGCAATTCACAAATGGATGTTAAGATTAGTCTTTACACTTTACAGCCGAGTGTTTTTCCCAACTTGCTCCCTGTGCTTCGTTGTGATGTCCAGGTGGTTGAAGGAGTAATCCAGCCATGTGAGGAGAGAGAGTGCGGCGTCGTATGGCGTCTGGACGGCGTCCTTGCGTCCGGCGTCTCAGCACGGCCGGTCTAGACAGACCTAGAGAGGGGATTTGGTCAGGAGCAGTGGGAAACTGGGGCACACTGGGATCTGTGGTCCTCACAGCGGAATCCTGGGTTTTAGTGAAGGGAGTCGTGGATGATCCAGAGACGGTTGCTGCAACGTCTCGTTGCTCCAGCTGCAAGTGGTTTGTGTGGAGATATTTGGAATCAGTGGCAGCTGTCAGTTAGTTACCACCTGCCTCTGTGCTGAAGTGGAGTCGACACTGGCTGTGTGGCAGCTCTTTGCACCGTGTTGTGTGTGTGTGTGTGTCAAGAAAGGTTTTATACATCAGGCAGCACCAGATGCCACAGATGGATTATTCTTTCTTTTATATATTTTTCCATGGACCAGGAGAATCATCGAGCACCTGCACATATGTTCAACCCAATCCTGTGGTGAGTGGAATCATGTGTCTATTTATACCTGACAGATGATGCAATAGAAAACCCATTGGGCTCAATTCCTTTAACAGTCAAATAGTCTTACCTGACATCATTCACTTGTGTTTATGTTACTGCAGCTGTGGCAGTGAACATTTCAGACTTACGAACGGCAGTCATCATAAAGCAGGACTGCACACTGTTCCGTGTTGTTGTTGTTGTTCTCAGTTTCCTCCATCGTTGGTAGTTATGAAGGTAAAGTGTTCAGGATCAGGACTATTTTTATTTAGTCTGTTTCTACCAGTTGAAATGGTTTCATGATGCACTGTTACGATGCAGGTTTATTTTTGGGATGAGGAAAACAGGATGAAACTAAACAGACGGTTGTAACGCAGCCTCAGTCCGGAGCAGGTAACGTGTAGTTCCAGAAACGAGCCTGATAGCTGCAGACACTGCTGAGCCGGGTCCATGTGGCCACATCTGTTTAACTGCTCCTTTCCACGCGGAGCAGACAGGAAACACAGTGTGAACCCTCAGGAGTGCCATTTGTATCTGTTAACCGAAGCAGCAGGAATAAAAAAAAAAAAAAGCTATCTGAGCCAGCTGTGTTAGAAACCATTCCTCAGCACAACTCATGCAACATCGTCGTCACCGACCTTTACCTTTACAGACCATCTACTGCCATTAGTGATGGAGGAAAGGTGACGGCATGCGTGAAGCCCGAGGCGCGTGGGGGAAGACAGCGACTGATGAGAACATCGGCAGGAAATTAATTAGGCCACAGACGAACAACCGAGAGCAGAGAGGAGACTCGATCTTGATCTCATGCGGGAGAATCTCCTCCTATTTGTCTTCTCACCCCAGAGTTTCAGGAGATTATCCAGAGTTCAGTGCATGTCTGAAAACAGCTAAAGATATCAAACTGTTCCCATAAGAGTCATGGCTTGTTACCAGACCCTACAAAGTGATATGCAATAAACCATAAGAATGATGGATTTCATGCTAGAATATAATCCTGAGGAAACTATGAACAAATCATATGTTCATTTCAAGCTTTGGTAGATTCGAGTGTTGCGGTTGCGTCTGAACCTGGTGACGACCCAGCGGATGCAGAGCGGTTCCAACGTGCTCCTCTTTTCAGGCCCCAGACTCGACTTACAGGCTTTAACAGTTCCAGGGCAGGCAATCTGTCAATCTGATAAACACAGACTGCTGACACAGATAGAAAACACATTTTTTTGTACAATTGCAATTTATTTCACACTCAGTGACACACGCAAACCTCAAACTCAGAGCAGAAGGGAAACAAATGGGGACCAGATTTCAAAAGTCTGTTTAACCAGAGAGAGTGACAATTTAGGAAATGACCTAAATATAGAAGGAACGCTTTCAGGACATAACTCTGGAGGTGTCGGGGGGTTCTGATTGAATAAATGTTAAAATAACTGTGTGATGTTCTACTCACAACGAACGTTTAAGTGATTGCTCGAGTGTGCACTCATGTGGCCTCGATACTTCAGGGAACATGTGGGACTGAGAGGTAAATAATCACTTAGCAGCAGATATAAGCAGGTCACTGTTGCACGACTAAGACCTCTCTGGTCCCTGGTGATTAGAACACACGCAGAATGAGATGCTGTTGTTGGGGGGGGGGGGGGGGGGGGGGGGGGGGGAAAGGACTCAAATCAAATTTCTCTTCATACTAATAGAAGGAAATACCATAAATATGGTCTGGGCTTGACGTGTGGCACAGCAGGTGCTGTATATGCTCCCTTATTACCGAGCCCCCGGTTGATTGCTTGTGCTGCCTGAGTGCATAAGGCTGAAGGCGCGCCCTCGTGTCAGTGGGAATGCCCTCTTAATGGGGGCAGCAATCAGGCAGTCGTCGCCACTGAGCCAAAAAAAAACACGCTGGAAACATGCAGCATGTCAGAGGCTCATTAAGGAGCAGAGCAGCGTTTATAACACTGCTGAGAGGAACAGTAAATCACTGTGCTCCCCTAGAGCGCTGAGTGGAGGGAGTAATGCCCTCTTGAATGCACTGGTCACCATAATACACACACTCACTCACCCTCCCTCTCCTGGTGTGTGTGTGTGTGTGTGTGTGTGTGGCTGTGTGTTGTGTGTGTGTGTGTGTGGTGGTCCTACTGTTTTTATGTTCAATGGTCTCCTTACGAGAAAGACATCCAAAGATCAGCGGTTATGATGAATGTGATCCATAAAACGATGCAAGCTGTGTAGAGTGGGCGCGTGTGAATGTGAGGTGTTTGTGTTTGTGTGTGTTTGTGTGTCTGTTTACTCCAGAAGGATGAGTGCACTTCACCACATCGGAGACTAAATAGAACGCTTCTCATTTGTATTAAAAGAGGCGACATGATGTGTTGCCGAACTGCTCGACATGGTGCAAGCCAATCGAACGGGTCAGATATCAGAAGTCCAAACGAGCCTTTGCTAAGTTCAGAAGTTATGATGATATCATTATTCTCCCTGTTGAGTTTAAACACAAAATATAATACAGAGTAAGAAGCAGCAGAACTTCTGTGATGATATAACTTCGAACAGGAGATAAAACAGTCTTAAACAAAAGTTGCGATCGCATTAGTTCTCCTCCAATTAGATAGCCATCAGCAGGACTGGGGCCCTGACACAAACCAAATGGGATAGCAGACACACAGTCAGGGTGAATTGTGTCATTGTGGGACTGATAATGGCTGCCTTCTTGCACACATTAAATGCAAGTCCGGGGGGGGGGGGGGGGGGGGGGGGGGGCACGAGGCCCTGGCGGCCTGTTTTCTGCACAAGGTAAAAGGCCTTCCATTCAACAGGGCTCGGGCAGCATCGTTGAACATTTATGGAGGTTGTTTAAACAGCCGTTAACTGCAGATTAACTGAGATCCGTGCTCCTTCGGAGACTCTGCTGTTCATGTCCTCCCACACACACACACACACACGCACACACACACACACACACACACACACACACACACACACACACACACACACACACACACACACACACACACACACACACGCACACGCACACACACACACACAAACGCACACACACACACAGACACAAAGTCTGCAAACACATTGGAACACTCAAACATTCACACATGAAAATACAAGACGGCATAAGTGCACACGAATGAAACAGACATGTTGACAGAGACACACATGCATGTACATTTCATGGACACACACATGTCTAATGAAGAAGCTTCATGTGGACGGACACAAACATGAAGATCTTTTTACTGCTGGAGTTCAGGCTTGGTCTGTTGTGTGGAATAAACACAAACCCTTGAATCGACCTGGTACAATCAGCTAGTGCATTTAGTTTACATGTAGTAATTGATGGGTTACGGGTGGTGTGGGTTCCCCTTGACTCAGCTTTGAGTAAACAGACGTTCTACATGCAAACCGGACGCAATAAGAATGTTCAATGACAATTACACTTTGTAAATATTGAACATTTACTCATTCAAAGAGTCTTGTGCTGAGACCATCGGGTCAGAGAAGCTGTTTCCCCAGTCAACAGGATTAAGACGGGGATCTCCCTCTTCCTACAGCTGCTTCTCTGCATTCAAGAATAATAACACGGACAGAAATCATGACAAGCCTGGATGAGATTGATGCAGCTGAGATTTCTGCATGTGGATTTATGCCGACTCCTTTTCCACAGAACAATCCTCATGTGCACAAGTATGACTATGATCCTAAAGGGCGCATGTGGACGAGGACCCTTTTGGGAGCTTGGTGAAATAAATCAAAAAGGCAAGTGAAGGAGTTTTTTAGTGACCGATATTCAGCCAGCGTTTGATCCGTCCTGGCGCCCTGACGCTAAAGAGCCGGTCTGTTAGCCGTCCTGTTGTTCACTTGCCCTTTCCTGGCTAATCTGGCCCTGGAACCTCTGTCTGACTGGACCAGACCCGGCACTGGGTAAAGGATGTGCCCGAGATTAACTTTGCCAGTCCTTCCCAGTGTCCCGTCCCAGACAGAGACGTGACGTGAGGGTTGAGGTTGTGCCTGAAGCTGAGCGTTGCACACTTGTCTAATATGGAGTTAGCCTCCTTTCGCCACTCTGTAATTAGGACTGTATGTGGAGAGGAAACCCCGGGAGGTCAGGAGGCTGGCGCTGGGTCACTGTCAGGTTCAGGAACTTGTTAATGAGGCGAGGGTACTTTGCTCTGAGGTAGTTGGCCCGCGGACGGAGCTGAAACAAATAAATAAATAATGGCTGGATGCCACGTCAACTGTCAAAAACCCTCCATCAAGCCTTCTTAAAATCAAATCACCATTTTCAATATTCCCATAATCTCAGGATGAATGACTCAAACGCATCAGTGACAACAGACGAATTGTTTCTGTGTTTTATCTGGATTCTCCGGGCTGTTGGTGGAGATATGGTAATAAGCCCGCTCACGGTTTAATTGGCGCCACAAACAGTTGGCTCGTTGTTGTTTTGGTGTTTTGTGTGGGCCGGGGCCGGGGTGCCTGCCTGCCTGCCTGCCGCGGCGCTGGTGTGGACAGCTGGCCCGTCTGATCCCTCTAGTCTGCTCTTAAATTGGTTTTAGCAGCAGCACTAATAAAGCTGATTATCTTATGTGGCTCAAGGCCCCACTAACCCTGTGACACTGCTGGCAGCTGGTGGGACCGGGAGCTCACGGGCCGAGTGCACGGCAAGAGAAAAGGTGCATTGACGAGTGAGATCGTCCAAAACTGAATCAGGAGAAGAGTCAAAAACACCGACACACAAGAGATGGAGGTGGACTTGTTGTTCGTGAAGAGGAGAGCCCCGTCACCTTCTCCTCCTCTTCTTCATTCTGCATCCACTTCACTCAACTGGTTCTCCCTCTCTCCTTGCCCCCCCACCCTCTCCCCTCCCCTCGCTCTTTATTCCCCCCCCCGCCTCCCTCCTTACAGTCGTCACTCTCTGGGCAGCTGCTGCTAAACCCACTCTGCTGCTTTGCCCCCCCCCCCCCCCCCCCACCAATGATCACAACCCCCCGCTCCTCACCCTTGCTGCCATGTCCCACTCCTAACCTTCACGTTGGTGCAGTCCAGGTAATCTATTCAACTTTGCACGTGCACGGTTATGTTCAGCAGAGATGTAGACGGAGAATTGTCTTGATATTCATATTGATTAGTGTGTGATGTTTAGCTCATATTCACGAATCTCAATCTACGATATCCTCAGGGCTAAAAAAGGTAGAAACCTCAGAGAGAGTACATCAGAATCTAATCAATCACCATGACCACCATCAATCATCAGATCCATCTTCCATGTTTTGTTGGGAGGGACGGAGATATTTCACACGGACCATTGAAAAACCATTTGATTACAGTGAATTATGATCCATGTGATGGTGGCCTAGTGGTTGGATTAAGCTTTTCACAGATTTGCAGTAGACCCAACACTATGGATGCAGAGGAGGCAGCAGGAGAAAAGGGTTGTTATCTGAAAACCGTTCTATTGAATCGCTTGAGGTCAGAAAACACTGCTCGACACTTTTCTTCATGAATATTTAACAGTTTAAAAAGCAGAATTTTGCCTGATGCTGCTATGAAGTGAAATTAGTGGCACACGGACAAACCCACGGTGATATTTCCCCCTCCTGGTATGCGAGAGGTCGATCAATGCAAACACTTTCTGGACAAAATCCGACCTTCCCGAATTCGATCAAGTTACAAACATTGCTAAAATGATCACTTATGATTAATAACTCAATTGAGGTAACAACAGAGAATGTGTGATCCCTGCACAGTGCTGGTTGTATGGCCTCCACCCCGGGAAGAGTGGTTGGCTGCTGAATGGGTGTCTTTGAATCGCTGCCCCTGCTCCCATGAGCATTGCCATTTCTCTGGTTTCACTTGCTGAGAGCAGCTTGCCTAAATTGGCCGAGGGCCTGAGGCTCGCTATGGACCCTAAACTCAACAAAGCTTTTATGACACAGGCAGTTTCAGTTGCTCCAGAGATAAAGAAGGGGAATTATCACGGGAGACAATGGACTTTGTTTCAATATCTAGCCACCGTTAATGTGCCAATACACTGTAGGAAAAAAAGATGATCTACTTTTTTATCATATCCATATTTTTATATGTTTAATTAAAATCTAACAGTATATATATTCACCCAGCAATGAGCTTGATGAGGTTGTTCTTGGATCTTTCAGGTTTCATCCTGAACACCAATGGTTGAGCACATTTTGGCGCAACTGGGAGGAGACACTGGGGAAGACCCAGACCACAGTAGTTGGGATTATATGTCCCATCTGGCCTGGGAATGCCCCGGGAATCTCCGAGGAACGGCTGGCAGAGGCTACTGGGAAGAGGGACGAGGTGGCAGTTCTCAGGGGAAGCTTCGAATTTCACTCGACGTCACATGGCATGAAGAAGTACCCACCAGCGTACAGCATGCACGTGGCCACGGTTTGAAGAAATCCAATGACTTGGTTTGCGTGTGAACAGCACGGTGTTACATGTCCAATGCACAGTGTGGTATAAGATGAACCCTGAGGTGCAGGGTCACGTGTGAGGTCGATTGAAATCTGCAGTTAAAGTAATCAGCCCCCACTGATAGTTGTAAACCAATGCTCCAACATTTGTAGGGAGTGGTAAAGTTGTACAGAAAGTAAAAAGGAGCGTTCCAGCGATCAGAGTGTATGACGCCACTAGATCAAGGAAGAGCTCAGGTATTGCGTTACAAGTATTCAGTTTGTAATTGAACTTAATGCGGTGTAAGAGAGTGAGGGCAAGACTCAACCGAACGGAGAGAGGGAGGCGTGTGAGTCAGATTGCAGCTGCACGGCCGTCTGTTTAAAATTCATACACTTGATTTGGAAAGGACACGATGCTGGACATGAAAGGCTGGAAACATGAAACATACCACAGGGATTTCATTCGTCAAGCAGGCACGTCATTAAACACCTGAGTCGTCTGGATAGAAATGCTGCACACAGACAGTTTTCTGGCATTGAGGAGTTTTAAGGTGGATTTACCTTTTTAACACACTCGGTGTAACTTACAGTGAACAGCACTTAAATGTATCTGGTGGAACACACGCGACGTCTGTTGATAAAAACCACCGCGACGCAACCGTGTGTCTCTGCAACCGCCGCGCTGCCAGAGAATGTGTTTGGGTTTACAAGTTTCATCACTTAGAAAATGATGGATCATCGGATGAGTGAACATTCTCTGGCAACGTGACCGGTGAGCTTTGAGAGAGGAGAGAGAGGCAGAACATTTTCACACCGTCGGATCCAAGGTGAGAAGAATGAAATATGGGCGCTGACAATTCGATAGCCAGGCATTTCTAGTGTGGTTATAAGCTTAGTTTGAAGCTGCCAGTGGGAGGAAATAAAATCAATAACATGCATATCCATCCAATAAAGGCAGGTATGGGAGTTCGATGAAGACCATAGAAACACCCACAGAGATTATGGTAATGAATTATGCTGTGTAGCACTGAAACCCAATGATTAATAATACTAATACTAATAATCCCTTATTGTAAAGCACCTTTCATACAAGAAATGCCCATCAAAGAACTTTAAATAACACTTATAACACAATAACAGCAAACATAACACTTGGTTTAGTCAATAACTGGGTTGGTTACGATTTTTAAATTAATTTCAGGTCAACAGGTCGAAAAAGAGAAAGAGAAGAAAATCTGCTTATTCATAATGTAGACTGGTAACCAGTGGTAAACCAATAATGACCAGTTCAGCACATGAGTGTTGATAAGTAATTATGTTAATGTGGAACGTGCAGCAATGTAGAGCGATAACAACGAGTGACCTCATCGCTCCCTACAGGAACACACAGAGCTCAGCTCGTGTTATAGCTTTCAGGTGGGACAGAAGAGCAACAGATGTGTAACTGAACACAGCAGCAAACAGTATTCAGTATTCTAATCAGTGTTTACAACATTGATTAGGAGAAACTGTTTATAACATGATGGGAAAGTAAACATGTACAGGTACACGTGTCAAAGTTTAAAGTATTTATAAGACACAGTCTGATAGAGAGTTATTTGGAACCGGAGGAGATGTATAGACTTTACTGTGATGTTGTGCTTTTACCTTTATTATTAAAATTTTTCTTTTTACTGTTATATTACTGCTTTTATGTGTTCAAGTTTTTATTTACTTTTTTCTTGCTTTGCACTTTGTAAACTCTGTTTTTAAAAAGTGCCAGCTTACTCTATAACACTTATATTATATCAACAGTCTTGTTTGATTGAATCCTTGATCCACGATCAGCTGCCACCAGCGTCCTGATCTCAGATCTGCGATCCACCGTCAGGATCTCAGGTCCGTGATCACAATCTACGACCTGTTAGGGAAGTTTCCTGGAAGCTGGTGAAAGGAGAACTCAGGCAGCAGCTGATGTCTTGTCCCTGGTTTAATAAAAGAGTGGTTGGTGAATCTGAGTTAGTTATGAAAGTCGCTAAGCTTAGACATTACAATGTAGGATCCAGGACGGCTCCTGACCTGGTTAATCATCTCCAGACGAATCACTTTTGGAAGACACACACTCTGGACTCCTGCCTGCACAGGATGGTAAGACACTATAGTAGCCTATAAACAATGTACGTGCAGGTTAGGCATTTGTATATTAATATATTTGCAGGAAGTCTCACCACTTACTAAGTGACCCTAACAGCGAGCTTGACTGAGGCCACGTCCACGATCTCCATCCAGATGAGCTCCGTATCGAAATGATCTCTGTCCACACTTACGCCTGAAAACGTACATTTCCCCGATGATGAGTGAATGTACTGCCCCTGGAGTGTGTTCCTGACAAGATGTTGACGCAGCGTAGTCGCGTTTCCCCCAAACATAGCAGCAGTGATACAGTCTACAACTGAAATGTCATACTGTGGATGGAGCCTTTCAAAGCGTAATTTTTCCCGTGGTGCCTTGCTTAAGGGCACCCAATGTGAGAAAGGAGAACACGTCCCATCGGTGTGGACGGTTCTCTGACCCCCCGACGAACCACAACACGCACAGTTTGTTCCACTTGCTCACAAACAGAGGTAAAGCAGCATGTGCCTCCCTCTCCTCTGTAAATCTGCCGGGCCGCTGCCTCGTACACTTTCATAAGCCCAGCGCCGGAAAATAAGTTTCATAACTGCTGTGAAATGGGACGGTCGAAACAGGACAACTGTGTTACTGAGCTCCGGGGACAGACAGCATCCAAGCTGTTTACATTGGACTTAGTCCGACATAAACTCTCTCTCTCTCTCTCTCTCTCTCTCCCCTCCCCCCCCAAACCCACACAGTGGCTTCTCCTGGCAGGCCACTGAGGGGTGGGTGCTGGGGTCAAAGGTCAAATATGTGACCTGGCCTTGTTAGGATCTCCTGTGGGTTTATCATGACAAAAGATTAGAAGCTGCCTTCACCGCTGCTCTGCCCCTCGGGCTCTCTGGATTCAGGAGTCATATACAGAACTGGACTGTGGTGGCGGTGTATTTATACACGTGTAATATATCTTCTGTGGAACTCCAAACACTATTTACTGCAGCGTATACAGAGCGAACGCGTATGGATGTCCTCACATGACAAGGTGAATGCCTGCTCCCTGTGTCTCTCTGCCTGTTTTCCATTTTGGTTTTGTCTCAAACATATTGTGCAGACCTGCAATTGATAACTTTTCCTTCATTCATTGTTTCCAGGAAGATAATTTACTGTTCTGATAATCCTTCATTTTTCAAGCTCCCACAGCAAAGTATTCAGCGTTGACAGATGTGAAGATTTGAGTTTGTGTTGTATGACGATAACTTCATGACTTAAAGTTATCGTTTGACCAACAAGTCAAAGCTTGAGCTCAGAGAAAGTGTGAATAGTATTATTTAGCGAGGAGGTTATGTTATCATCCTGTACCAACAGTTTCTTTGTTGGTCGGTTTGATTGTCAGCTAGATTCCCACCGGATGGATTTCTACATAACTTGATGGAAAGATAGGAATCTCCCCCTGATTTCCCAGGAATGGATCATATTAATAATTTGGTGTCATTTTACCAAAGTGTGTGCAGCCAACATTCATCAAGCTTCCTTTGCACGCTCCTTGGGTAAAGTTTGTTCCAACGGGTTTTGCACCATTTACTTATTAATGGTTTGCTTGTAAAAGGTTGAATACGTTTCCTTGTTCCTCTTTTATCAGTCAAATAACTACTTCTACAATAATCCGTGCCAGAGGCCCTTATCTGTTCTATCAATGCAAGCTCTCTTCCACAGTGCACTGTGTGTGTGCGGCTTCACTTCCCCATGTTGTCTCCTTCAGTGCAAAGTCACTCCATTAAGATAGTTGTGTTTCTGTGATCTTAGAATGAACCTATGCAGTTGGATGCAATATGCAACTCACCACTAGATGCCACTAAAGCCTGTGAAGCCCCCATCGCCCATTTGAAATGTTTGTAATACGATAGTACGATAAATAGACAGAACAATAGATTGATTATTGAGTAACTGAGTACTTTTACATTACATTATGGCTTCAAGTACTTTTTCCCGACTATGCTTTAAGTGTTGAGTTTACTTCTGCTTAAAAACAGATATTAGTACTTTTACTGAGCCCCCCCCCCCCCCCCCCCCCCCCAAGCTGTGTGTGTGTGACACAGTCCAGCTGGTTTGTAAGAGAAAAGTTGGTCTATCAGGGATAAGCTGCTTCCACACTGACAACGTCTCCTTAATTTGTTTCCTGAAAGAAGAAAAATAATCAATAATAATCAATTAAAAGCTTGTTTACATGAGTGCGTCACATCACATGCTCATGGAACCAGTTTGAGACGATGTTCTCAGGGCTTACGTCTCTACGCCTAATGTAACTTATCAACAATATTACACTTAAAACAATAAAACGTTTAGGTAAAAACCCAAAACTTTACGAATCTTTCCTCCGACGGACTCGCAGACGTGATCCAGGCCAAAACCGAAAAGGGACACAAGCTCTCGTCCTTCCTGCTTTGTCACAGCAGCACGGAGGTTCACCGCCGGCTCCCTGTTAGCGGTGCTAGCCTTGACCTTGACAACCAAACAGCCTGCCATCACACCTCATTAACATTAACAGCAGTCTGCCTGGTGTGAACGGCTGCCTATGGGAACCTGGTGGACTTTTATGGCTCCAATTGGCCGTCAGGTTCGAACATGTGGAAAGAGGAAGTTGTATTATCTTCACTGCTAGGCTAATGGTGGGCTGCCTTCGGTTTGGACGTGCCTCATGGTGAGCAGTGGTTAACACCCACATGTCTGAGCAGTGTCACATCTCCACGGAACTGTCATCACAACTCTGCTCTTGTGATAAACTCTACGTAGTATCTATATACATATACAGGCTGAATACTACGCTGATTGTAACTAGGCTGAAAATGCATGAATGGAATGATCACGATGATTAATGTGAAGCGAATGATTCGATGTCTGCTGCTTAATGTAGCATGAAATATTATAAACCCATGATGGTGCAAAATTGAATAATTCAATAACTCACAAGGAAGAGAGCGATATTAAAATCACTTTTTTTAAATATAACCTCTACATCTTCTCTTAAATTACCTTTTTCTGTGGAACTTTATGTTTCTACCACATCTTAGGAGCAATGAACATCAGGCCAGTTGGTGATTAGTCCAAATAAAACATTAAATAATGAACGAATGAATTCACCATTATATTTCAATCTTAAATGACTATGACTGCTTGGGGAGCACAGACTGATAATGACTCAATACTGACTCCTGAGGTTCACAGTGGTATCACAGGACGGGACAGGATGGGATCAGCTTGTTGGAGTTCATGTGTAAACTAATGTGCCCGATCTACACCTGTGTGTTTGGAACTGAGGCGTTTACTGGACCTGTGGTGAGGCTGGTTGCAGCTTTCAGCAACAGATACAACATGTGCTTTTACTGTGTTGACAAACTTCTCGACAGGAAGGGATTCTATGAACGTGGTGCACCTGCTGCTGGGCGTGGAGGAAGACTCGTTCCCCAACATGGCGCTGGTTCCCTGCTTATTTTTATTAATATAGAACATATCATGTGTCCAAATCGCATTAAATTCATTGCTGAACTTCCTTAGGCAATTAGCAATATACAGTACATGTCAAAAGTAAAACCGATGAGACAAATACAGACAGAAAGAAAGACAGAGATTTCTGGTTATTAGATATATATGGAAGACAGATATCATTGCAACACGATGTATCTTAAAACTTTTTAAAAACTTACAAATAGGAAAAACATAGATGCAATGTCCACTCATGATGAGCAACGATGTCGAGCCATTGTGTTTCTCTTTGTTGTGTCAGAATTGTCGTTTACTCACACTCAAGCATGTAACTGCTTTAGAACTCTAACCCAATCATGCCTGGGCTTATGACTACTAATAATTACATAATTACTAACCACTGCCCCTTGAACTGGAAGGTTCTTGCCGTTAAGGAACCGAGACTGAAGTGGAACAAACTCTGTAGACGAGAGGTCAGCGTGGATGGGTAAAATAAAACCTTCATTCAGATTAGTCAACTTTTCTTTAAAGCAATAGTCAGTAAAATATGAACGATAAAGAATGAAGCATGACCACAACTATTCTGTAACTTTAACCAAACCCTAACCATAATGATGAAGGTCACAAACTTTAACAAAGTTGTTTTTTCTTTCCACCAAGGTTTTCTTAAAAACATAAGCAAGTCTTTTGTGGCTGTACCTCACCGAGCTTTAACCAGAGTGTCGTCGAATCAGTTCTGGACAGTGGAGACAAATTATGTGGTTCTGATGATACAGATATCAGATCAAGAAGATGGTAAATAGGCTATTATGTTGTTAAATCTGCAGGATGTGGGGAAGTGAAGAGAGAAGTGCAGCCCCCGAGTCCCCTGGTCGGAGTGCAGCTCAGCTCCCTGAGGTCAGGACCAGTTGCTCGGTGTCATGGAAAAGACTCTGCAGTGGAAAAGTGGTCATACATTTCTGAGGTTAACTCTGAGGAGTTAACTGAGGTTAGGAGACAATTCCTGCCTGAGGGGCTCCATCCAAGAAAAAAAGAAAAAGTTCCTTGCTCGTGGGATGAAACTGCATGGCAGAGCTGGCAGAGTTCAGTGTCATGAGGGTTGGCTCATGATGTCGGCCACGTGTCTGAGGAGGCTGCAATCAAAGAAGAAAACAGAAGGAGCGGAAGGAAGGAAGGAGTGGGAGGCTGAGGGGTGGAGGTGAAGATGGAACACGTCCGATAAAGCAGAGAAGAAACAGGCGAAGGAAGGGACGGGGGGAAATGCAGGGAGGGAAGAAAGATGATAGAGGAAAGAGAGGAAGGGAGAATGAAGGGTAAGTGAAAGAGATCATGGGGACATTTGGGGACTGGAGGGGAAAAGATGTGGAAAAAGAAACAAACTAAAGAAAGGAGTTATGAAGGAAGAGATGAGGAAGGGTCGTAAAAGTTGGAATGCACAAGGATGTATTAGATCACGGCAAGGAAATAAAGAAACAGAGGGCAGAAGACAAGTAGTGGAAAAGGACAAAGCGACAAGACGATGTTGAGCTTGTAAAAAGTGATGTTCACAAATATTTCCAAGGTTTAAAAGTGGGACAAGCTGAAGACCAGACACTCGGATCAGCTCGCGGGGAACACAGCAGGGGGCCACTTCCTGTGTTATGGGATTCTCCTGAATTTCCAAGAACACGGTCTACGCAGCTGAGGTCGATTCCATCCTCTTGAGGATGCGGCCCCTGAATCGATTGGATTGCCAGTGTCCAATCAGATCCATGTGCAAAGACAGGGTGTATCTGATGAGCACACAGCACTTCTTATTAACAGTGTCTCTGTGTAACCACGCCACTAAAATAATTTGTTCACAGATTTTATTCACACATTCTTCCTTCTTCTTTTAATAGCCCTTTCCACAGACGTACAAACTTTACAACAGCAAACTCTGGAAATGTTTGCGACCCGAATCTGAACCCATAAGAAGAGTGAGGAGCAGGCGGCCTGGAAGACGGACAAGACGGACAAGACGGACAAGACGGACGAGACAAAGGAGGAGGGGAAATGGAGGAAAGGCATCTTTGCTGAGAGGAAGAGTGAGATCAGCACACTTCCAGCCAGGTGGGAAGCGTGCTCGTAACAGCTTGCACAAATGGCTGCTGACTTGTGAAATATTTAAGGCCTGGCACTCTTCTCATATGTCTAAAAGTATCACCCCAACGCCAAAAGGTGAGCCGCGAAAACAAACTGAGGCGCTCCGAGCTCCGCTTGTAAAATAAGCCTCCGTTTCTCCGGTGTTTTCCCCTTCATGGCCAGTTTGAGTTTAAAACGCGACTGATGAAATGTGAAATCAGGACACGACAAAAACAACACGACCACGGCGCACACATCACCGCGGAGAGACTCTGCACAGCGCACGGGGGCAACGCACAGTTGTCAGCTGAATTTTAACTGCCTGCTGAGGAAATGTAAAAGATTTTATTGGTGTTTAAAAAGGAAAGATGGGGGTGAATGAGGGCCTATTGTGGGCAGCTGTACAGGGGAGGGGGGGGGGGGGGGGGGGGGGGGGGGGGTTGTGCAGGGCTGGAGAAGCTTTGAAACACAGGGGTTCAGGATCAGCCTCCTCAGCTGTAAAACAAACAAAAAAGGGGCTACGCAGTGATGTTTACACAAATGCCCGTTATGTAGATTCACCAAACGAGAAGCGATGGCATTAAGAATGCACAGAAATGATCTTGTTTCATATACTTCAAAGCAGAGGAAAAAAACCTAAATCTGCCCCCAGGAAAGAAAGTGAACGGTCATAAATGTGAGCTTTGATGCAGAATAATAGCAGCAGCGGTATTGGTCCCGCAAGTTACGAGCAGGCGTTTGTTTACGAGTTTACCTGTTAAAACAAAAAAAAAAGCCCCAAGGTGTTGCAAGTTTGGAAATAAAAAAATGAATCCTCTGAACCGCTGCCTGTGCTGAAAGTATTTACCAGTAGTGACAGCACGACGTCGGTGGAGGAAAACTACTGAAACATCAATGTACAACTTCATCAGGAGGCAGGTGAAAGTTCAAAAGTTGTTTTACTTCTTAAATAGTACAAGGATACAACAATCCAGGCTGGACAGACTTCAAACTAAAGGGCTGGACTTGAGGATCAAGATAACAAGACTTGAGTGAGAACACAAAGCTGGAAAGCACAAAGAGAATCTGTCAGAAACCTAAGGAACTGGACTCGTGTGTGTGTGTAGAGCGGAGCTGTTGAGGAGATGGAGAACAGGTGAGAGGGTTCAACGAGCAGAGGTGAAACCCCCGGTGGGAGGGGCTGGATCTGAACGACAGCAGAGTCGAAGAGCCAATGAATAACTACCATCTACTTCTAGGTAGAACACGGCGAGATGACGTAATTAAAAGTTATGGGTGACGAGTCCGGGGCAAGAAATATCTCGTGGATAACTCACGGTTCCCAAAATGGATGAACCCTAACAACCGATGCTTCCTCTGGTGCGACCAGCAGGTTAACGGTTTTTTTTAGATTTTTTTTGACAGTCTGCCATGAAATGTAGTGTTGATATCTGAGGACATCAATGGATGTTGAAATGATTTTCTTTTCTTTGAGATTGATTTATTATTTATCACACACACACACACACACACACACACAACACACACACACACACACACACACACACACACACACTCGTGCAGGATGTTCAGCAGGTAACAACGTCCATTTCTCTTCTGCGTCAGGATCACTTTACACTAACCTTGAAATATTTCCTGGGACTTTGAATTATTATTCCTGGGGGAAAAAAGACCTTTATCACTTTACCCTGGTGATATATCGCAAAGGGGACACGCTCATTTGATCCCGGTGTGTTTTGAGCGGAGCCTATGTTCAAACATGCCTGAGTTGTTTATATGGAACAAATTACATGTTTTTAGAGCTGACCCGAGGTTATTACTGTGTGCAGTGGCAATAAAGGACATTCCATCCCCTGTAGCTATTTGATTTTTATTGTTGTGCCGAGGCATGGAAGCATTGTGGGTCATTAGGGCTGCAGCCCTGCTCGTGGCTCCGCCTCGCTCAACACTTTGATCGGGAGGCCTGTTAGAGTTCGATCTGAACAGGAGCCTGCACGTTTTGTTCGAAAAGTATTTGTATATCCGCACACACAAAGACACACAATGTATTTTTTTTTTTTATAATAACTAACAATGCTTCCCTCAAACGTGAAACCTGAAATGTTTCCGCGCTGGAGTATTCCTGTGCTCTCGACTGTGAGGAATGAAACAGTATCTCCAGGTGTGAGGTGTGTGAAAGCTCCAGATCAGGGAGTATAATGTGAGATAATCTGCTCGGGCTGAAACCAGACACTCGCAGCAGGTTGTGTTGTGCTCGTGTGTGGATGTGTGTGCGAGTGGGAAATTGCCATAGAGGAGACTATATTCATACCAAGCAAGTTTTGAGTTGTTCAGTGCTGACAGGATTCCATCATGATCATATTGTCTCACACACGCACACACATTGTTGTGACTCTGCCCCCCCCCCCCCCACACACACACACACACACCATCCTGCAGGTGGAAATACTCACTGGTACAAAAAGAGTGACAGCCAGTGTGTGTGTGTGTGTGTGTGTGTAACAGTTGGAAAGTCCGGTTGTGAGTTGCTGCTGAAAGATCCTCTGGGTTGATGTGGCAGACAGAAATATTCATTATTCACATTCCTCAGTATGTCCGGTGTCACGTCACATTTAATCACATTAAACTCAATTGCTTCATATATCATCAAGTGTTGAACTGCGTATCGTACGATTGTGCGTGTGCGTGTGTGTGTTGTGTGTGTGTGTGTGTGTTGTGATGGAATGTGAGAAGACAGATAAGTGAAAATGTGCGTTGCAGTTTAAGGCAACATGTCAAGATGTCTCCCGCTCGCTCCCTGGGGCCCTACTATTTAAGTCGGCTTGATTCCATTAGTATGTACATAACACAAACACTCAATATCTTGTGCATAGCAAAGTGTTGCTAGGTGGAAGCCTGGTCTATTTGGACGTGTGGTTGTCTGTAGTCAAGCATTCGGAGTATTTGGGGCCTCAAGGCCGAGTCCTCTCATGTTCATCATATGACTGAACAGCTCCCACTGCTGAGCTCGTGTGTCCTCTTCTCTCTTTCTCTCCTCAAACTGTACATCTGACTGTTTACTCCCGGAGAGCTCAAAGCATAGAAACACTTCCAGATAGAGCTGTATGGGCGTAACCAAAACTCAGGGGATGGCTGACGTGTGTGAACACGTCCTGTCAGAGAACAGTGTGATCCCAGGTGATGTCCTCACGGACAAACACATGACTCACTCAAGTCCATGTGAAATGGGTCCCTGTGCTAATGCGCAAATAATAATTTAAAACCAAGAGCAAAGAATTCACAGGATCCATCCATTTTTCTCTTGTTTGTATTTTACGGTTGGGAATTATGAAGGCCTCATAGTTGTTGATACAATAATAAGCCTTTGTGTAGCTGTCAGCAGTAATTGAGACCACACTACATCATCTCTGCAGGACTTTTCCATGACAGGATGAGGGCCGACCTCACAGATCCAACTGTGGACGAAGCTGCACAGACGCACGGCAGCTGCGAAGTTACTCAACGAGTCCAAGTTATTGTCAGTGACATTTCGTTATTTCCACTTTTTCTTGTCACGTTTGATGGATTGTCGCACGTCGAGGGTTCGGCCTGTTCCCGTTTCATAAGAGTTTGACATGTGCTGTTTTAAATTCATGTCAGCAGAGGGAAAACCGCTCCTGCCTAGGAAAAGACACGTCCTGTTTACAGGATTATGAACATCATCATTATTATTCACTGCTCAGTCCCGTCCCGACGTTTCTCACCGGGCTGCTGGAGATCATATCTCAAACTCACGTGACTGATGATTCCTATGAAGCCTTAATGAATCCCAAGCTGTGGATGATTAAAGCATGAAAACCTTTCTTTAAAATCGTCCTTTTCTCTTAATATCAAGAGTTAAACACTCACAAGTCAATGTAATAATCTAATTTATCAGGACGGTGGAGGTACAGTTTGATCAGGATGTATTTATCCTGGAATCATAAATCTCTCATCACATGTTGATATAAACGTTTCTAAAACAAGAGGCTCAGAAACCTCCTGCAGCACATTGATGCATGCTGACTGATCTCAGAGCTGAAAGTGGATTAAATGTTTAATCATTTTCGAGGGAAATACAATAAATCAACCACTTAGTCAACAATAGAGTGTCTGTGTTCTGCAGTTCAACGAGCTGCCAATCAAAAAAAAAAGTTTTTCTGTTCTAATGACGAGCCGTTACTGTGCCCATCGTAAAAAAAAAAAAAAGAAAGAAGAAAGAAGCCGTCTTGGGTTTCCTCCCAACGTGCTCCTCATTAATCCTCAGGAGGAAAACCTAAGCAGATTCCAGTTAGTTCACCCGCATGTCTGCAAACAATTAAACAATCAAATAGAACCGTTCCTGCAGGAAGTTGGGCTATTATTCTGAATTACAGTTTGAGAGACTGCATGTCCCTGTGTTGTGTTTGGATCAGAGCCGGGTGGACAGGAGGACCCGTGTCCCGTGTGTCCCCTGATCAACACGCCGCTTCCTCATCAAGCCTCTTCCTCATCAAGCCTCTTCCTCCTCTGATGGCTATCGCGGAGTTTTCCCTGTATACAGTCAAATCAACTGTGCAAAGCTCACTGAAATGAATTTACTAAAACCTTTATCGGGAGGGTAGTCCTCGAATCTTAAGACGTTCAATCCTGTACGGTTCTGATTAATCAGCTTACCGGGAAAGGACCTTTTTCTTACATGACCAGAGATGTGTGGTTTACCAGAAAGCAGCAGGATATCCCAACAGCATCAGGAAGGACATCCGCGAAACTAATCAACCCAAAACCACAGAGCCCCTTAAGTGGCCGGATTCACATATCCTTACGCATGGGATCACCCAGGCCAGATCCTGTATCTAATAGGTACCAAGTCCACTAATCGGGCTTTAAGTCCTCTTTATTGTCCTTGTATTAATTCCAAGGACCCCCACAAACAACGTGAACGCGATGACATGCTATGGCTTAATGTGGAGCAATTAATCTGTCTACGAGCTTTCTTTCTCCGAGTGTGATCGTACCCCACACGGTTCCTTTGTTCAGACATTTGTGAATTTCTGTATATTTGGACCGCACGTGCCTCGAGGGACGGTCCCGACTCAAATATCTACAGAGATCAGATGGATTTCTGTGAATTATTAATATGGTCTCCAGAGGATGAATCCTGTCGGCAGCGCTATGTCAAAATGTCAAATGTTACCCATCGCTATTCCCACTCCACGTCAGCGGACTGCGTCAACAACGACGTTGACCCAATCTGTTCGTCAAAATAGACATTTCCTGGAATCAGTTCGCTCCGTATATGTCAGATTGGGACATGAATTGGGGGGGAGGGGGGATGCCGAGGTGGGGTGAGGGCGAGGGGGGGGGGGGGGGGGGGGGGGGGATAAGAGCCGGATTAGCGGGAAGCTGTAATTTACTGACAGGGAGCTGTGAAAGAGCTTCCCATCACCACCGCCACCTCCTCCTCCTCGGGTCGTCACCCTCAGGGTATCGAACTCCGGTGCTTCTCTTCGTTTCTAATTGTGAATTCACAGAAATGCTGAACTTTAAAGCCAATATTAGTATAATATAATAATAATAATAATAATAATAGCAAGTCATTGGGTCTTCATCCGTTCACGGTTGCTCAGCATCTGTCGCCGGCTAAGAACTGGACTTGCTCTGTGCGCTGTAGAAGACGCTGCGCCCCGTCCATCTGGACGCTCCTCACCAGACGACACACGGGCTTTTGTCGGGCGTCACGTGACATGAAACAAATGCAAAATCTGCCTTTTAAGAATTGCTTTTTTTTGTTGTCTTCTCTAAAGGCTTGGATTACGTCCTGGGTCAAGTAGTTTCTTGGTTTGTTTTGGCCCACACGCTGTAGGTGGCAGATTGAAGTGATGTTTAGGCACTCGCAGAGAGGTCCCTGAGTTTAAGCAGATTATGCTTTTATTAAAAAAAACGTGTATGAGCCTATTGGTGTCCACGGAGAATAAAGTCTGAGCAGCTGTGCATCTTCCCCCCCCCCCCCCTTGATACAGTGAAAGCACCTGGTGCCTTAAAGCTCTGTGTGGCACAATCCTGATAAACAAAAGGGGGCAAATCACTGTTGTTGGACAAACTAGACCCAACTGGAGGTTCAAAAAGTTCTCTTGATTCCAGAGTCGACCTGATACGAGGGTCGCGCTCTCCTCCGGGCTTCCTCTGTGTGCTGGTCCTGGTTCACGTGGACCCTGGTCCTACAAGTCCTGTATGAGGAATGTGGCAGGAAGGAAACACCGTTTTAAATATATGTGGATATTTGCGTTTTTTTTTTAAACTCCATTGTTGAGCCCCTCATACCTGCCTCAATGAGTTTGTGGGGGATTAGCAGCATCTCTGTCCAGTGCGTTTTGTCCCTGTCCTTCTTTTGAATTTCTTCTTCTTTATTTCCAAAGGCTCGCTCCTTCCCTCCCGGAGAAATCCACGGGGGTTTGACCATCCCACCTGCAGAGAGAATAATATCCTAAATCCATATTAGAGCTCTTTCCCAAAAGCTTTGGTCAACAGATGGTTTACCCAAATCCCCTGGACCTCCCATACAACCCCCCCCCCCCCCCTCCCCCCCCTGTCGCATTTGACTCTGAGCTTGGACATGAGTTGGTTGGGTCCTTTTGTGATATTCCATTATTTCCTCAAACGTTATTATGTTTATTTCCCAGGCCTTGCGTCGGGCAGACGTGGTATTAAAACAAAGGATCACTCCGGGAAAACTCGGATTTGTCAAAAATAATCCTGCTTCTCGTTTTTAGAGGCACGTCAGCAATTAATCACTTTGACCTCACACGGAACGGGGGAACACAAAATCAAGGAAATGCGAAACTGGGTGTGATATGATGACAAGAAGCCTTTTCATCGTGGGCACGCTGCTCGCTCTGCATTTCCTGCAATCAGCATGTTTTGATTCACACTTCACAGGTGATTTTTCTCAGCTGGCTTTGAGATAAGCAGCGAGGGCCGCTGTGCCAGAACCAATTAGGGCTAACCCGGCACTGTTCAGGAAGTGTCCCTGCTGCTGGCTTTCGCAGTGTTCGGTCATTAAGCCCCAACAGGAGTGGCTGGTTAATTGTAATCTTTGAGCGCTGGAACAACAGCCGCACTGTGGTGAACCCAGTTGAGTTCCCCCTTTAGAAAACAAGTTAGTTCAAGCTGCTTGTCATGTGTCAAGTAGCTTTGCCTGTTCACTTGTTGTCCCGGGAAAAAAGCTGTGACCAATCAGCGCTAATCAGGAGTCAGTTCAGTGATGATGACTTTAATCCTTCCAGAGACACGGCCGCTTAATAGATGTAAAACGAAAACACTTATATTTTGCCTGCCTCTGTTTAAAAAAAAAAAAAAGATTACCCCGCCCCCCTCCTCCCTCCTCCATGCCTTTTTATGACAGCCCTATGTGAAATGATTTTATTCACCTGTCTGTCACTGCGACAGGATCGTGAGAAAGAGCAGTCAGACACTGCCCCTATAAATAAATCATTAGCAAGAACAAAAACAAAGGCGGCTCTCCTCCCTCTTGGAACTCGGTAGCAGGAGCACGCCCGCAGACACCCATCTCAGGAATGTTAAAACCTGCCTCAGGAATGTCGTCTTGTTTTGAAGTCCCCATCCCGTTCTGTGGGGTCCGACTTGTACGTCCCGGGGAGGAATGCCAGGAATGGCGGCGCAGAAACACAGACACATCACATGGGACATGCCAGGTAATAAATGAGTGACTGATTGATGCAGCAGGTCAATATTAAAGACTGGTGACGGCATGTGATCCACTTGCCGAACCCGGCTGCACGTTACACGTTACAGACGTTCTATAGATTCTAATTATTGATAAACAGAAGTAAAACATTTGATCATTTGGAGCAGAAACAAGATGTTTTGTGTTTCTTTCACAAGAGCTGTAGAAACAGGTAGTGTCTTATCTGATTTGTGTGTGTGTTCATGTGTGTGTGTGGTGTGTGGTGTGTGTGTGTTGGTTTCCCAGAGCATTACTGACACCTCGCTTTATGTACTGTAATTTGTTGTTGTATGACATGTATAGATGTGCACGGATGGCAATTGTATATGTATTGTTCCGTACAAGGTATCTCATTGCACCTTTGTCACTTTTGAACCTTGTACATTATATCCCATACCTCTGCATGCACAATGCACCATGCAATGCACGTTGCAGTGCATGTGAACCTGATCCTTCTGATCTCGGACCGGAGATGTTAACACAGCACGGGAGTCTGACACTCCTTCTGTCCCCGTCAGCGCCGAGTGTCACCTCACGCCGGCCCACGCATCTCTAGCTAGCACGCAATCCTCTGTCAGCCACTGTGGAGATGCTGCAGGTGCTCTCTGCACCGGCGTTCCCACACTGAAGGGCACTGGGGGGCATGGACACCTTAGCTGCCTATTCAGCCAACACAGTGCACAGGGCGGGCAAGCAGGGCCGGGCCCCTCCCCTCTCAATAGCACAGGGCAGCTCCTCTCTCCGTGGCCCAACAATGGGCACTGCTATCACTGCCTGGCTACACAAACCAGGGCGGGGACCGGCCAAGTGCTCATAAAGGGCCCTGTCACTTTGACGCTGGCAATCAGAGAGCTCGCCTTTATGAAACCATAGAGAGAAAAATGGGTCTTTCTCTCCCTCTCTCCTCGTTTCCTGCTCACTTCCCAATTCTGAATTCCTCCCCAGGCTTTTGTCCCCTGGCTCACCTGTGCCTGATGTGACATGTTGCAGGATCCCAGGTTTCTCCGAGTGGATCTGTGGTCGTCCACTGGAAACAGGAGCGCAGTGCAGCATATGAAACAATACACACATACACATTTCACATTTATATTATCTCTTTGAGTCAACAGACATTCCACAAACCAAGATATAAAAGTTTATTCATTATATCACATCAACATTGTCTCTGAAACATTTGCTTCCATGAACAGAATCACTGCTCACATGGTTTGAAAGAATATAGAAGCAACTGTCTCAATAGTTTTTGTATTGATCAGTGTTAAAATATAATTATTTTATTGAAAAAGATTTTGTAACAAAGATAAATATTGTATTTATTTATTCTAATTTAATATACTGCATATTTCTTGTATGTATGGACACGTGTGCACCTGCGTGTGCTTACGTGAAAGAGCCATTACTGCTCTTTTAACATGCATCTAAATAAAGAGCGGATGAAAGTATGTCAGGTATTGTACAGTAGTTTCTTTACAGTAGTTTCTTTACAGTAGTTTCTTTACAGTAGTTTCTTTACAGTAGTTTCTTTACAGTACAACAGCCGGATAATGTGATGATGGGATCTTGCGGAGCCGCCTTAAGCTCCGGCCTTTGTCACATATAAGAGTAAGTGCTTGCACCGTATCCACCACGTACACTGTGGATTAGCTTTTCAGTATTTGACTTACAACAAGTGTTGAACTTTACCATAAGAGGGATTTTCCCCCCCCCGCAAATATTTAGCTGCCGCCGCTGCCAAGATGGCAGACAATGTGTCCATTCTCCCTCGCGCTCTCGATTTGTCTTGGCCCGTGAAACCTAAACGGGAAAAAAACCTGATTACAAAACGTGATATTGTCCCTTGTGGATTTCCCAAAAACCCACTGGGAATTCATTAATACACCAGATTAATATTTGAAATGTGGTCTGTTCCATTGTGAACCTGTGAGGAATGTGGCCCTGGAAACATTAGCGTGCTTATTTCCACTGTTGCAATAAAAAACCCCAAGCAGGCCAGAGTGCATAAAAAACCTTAATTTACCCCCGCTCTCAAACTGCCACTTGCTCGCATCATCATCTTCTGTAAAGTGCACCAAAAAACAACACCCCCCCCCCCTCTTCCCTCCCCCTCCCCCCCCCCCCATCCCCATGCCTATTTTAGGATCACTTAACAGATCCAGTGATAGATTTATGGGAACGAGAGTCAAAGCTCCACTCTTCTTGTCCCGGCTGCATGTGGAGAGTAAAAAAAAAAAAGGGGGCCACGGGTTTAAGCGCGGCCCCGGTGTTTGTTCATTACCTCATTGTGCACCGCAGCCACCGTGTCTCATGCAAAAATCCGACGGAGGCAATAAAGCGGCGTCTGAAACAGCAGCTCACTGTACACGCTTAGCACTTTTGTCATTTTCACTAGGGGGGGAAATGTTTTTCCTGCGACTGCTCCGATGAATGCCTCGTATGTTGTCAGCGTCCCCTGTGGCAGCGTCATTAAACGTTACAAGTGTTTCCCCCCCCCCGTCTCTGATTGCTGCATACAAACGTTTATTCATTTTGATCCCCCCCCCCTGACAAATGTCTGACAGGGCAAAGTCTGACAGGGCGAGCCATCCTTCACACTGGAGCATGTTGTTTGCAGTATGTTCCAGCGCTCGTTCGAACGTATTAATCCCGGAGGCCGCCGCTGCCAGACGGGCGGCTGCCCAGACACAGAGCGCTGTGTCACCCGAGGTCACGCTTGGCGCTCTCTCGATTCATTATTTTTTTATCGTTAAGGGCATGTTCAGGGATTGAGAGACCACACTAAGGCCTCACTTGTTTTGACAACATGACAGAAAAAAAACTCATTTGACAGCTGTAGTTATTTATCAGATGCTCAGATAATACGTCGTACACACTGGACGTTTATCCAAGTCGTTCAGTTTGGGTTTGTAACGGATCCACCGCGCTGGAAGGCAAAGCTTCTCTTCTGCTTAATGAGGCAGATAACTCGATATCGGAAGTGTTGCATCCCGACATCCGAACATTTCATACAAACCACTACAGTGACAAGATGTATATAATGTACATGTAAGCATACATTTGTATTTCGTTATTTTTGCTCTATCCCCTTTTTATATTTCACATTAGGTCCTCGGATCGACCGGACCTCGCATGTCGTCAGACTTCAGCCGTTTGCTCGTAACAATTTTGTTTCCAGCAGTGTTCGGACCAATGAAGTTATCTAGTGTGTATAAAATATGTGTCATATGTCGAGATAAATCAATTTGAATCTGTGTTGGTTGAGCACGTTCAATTATCACAGCGAGATGAGGAACGTAATGACCCGAGCAGCTGCTGATCCGTACGTCACAGGGAGCTGGGAAGTGATCAGGTATGTTCCTGGTCGGCAACTGGACTTCCTTGTTCCCAGCTGACTGAAAGGTCATAGGACAGAGAGGAGGAGTTACACTCAACACGTAGGTCCTCCTCTGGAATCGAACCCAGGACCTTCTGCCACATGGTCAGCATTCAAGACTTTCATCCACTGTGCTCAGAAGAATCTTTTGTTTTCAGAACAAGACGTGTAAATACAACAGGAGCCAATGAGAGTTATCACAGTGGTAAGGAAACATTGTGTGTGCCAGTGCCAGTGTGCGCAGATCAAATCAGATTTGAGATCTGTGAAATCCTTTAAAGGCTTTAGACACAGTTCAAAATGATAGAAAATCACAAGATCAGAGACGTTGGGTCCAATTAAAGGCTTCAGCAACTCGAGAGAGATCACATCCCGGTGACTCGGTGGAGGGTGGCAGCGTCATAATCAGAACAGTCCAACAAAAACAAAAAACTCCTTTATCCAAGCGTTATGACACTCCTTCTATAAAGTCTGTAGAAATCCGGGAGCTTTCGATGTGTGAAATTCAAACCGCAGGTGAAGTCCGTTGCCAATTCACCGGATTTGGCACCGGAGGTCATGTCTGAAAACGGCTTTAGAAAGATCCTCTGTCTTCTCTGAATAATGAACCGGTCAGGGTCAGTCCATCTGTCTGTACTCGACTCACAGACAACATGCCGCCGTGTCAGGCAGCTTCAGGGATGATTGCATCCCGGTCGTGATTCACGCGCATCCAATCAGCATTTCTCCTCTGTCGGCTCTGATGTAATTCCTACCGGTGAACACATGACTCCTATATAAGCTTATCAAACTTCTTTTTACTATCTTACAGTAACTTCTATTGATTTCTCCATCGCCATCCATGGTTTGAAACGGCAGAGGAGAGGAGAAGCCTCAGCTCCGAACAGAGAGTTATGGTTAACTGAAGCAGATCCAATAATCATAATAATCATAATAATCATTTAGTCATAGTGTTTGAGTATCAGACTAACAAACCATACGTGTCACGCCATCACGTCTTCCTTTGACCACATGTTTAGTAATTGCTTTGTGTACAACACCAATCATAACTGCCGATGTCACAAAAACACAACCCACGGTGAAATGAAGTTTTAAACACTAACTTACCTTTAAACAGTTTACGCCCACCACACATCTGTGATGAAGTTAGAACGGCTGTGATCTGTCGTTCGGTCTTCAGGACTTAAGACGTAAACAGTGTCCCCCCCCCCCCCCCACCTCATCCCGTTGTTTGTACATGTTGACCTTGTTAAAGGTTCGTGTTAGTAACAATGACTTTGGGAACATTTCTACGCAGTTAAAACCGAAATAAGTAAACAGGGTAAATAAAAAGCGGTCACGTGGTCGTGTTAATTATTACGGGAACTCGGAGGCAGTTGAGAAGCGATGGGCGCTAATGGCTCTCGTGTCACGAGTCGTGTTGCTTTTTTTTTCCTCCTCCTTGTTGTTGTGAAAACCACGTGTCATTAAACTGATTCATGTCATGCAGAATAATAGCAACAACTAAAATGCAATTATAAACTAATTACAGATTACAACCTCCAGCCCTCCCTACCTTTCCATAATCCTCTCTCAATCCCCCCTACAGCTCCACTAATTTATGTACCCCCCCCCCCCACACACACACACACACACACACGCACTCCCCCCCCCCCCATGCCAACTAAGGGCAGGATGTTTTTTATTTTGCGTTGTGTGATAGATGTTGTCGTGCACTGTTACTGATGATGAGGAACATGACGGAGACAACATTTTGCGGTAATGGGTATTTTCTTGTTGTGCTCGTGTGTCAGTGGAGATAATGTGTTTGCTCAGTCGAGCACGACGCCGGACAAAAGACTATTTACTCTGGGTAAATTATTGAGCATGTGCAAATGTTACGTGGGCCCCACGTTAGATCATTGAAGACACTTCACCTCGGGAGGCGAGCGGCGATCTCAAGCATCAACATTTCATAAAGATTATGTAATGCAGCCTGGCGTCTAGCGCGCGGTTTCATTTCAGTGGGCAACAGATATTTACTCTGATCTTGGACTATGTGCCGTCGGTCCAGTTACAAGATCAGGCAACTTGTGTCCGTTGTTTTCGACGCCCGCGATGGATTATCGTGAGACAAGCCGTGTTATTCACTTCATCTGTGAACTGAAATAACGTTTTTTTTTTTGTGTATATTTAATTAAATAAAACTGCAACAGAGCAACTCAACTCAAATGTCACTTGATACACAGCTCAGCCTAACGTGTGGGAATGTGCTCTGTTGTGCGAACGGCCTTGACAGAATGTAAAAAAGTTCGAAGCCGCGCAGAGATTAGACTTTCTGAGGGCATACCGTGTATCCTCTTGTTGTATATTATCTGCTTCATGCTCGGCCTGTGTCTTTCAATGTGTAGATGCTGTATGCTCAACTCCGCAGAGAGTTACAAGCTTGCAACTGTGTTAGCTTCAATCTGGAGATAGCAGACTGGGAACCGCTCTCTTGCCTCATTAGACCCGAGACATGCTGACACACACTGACTACTTTATAGAAATATGGAGATATCTCTTATCGAGCACCGAGAGAAACGTTCTCATTGTTCGACTTGGTGAAGAGAGAAGAGCCGAGGCAATAAACCAATCAGAGAGCATGTCCCATAACCTTGGGACGTGGCTTTTACAGGGATTTACAGGGCGAATTGAGTTTAAAAACCAGGATTGATCGATTCATCATTACTGCTGCACGTCCCTGTGCAGAGGCGCACATCACTATCTTGATAAAGCACCTTTAGGAACTGGTTGATCAATTGTACAATCACTTTCCACTGCCTCCATGTGCCAACAACTGGCCTGACTCACTTTAAGATAAACACATCCATGGGCACTCAGATGGCTGCAGGTGGAGTCGTAGGTGCTAGATGACACTTCCCGGATGTAGGACAGGGCCCTAAATCTGCTCTCCATGTAAAGTGTGGAGGCAAACATGTAATCTGTCATTTTTAATTGGGAATCACAAGTTCATATTGTTGAAGCAACTGTAACAAACAAAGTTGTGCGTAGGTGTGTGTGTGCGTCGCTCTCCAAGTACACCGAGTGAGGTGAAGCAGGAGATTCTGGAAATACTGTTTGCCCGGAAATGCGGTGCCACCGAGCGGATCACAAGTCCTGCGAGGAAGAGGATCAGAGCTCCATCCCTGGACTCATTCATAGAAATGTGGGACAAGTTGCGTAGGGGGTTGGGGTGGGCTGTGTTTGCAGTGTTGACCTGAGTAACCCCGGCGACCCCTCGGCCCATGTCCCCTTGATAAGTGTCGCCCTCCCCAGTGGTAACAGAATGGTCAAACATTATGTCAAGGGTAATTAAGGTCCAAACGCTCCTGACCCTGATATAATCCCCTTTGAAAGGATCTCCAACTGTTTGCTGTGATTAACAGGGACCGCCGCACTGGGAGGATCCGCTGCTGGTGAGGAGCCTTTATTGGGCCCTTTTTTATCACCACGTAAAGTTGCGTCTCAGAGCTTCAGAAGATGTCCACCGGTCTCGGAGACAAGTCGGTGCTTTGAGCCGTCGTTGAACATAACAAACCAAATGGCCGCCCGGTTACGGACTTCAGGAGCTGGGAAAGATTCCCCTTCTGGAGCTAACCGGGTTTTTCCCATGGCCAGTTATAAATAGTTAAAAAATAAAGTGACGTTCACGGATGACTCAGTGGAACCGGTTAGTTTTCCTACAGCCTAGAAAGCAAGAACGAACGAACGAATGGATTCCACGACATATACGAAACTTATTCAATATTCTGTTTGGGAACATCACACATATTAAAGTAATCAAAGTGCAAAGTAGTCACGACACGACCCTGCGGTGCTTTTCAACCACAAGCAGCTCAGTAAACACCTCAATCTGTCGTGTGCCGTGCCGGCCACATGTCCGCCTGTCCCCCCCGAACATCAGGCTTCCACCACATCCACTGTCGTGCTGCGGGGCCCCGGACGCCGCACGCAACACCCCGCTGCAACAACAGACTCCGCACCACACGTTGCACTTACTCACGACAACAGACATTGACCACAAGCGCACGCACACACACCGCTATCCTTCCACCGAGAGGTTGGGACACGACAGACTGTCCCCGGCCCCGTCCACTAACGGTCACTTTAATGCGCTGGAGGTCACAGGATTAGTCTCAGGGGGTCATCTTCACAGGCCGGAGTTTTTTAATATGCATCCTACAAAGAGGTCAGTGTCCACGGGCGGGAGAGGTGGTGGATGATGCGACTCCCCCACACATGCACACAGAGGCCTTAGTATGTCCCCTATACGCCCCCTTACCCCTCGAGCATACCCCAACTCCCCACCCGTTCCCTCCCACCTCCTTGTAAGCTCCCCACCCCAATCTCACATACACACACACACACACACACACACACTAGCCATCCCTCCAGGAGGACAGCAGCACCCCATCCGCCCTTTATCTCTGGGGGCAGCGCAAGTCATGCAGAACTCCCAAGAGGAACATGCTGAGTGTGAGCTCATCGGATTAGGCTTCCCGATCGGGGCAGGGTGCCTCAGAGAGAGCCGGTGGGGCTTCCTCCGTCTCGTGCCCTTTTCTTCATACGGCCAACGTTTGCACAAATATGGGCAGGAAGGGAAGAGACTCGCTGGAATCCACCCGGCCGCAGCTCTGCTTCAGAAACAACCCCCTTGGGAGAAAGAGACACACTTTCTTAATGATCTTTCGAAAAAACAGCTTCACCCAAAGTCTGGAGTTGTGGCGGCAGAAGTTCAGAGACCCGGTTGTTATTTTGAACTCTTCCCACCGCCATGAGCCTTTCCGGATGTTTTCCCATTCTTTTCCCGAGCTTCAAAAAACTGAAATGAGCACAAACAGTCAACAAATATCTGCCCCCCCCCCCCCCCCCCCCCCCCCGTATCAAAGTCACTTCTGAGAAGCAGTGGAAAACAAAGGCATTAATCGAGGGGGCCATTCCACATCACAGCGCTAATTTATGGTGATGTGTTCCAATGGGGCTTGGCGAGATGAAATATCCAAAGCACAATAACGCATGATATAAAGAGAACCATGGGCGAGTGTGGCCGCAGATATGCAACGGCTCACAGATCAAAGATGCCTCTGAGCTGAATTATCCTTCCTTGAATGACATCAGATCTGCAGATGCTCCCCGTGCTTTGGTGGACGCGCAGATTCCTGAACAATCTGACTCTGTTACAGCTCCGACAGACGCACTGTTGTGTGATGGATGGGGCGAGGCGCCACCTTTTGAAGTGATAAAACAAAGAAAAAGTAGGCCGGTGCGTGGCCGCGTGCCAAAGTTTTGGCAGGAGGCAGAGGGGAGGGGGGGGTGGGGTGGTGGGGGGGGGAATGGCACATGATGGCTAATGGGTGAAGGCTTTGATCGTGCTCCCAAACAAAGGGGCAGATAAAAAGGGTAATCAACACCTCTGGCCACAAGTCCAAAATTTGCTCCTGTCAGAGTCTATAAATTGCCCGCCATTAGAGTGGAGCACTTGGCATTGTTGCACCGCTCAGTGACACAGGAAGGGCGTAGCCTACACCGGGGGGGATTTCAGTTCTGCTGGCAGGAGCGCCGCAGCAGGACGGGGGGGGGGGGGGACACATTTTCTGGCTTTTAGACCCTGTAGCCGGGAGCTGGTTGGGATCAGTGAGTGCCAAAGACGGAGCAAGATGATGACCACGGTTGAACGGTGCGGGGGGGCTTAGACCTTGGTCTCTGAGTCGTGACCTTTGTTCTCCTCTGTGTGGACCATCTCCCGGGGCAGCGGTGCTCCTGCCGGGGGAGAGGATCCCTCGGGGCTGAATGTCCGCTCGGTGTTTACAACAGACAAAATACCGCAGGTTTACAACAGCGCGGAATTATTTGCATGTTTTGGGACTTGGGAAGTTTTCGAGTGCTGAGGAATCCGATCGTCCGTGTGGGTTTCGCAGCTTCCACAACCGTGGTTTGGGAAATTTGAAACTTCCGGACACATCTTGAGTCTTAGTGGTTCAACTTTTGTACTGAGCGATATTCATTCATAGGTTCATATATGTTTTAAAATGTGTCAAAAGGTGATTTTTAACAACACAATTTAAAGATGTAATCCTAGTAGAGGGGCCATTAAATGAGGCTGGTGTTGGGCATGAATAGATGATTATTCAATGATTAAATACCATGAAACTTAAATCCATATCTAGTGGAATCAGGTTTTTTTCCATTAAAAAACATTTCAAACATGTTATAAAAGTGTGTGTGGGGGGGGGGGGGGGATACCGCGTGAATTCCCCTGAAGCTACACTGTACTCTCAAGTGCATGTGTGAGCCTGCCCACACTTTACAGTAGGGTAACGTCTTGGGATTATATAAGTGACCTGTCTTCAGTTCAGAGCAGATTACAGAGCTCGACATGTCACGCAAGAGGTGTGTGTCTGTGTGTCTGTGTGTGTCTGTGTGATAGAAGTTAAGTTTAAGGTTATAAGTACAGAGTCGGATGTGTGTGTGTGTGTGTGTGTGTGTCAAATTAAACACAGATATCTCATGTGTGTTTACAGCCTGACCACACGCCACAACTGGGTTGTAGGAATTCGACAAACTTCAATGTCGCTAACGTTTCAGTCTTTTGGGATCGTGGCCGGAACGTGAAGAGATGAGCTGTGATTGTTAGTAGTTGGAAAAGACGGCAGCGTCAATATTTGTGTGTTCAACGACTTTTTAAAAATGATACTGTAAGAGATGTATGTATATTCAGTCTTGTGTTTAAGTGAGACTTTCCTTATGGGCCTTGATGACACACAAATATGAATATGCTCATAGGTTTAAAGTTTAGAGGTAAAAACAAGTTCCCACTCTCTGACCCCGGTCGATTCATCATCACGTCATCACAGGAGAAAGCAAAGTGTAGCTCGAGTGTGTTCCAGTGTGTTCCTCTGTTTAAATCTCCGGCCTTAGTGTTTTGCTTAGAGATTTGTTTACGTAGGGTTTAGGCGTCGCACACTCTCTCTGTACATTAAGAAGTTCAAGAATTTCAAGTGTTACTGTTGCTTCATTACATTACTCATCTGTGGTCACAGCATTGTGTTTCCTTCAGGGTTGTGTCCTCTGTTGTGTTACAGTTTTCCTCACGTTTCTCTGAATGACCTTTTCATAGAGGCTGCCATTGTTCTCCCCGTGCTATATGATCCAACAAGACAGGGACGGACAATCTTCCTCTTTCTTGGTTTACCTCTGCTGCCTGTTCATTTGAAGTTGTGTGAATAAATGACAATGGGTTGTTTTGTCAAACATACTCAAGGCAACTATATTTAGTATTCATCTCAGGTTTCTTTTAGCGTTGTGACAGTGGAGGATATAAAACATGTTCCAGTGCACAACATGACACTCCTCTGTGGAAGGAATGACTCGGTCTTAAGTTCTGATGAATGGAAATTACTTATTCATTGTATTTCTGTGTTGCAAAACAGTGTGGGAGTCAAATCAGTCTTGGGTTCGAATCATACTTTGATAATTCCAGGAAGTTATAAAACACGAATGATCCAATGGGCCAAACCGCCTCTAGAGAGGGTCAGGGACATATTTGAACCTCATTGAACCACAAACAAGAACTACAAGTAATAATTGCAGCATTGAGGCAGCGAGCAGCCATTACCCTGTATACTGTACGTACAGTGGAAGCAGTCGTCTCCTCTGGATGGAGACATGACGAGAAACAACTGAAGCAAGTAAACACAATAACCCAGCATCGGGGATGGCTGCCGTCTTCTTCCGTTTGTATTCTATCTTTTTAAAAAATGTGTTTTCTTGCTTGTCTTCTCGTGCTGCTCTGCTGACACCTCGTGCTCACCGTGTCATTGTGTTGTAGCGTGACACAGTTTATTACTGGTTCTCCAGCCTCACAACTCCCACTGGGAGCTCAGGTCATTCTTTTACAGTCAGTCCGTCCACAGCTTGGATTTATTCCTCGTCCCCTCAGGACGAGCCCGACCACCATCCAGCCTCGGCGCAGGTGTGTGACCACATGTCCTGCATCTCAGGCCACAGACATTTCCCTCCAGTGCTTCCCCCCAACCCACTCTGTGTCTGTCTCCCTTCCTCAGCAGATCCCCCCATGGAACCGATTTGCAAATGTCCATTACTCAGCGAGGGCGCCGGGTCCTGCCTGCTGATCCCTGGCGGCTGCCTGGTTTCAGACTGCAGATGCTTCGGGACGGGGGGACAGCTGTCCCAACAATCATCAACTGCTCAGGGAGACGTGTCATCCTCGTGTCGCATATTGATTCGATTTCAGCCGTGTCTTAGCATGTGTGATGTACTGCAGTTTATGGGATGTTGTTAAAACCATAGACTTTAAAGATGGACAACGTGTCTCCAGTCATCTTTAGTCTTCTAATTTATTATTTTATTCCATCATATTGCACTGACGCGTACATTCTCTCCCTCTTTAGCAATTTCCACAAAGTAAAAGCACAATGTTTGTTTTGTTGCTGTAATGCTTATTATGTAGGTGAGCTGCAGAGCTTTTATTTTGAAAAATTGTAAACCTATGTTTTGAAGAATTGTGTGTTTGTCAAGACAACAATAAATATTTCTACCACACATGTGAACAGTAATGAAGCAAATTCAGTTTCATCATATTAAAAACATTAACTATAAAATCTTCCCTGCAGACAAACCAGGTATGATGAACACAAAACTTCACTCTGCACCATAGACTGTTTATAAAAAGCTCTCAAACACATAAACAATTTTTAAAAAGTGTAATTTTATTGTAGAACAGTTTGAGGAGGACTCACTAATGACATGGAATAATTCTGAAGTAGCTCCAGAGCTTTAACACAGGACAGAAGAACAGTCCATTCTGCGCTTGTTTATAGATCAAATCCAGAAAGTTATGGACTCAGGAGAAGGAAGAAAGAATGGATTGACTCCAAAGCAGCTGACGACGGACTCACAACCTCAGACCGGCATCTTGGTCGACTGAACCTCGGGCAGCCTCTCCTTGTGAAGCACTCAAACATCACTTAACAGCCCTCACATGTCATTCATGTGCACACAGAACAAACAACCATCGATTAGTGGATTCAGGTGCACGAATTCAAGCGTAGAACAATGTGGGCACTCGGGCAATAATAGCCGCTGATCTTCAAAGTAGCTCAACAGTCTGATTCATCAGTCGGCGCGGTGTCACAACACCGGGAGGCAAAGTGAGGTCTCCCAGCTGGATCTGACAACCTCTGGAGTCGAGAACAAACCCACGAGAAGGGGATGAACAAGGGGTTTAATCCCCTCCACTGACTGTTCGCTGACAACACATGTAAGGGTCCACGGTGAGTGTGTGATGTGGGTAATGAGGGCAGGGTGTTGCTTTGCCCTGTAGACCTGGGTTAGTTCTTCATACGCAGACATGTGGATTGTTTGGATGCGAGTGGGGATGGAGAGGACACAGATATGAAAGCTCTGTGTACGTGGGAGGGGCTTCATGTGGGATGGTTGTTTATTAACATCGCATTGGGAGATGGAACAGTTTTAAAGACAGAGGCACTTTACATCTGTTTTCTATCTATCAAATAATTGAAACGTTATTGATCATCATTAATAGTGATAAGGTGTTATAAATATTCACATGACACCCTGACCGTCATGTCTTTGAACCGGTTCTGCATCTGTCGTCGTGGCCACAAAGAGCTTGTGTCTTCTTGTGTTCACTTCACATCTCTATCTCTTCATTTTGTGTCTCTATGTGGTTATTTTGTGGTTATTTTGTGTTTCTTTGCGATCATCTACGTCTCCTTGTAGTTATTTTACTTATATTTGTGCTCATTTATTGTTGCTGTGGTCAATTACATATTTGTGCTCACTTTGTGTCTCTTTGAGGTCAGTTTGTGTCTCTTCGAGGTCAGTTTGTGTCTCTTTGAGGTCAGTTTGTGTCTCTTTGTGCTCACTTTGTGTCTCTTTGTGCTCACTTTGTGTCTCTTTGAGGTCAGTTTGTGTCTCTTTGTGCTCACTTTGAGGTCATTAAACATTTAATTTCAGAGTTACTTGAGCAGCTAATCGGCACAAACTTGCCTCCAGTCGGGAACAAACCCGGTAATTGTCAGAAGGGACGAATCGGGTCTCAAATTGATTATCGATTATCCTCTAGTGAGCAGCAGCCCTAAGCTTTCCCGTGGTTTTCCTTGTGTAACTTCTGAGTGCATGACTTTGGCCTTGTTTCTAGTTTTGCTCCCTTTTGGATTTGTCGGCCTGTTCCATTGGACGCTTCGCCTGTGTATGACCTTCGCCTGTTTCAGTAAGGACTGAGTCTCTTGGCTCCAGCATTGTCACAGATTTAGTTTCAGCAAAGAACGTTTACCGGCCACTTACAGCCTGGTCCAGAGGTAAAGCCCGGTTCCAAAGAAAACAGGCTTTGGAAATAAGGCTTCAACACACATTTGCTGAGGCCAGAAGTTTGATCTCTTTCTTCTTCTTCTTTTCTCCGCTGCCTTTAGCTCATCCTCTCTTTAGATTCCCTTTGAGCATGGAATGCCCTGTCATCCGTCAACTTAGATGTCCACAGATATGAAGAGTTCTTTCATATACGTACTGCACATCTAAATATCAGTGGTATTGTTCGGGGGTAGCACGTCTTAGCTGACTGCCCCGTCCACCACTCTTATGAAAAACACTGATGTTTCTCAAGCTGACAGCAGTTAAGCGATCCCGCCTTTCATTCGAAGGCAGGGAACCCTCAGCAAACACAAGGCTGATTAACGATCTGCTCTTATTGATACAGTCCCTCACATGTGGTTTGGCTATTGTGGCACATGTGGTTAACCAATAAAGAACAGATCTGGGTTACATGCAGAGAGGACACGTAGATTACAGGCTCTCGGTCTGCGTTCTAATTGTCGTTGGCTGGTAAAATGACTCCAGAGGACGGTTCTATATCTCAACCTGTCATTATTGTGCCCAAGGTTTTTATATAGTTCTTCTGTAATGCTGCTGCATGTGGGTTTTTCTCATTGAAAACCATAAGCAGTAAGAAAGTTGTTTTTGTTAAAAGGAAAGATTCCGTTTGTTATTAATAAGATGTTATTTGTGTTGTTTTACCCTGTGAGTTTTTTATTGGTAATAACAGACCAAAGTTAATAGACTTTTTCATTGCGATGACATTTTGAAATTTCATACCAAGAAAAGCAAAGTAAAGGCATATTTAATAACTTTAATAACGGCTGCATTCCTGTTTGGGCCGTTGAAGGAACAGTTCATTTCTGGGACACTGGGAACGGAGCCATGATAATGCTTCTACTTCCACCAGTACTTTTCCAGTCTAAATGTTTGTTGTGAAAAAAGTTTTTATAACCCAGTAAAACCACCACATTGTCTGATCACGTTTCACGATTTCAGCAATATCACCTATATTGTTATTATAACTGATTAAAAAGATAAAACTAAAATGTTCTTAGTGCTTCCTCCACCACTGATGTAGTGTACCAATAGAATGTTGTAAATCAGTAGCGCCTTGATTTGCTCTGACACGTTTTACGGCTAAGCGCTGTCACACTTGACCTCCTGTTGTTAAGGACCAGTTGTAGATGAATCATTGATCATTTCTAGTTGCGCTGGTGACCCCCCCCGTTTCCCGTGACCCTCACAGGATGAGCAGTATAGATAATGGATGGGTGGATCATTGTTATGTTATAATAATTGTATTAACATTTCATTAAATTTACCACATTCCTATATACAGGTATCTGCTGCACGTGAGCAACAAACCTTTGCTTCAGGAAATTCAAATTGGCCACAAGGACGACAGTACATTATTATAGTCGGTTATCACAGGCAGCGTTTCTGCAATGTGAGGTTTCGGGTACGACTGTTATATTCCTTGAATAAGAGACAGGTGAAATACACAAGTAAATACCAGGACTCTACGGTGTGAAGCCGTATCTTCTGCTCAACAATCAAAACCTTGTTAAAACAAATGAACGGAGACAGTCTGCAGAAACCCGAGGGAACTTTTACTTTGAAACGGGGGACACAGGAAGCTTTGCAAATGTTTACGTAACGACATATTCAACAGATAAACATTGAAGCTGTTGTGAAAGATCATTTTCACTTCTCTGTTCTGCAGAGAAAACAGGCGAGATACCGAATCTCCAGACGAGCTGCTGAGCCGCCCCGCTCGCTCGGGCGGTGTGGACGCTCTGATCTGATAACACGGACACCAAAAGGAAAAGCAACACCAGTGCGTGGTCAGTGTGAAATGGGCATAAGGTCCCAGGTTCTGAATCATTTGCTCGTGAGGAATCCGCTAGAAGTAGGTGAATCTGGCCTTTGCAGTCGTGACTCAGCTGCTGTTGTTTGGTTCAGTTCCCTGACTCATCGCTGTTATTAGCTCTGTACTCCAAACTATTTATAGAAGTTGTCTGGATGATTGATGACATTACATCTGTTCTGAGTCACACAGATTAAGTCTGCAGGTACACCCGGCCGCAGGATCCAGATATGACACTACTCAGGAACACCGTGTATTATAATTAGGACTAGTTGTGCTTCTGTCATTAACCACATCATTATCTATAAATATCACTGTTTTAATGATAACAATCAGTCAGAGCTTAAATATGATGGTTGCACAACGGTTCCTGGTCTCTCTCACCTCTCTCCTCCCCCCCCCCCCCCTCCTCCCCCCTTCGGTCCACCCACCTCTCCTCCCTTCCCCTCTCGCCAACCGACCGAGGCAGATGGCCGCCCCACGTCGAGTCTGCTTCTGCAACAGGTTTCCTTCAGTTAATGTGGGAGTTTCCCTCTCAACGGTTTTTGCTCCTTACGGGAACTGTTGGGTTTCTCTATCATTTGTTTAGGTTATAGCAGAGACTCTTTATAGGAGAAGGAGGGAGGATGGATAATTATTTTTATCAATTGAAAGTTAATGATAGATTATTCCATGGTAAGAAGTAACAGCGCGGAATGCATGGTCCCTCTTCCACACGAGTGACAGGTCCACAGACTAAAGAGTGAAAGACCGGCATTGAACCAACTGCAGCTGAAACTTTGAGGTCCGACTGTCTGCGAGGACAGTGAAATCATTCCGGACGATCGCATGATTATGCGGTTGTGCAACAGCGCAATGGATCTCGCAGCAAACAGTGCTGCACACACCAAGTTAGAGATCTCTTATGTTATGTGATAAGGGCTAAAAATGTTTTGGTTCATTAGGGAAACTGTGCTGGGACCAGTTAGAATATGGTTGGCCTGATTTTGCCAAAGACGCGATTAGAGAGGCTCCCCAATCAGCCAATCAGAGCGAAGGACGGGATGAAGGTGGTGCAGGTGCCCCTCACTGCATGCGAGGGGCAGGGTAGAACAAGCTCAGTGCACTTTGTATTAACTGCATCGAGCTGAGCTTGGTTTTGGACAGAAAGGCTCAGTTCCCTTTTTTAAATGGGGCCTGAGCCTCTTTCTATTCTTTACATACGAAGCGTTAAACCTCCTTCTGTAGCAGGACGACACAGCAGAGTCACACTCACCATGTTTCTCCTCACGTGGGATTTCAGGATCAGACACACTAGTCAGAAGTTTCTCCGGGTGAAGGACTGTGTAGTGGGTGACCCCCCCCCCCCCCCCCCCCCCCCCCGTTGCTCCTCAGTCATGAAGTATGAACTCACAACGACTCCCGGTCACAAGATAGTCGTTCAGTGTGAACTTGGCTTAAGTTGCATTGATTTGGGGTTTTGGCTCCATGAACTGGGTTTGTTCATGGTTCTGGGGGGGTTAGGTCCAGTACGAATACCTTTTACTTGTCAAACAGTCGGGTTGTGAGCCCGGTGCTTGCTTCTTACGGCTGACGGAACAAGGGTCCGTGCCAACCATGTCTGCTGTCTATGTGTGTGCATGAGCATGTGTTTGAACCTGATGCATTACTGACAGCAGCGGGCCCCGGTGCAGCAGTGGGCCATTGTTTTCCTTGGCAGAGATTAGAGGCCCTCGGGGGGCCCATCTCACAAAGGGGGCTCTGTTACCCACTTGAGTATTTTATTGTGTCCCAAATTACCCCGTGGAGTGGGGAATAAACAGCATGGCAAACATCGAGCATGCATAATGTCAATAAGCAACATGACAGCTGCTTGGTGCAGAGATCCTGTGCTTCTTGTCTTCTCGTGACGATCGGGGGGGCCCGTGGACATGTCCCGAATTTTTGTTATCTCGGAAATCCGGCAAATGCAATTTAGAATGTGTGGAGAATCATTATCCTTTTTTAGATCTTCATCAGAGCTTGTGAAATGTAACTGACATTTGATCGCACTGTGGATGAGACACTGTTTGGTTTGAGGCGGCGGTCCTCCCTCTCAGAAGCGTGTGCTTCCTCTCCTGAAACGTGGGTAGAACGTCGTGTCCCCAAATTCCTCCAAGACAGCTCCAATCTCTGGGAAAAGACAAATGGGGTCATGTCTACAGAGAGCAATAATCTTCTTTTCTCCGCAGCCTACAAGCAGGCCTGTCAGCCGGCTTCATTGTCAGCATCCTAGGGGACTGGGGTTTTTAAGTGTCAAGATCAAAAGGCTTGACAGACAAAGCACGCTCTTTATTATTGCAGTGGCAACCCATTAGCTTTTAATGTTAGAAATTACAGTAATTAAGTACAAGCTGTACAAGCCTTGGATCTCGACGGAGGCTTTGAGGAGTTCACCGCAAACGAAAGGAAAAAAACGAGCCCACAGCTGAGATAAAGAGGCTTGTATGTAAATATGAGCCCTTTGTACTGGTGAGCGGTGCCAGGAGCTCGCCTGCAGTGTCTCTTATCGTTCCAGGCTGCATGGGATTGATCGCGTTTAAAGAGATGCCGTCTTTGGTTTCAAATTAGGGGAAAGGAGGAAGAAAGAGCGGGGGAAAAAGAGACAGGAGAGAGATTTGACGGGAACGAGAGAAGAGTGACAGCGGGAGGAATGAAAGTTCTGCACAGGTAAGAACTAAGTAGTAATATCTGTGGAGTTACAGTTTGCTTCTCCCGTCCTGGTCCTTCTCGCTCGTCTTGAATGACTCGTCCTTCGAACTGCATCGAGCTCGGACTGAGATGGACGGCATCAACAAGTGCAACAGAAACAAATTTACAGTAACTGCTTTCTACTGAACTGCAGAGAAACCAATCCTCCTCCTTCCGTGTCTGAAGGTTTTGCAACTTTAGTAAAAAAAAAAATGTGCCAACGTAAACATTAGCTTTCATTTGGAGCTGTTTTTTTCTTCTGGGTCCGATCTTGACTTTTCTTTGAGCTCAGTTTTGATCTCAAACCAATTTATTTTTCCTTCCCATTCATTTTTAAATGGGGTGATGTCATGGGTCGCAGAACCGCATTGTAGTTCTGTTGCATCGAGTTTTCTTGCGCTGGATGTGTTTGAAGAATCAAATCTTGTTCCAAGTAAAGGCCAATCATATAAATCCACGTCCCGTCTGATATCAAACAGAGAGGAAGCAGTGTGTTGTGGTGTGGTTGAGCGGTTGAGCTAGCGTGGCATCTTACCACGAGCGCCGGCTGTGCCACGTGTCCCAAGGGGGGAAACTATGATCGGTTGCACCAGCACCAAAGGTCATGCATGTCCATCGCTAAAGCAGCGCTCAGCTGTTCCTTGTTAAATCTTTGGAGGTGTAGCACAAGCAGCACATCTCAGCCCATTCGGTGTGAATATGAAAAACACATCTTATTGACATTTACCTTATTGACACAGGTTCTGCATGGTGAGGACGCTGTGGTGAGAAAGACAGGGAGACATCTCTGCCCCGGCTGGTTGGCAGTGCAGCGTTGGTAGTGGCCCTTTGAGTGGCCAGTGCGGTGAAAGGCTGGTGAGCAGGGGTGACTCGGCCCTCTCCTCATTGTTCACAGAGCTTGGTATTCCTCTCATAGCTTGCCCCAGGCTCTAGAGGATGTGCTTTTACAGATCCCAGGCCCTCCTATTGGCCCCCACTCACCTCTCCAGCACACACTGCTCAACAGACACACACCTTCAGTTTTTACTTCTTCACCCGTCACCTCTGGACACGAGTTGAGTTTTGAAATGACGCAGAAACATGCATTTTTCCTCACATCCCACCTCCAGCTTCCCCTCTCTCTTTCACTCCTCCTCTCTCAGACCTCTGTCTGTCCTTGCTTTTCGCTGAGTGTCCCGCTCAGCCGGCCAGCGCCTTTTCACTCTTTGCCGAGGGAATTGTCCCCTGCATGTCAAGTGTAGCCATTAGAAGGACGGGTTTGGATGAGAGGTGCTTTTCAGGTCCCCGTCCCCCTCACCTTTGAATGGAGACAATGGAGCCGTTCTTTAGGTCCAGATGACCACACACCCACTGCCAGGAAACTTTCTAGTGTCCTTCAGCAATAAGAGCTCGTACGCTAAACTCACATTTCAAGGAACGGAGTACGACATAAAAAAAATTTGCTTTCTTCGACTGTCTGCGGCAGTTGAGTTTGTGTCAGGACCAAGTGAAATGTTAAGCACGTTGGTTTCTGTGTTTGCAGACAAGCATAACTCAAAAAAAAAAACAGTTTGGTTACTTACAGACTTTAAAAGAAGTTGGATGGTTTAGGGAAATATGGTTTGGATTGACATAAACACATATTTAGAGGAGCTCTGACATCTTCTAACACACACTCTTGTTTTCCCCCCAGGATCAGACCAACATCCAAACACACAGAACTGTGAGGATCATTGCAAAACTGTGTAGAAATTAAAATATGATGATCAGGAGCAGCTTTACTGGGTTATGGGTGGCTTCTTCTTCTGATGATACCAGCCGCTGATTATAATAGTGCAGAAGCTGCAGTTCAAAGACGGAGAGCTCAGATCAATTCTCCAGCTGAATGTGATAACTGGTGGTTTTATTTTATTTTAAGTTTGCTTGGCCAGGGTTTTAGCTCTTTTGTCAAAGGTCTTAGAAATTCATATTGTCATTAGGATTACTCAAAAACTACTTCCTGGATTTTGATTTCACTTTCTTAATGTACTGCATCAGCCGTGTTTACAGTATGCGCTCTACCTTTTCTATTTTACTTTGAAAAGTAGGCACAACACACAGATGTCCCCATGCATCTGAAAAAGTACATTAAAACCTTTTTTGGTCTAGTTATTGATTTATTCGTGTATTATTTTTATGGTATTATGTATCACATCCAGTGTGACAGGCCAGCATGAAGGGATAACAGGATCAGGGCCTAGACATCATGTTTGGCAATCTTAAGCCCAGAAACTATGAGGAAGCTTCTGGCCAGGAAACTTAAAGCCCACTCTCTTTAAGGAAACACAAATTTGGCAATCACTGCGTTCTCCACCAGCTCCTTTTAAGCCACGGGTGTCAGGACACGTTACCCTGCTAACTTTTTACAAGATGTGGCAGCGTGCTTTTCTGAGGAGCGGACCTTAACAACCTTATCTAAAAGGTCTCTTAAGTGCCTGGCCTTAGAGGGTGACTTACAGGAAGTTTTAAAAACACACATTAAAACAAGCTGGAAGGGGATCAGAGAATGGAAGGGGGACCATTGTAACCATTGCGGCAGCATTCCCATTCCCACCACCACGGGTTTCCATAAGCCCCTTAATGGTAATACACCATACAGTCTGGCTCCTATGCTTGACTGACAAAGTCACTTGACTTGATGGATGTGCCACAGTGTACAGTGGCTGACTCTAGCTTTACGCTGCCCTCCACCTCCCGGTCCCTTCCATCCTTCCATCCTTCCTTCCATCCTTCCTTCACCTCCTCCTTCCTCCTTTACCTTGTCATGTTGGGTGTTATGAATCAGGCCAAAGGACTATCCTCCCCCTGCAGCAATAAGAATGTCAAGATAATCTTCAGGTGGCTGGTAGAGACACCGACTGATTGCTGACCTCTCTGGCTAATACATGCACGGCAAGGAAAACACAGCTCCCGAGGAAACATAATGCTACCTTTGAAAAACTCTCAGGCTTTTAAGTGAACCCCACTGTGAAGGAACAAACAAGCCCTGCTGCTTACATGCATTCCAACTGCTTATAAACACAGAACTTGAGTTTGCCCAGTTAACCCTTCTCCTTGTTCTGAAGTTGGCCTCAATTGTGTCGAGTGGTCCCGTGAACAAAAGTTAAGTTGGGTGCTGGTATAATTATTCCTATGAGAAGGAACGGCCCTGCACGTGAATTGCATGCATAGTGTATCATTAGAAACCATTAGTTAAAAAGTGTGAAAGAGGGAGAGTGAGGAGGACGAGTTTTTTTTTTTTTCTGTGTGTTTCATTACTGTTCTGTTATTTATCCATTTCCCGGAGCTGTTCACGAGGTGAGACATGTAGCCCTCGTTGCTAAGCTGTGGCTGAAGGCTCGGTTTGGAGGAGCACACGCGTAATTAGCCACTTATAAGAGAGACCTGTTTTAAACTGCATTTAAAAGCGAGAAAACGAGATTCAATTAACCGTCCAGTGCGAGGACGGGTTTCATCTAATGCATCCTAGGTCCTTTGTTTATTCAAATCACTTACCTTCATGTATAATTGTCACCAACAGCAGAAAATGTCCACACAATGGGTTCAGACTTTGTCCAGACTTTGTCTTTCACATATGAAGAACACGTCAATCTCCTCGTCTTCATCAGTCGACATCTATCATCAGTGTCTCGTCTAATGGCTTCTTCTTTTCCAGTTCTCAGTCTGTCGCGTGTTAGAAATGTCTGCTCGCTCGTGGGAAATCTTGTGGAGGATCTCCTGCGTGTTGGCCCATTTGGACATCGTCCAGTGCTTTTTAGAAGGGGGCTGGCAGGAGGAACTCCAGAGAATGTCCGTGGCGAATGGTAGGCGACTATCCAGTGTTCCAATGTCTGAGAGAAGCTATAGGGACCAAGAGCAGAGCTAACAGAGTGAGCATTAAACTTTCAATTGCCAGGCGGCCAAAAACATAACTCCATGTTAAAGCTTCCTGTCTGGATACAAACATTTCATTTAATTGAATGTGAGAACGTCCATTTGACTGATAGTGAAACCATAATGATATTACAGCGACAACGGAATTAACAAAGGGAACTGGTTGATTCATTTTCTCCATTGAAAGTGAAAGACTGCTTTCCAATGCACTTTAAACCAAAAAGTGAGGATGACAGGACGAACACATGAAACCCAAACTAACTGGCTTCAATGAAAACAAGTTAACGGAGACATGGACCTTGGTTTGGACGATAGTTCGGACTTTCAGCTGTGAAAGCATCTTAAATCTCAAAGACGAGTTTAATGGTGTCTTTACTTAAAGAAACTAAAACTGTAGCTCGACAGTAACGCGACAAACTCAGACTCTCTTGGAAACAGAAACGTTAAAATCTACAACATGACCTCACATACTTTTTCCTGCGACTGTTCTCCATGGTTAAGATTGATCCCGAGCTACAGAGCTATGAATAAGAATGTGGGTCTTATTGAATGTTGAACATGAATCTTGATCCTGTCCCAACACAGGTCCAAACAATAGATGCTCCCCGACAGTCGCTGGATCAGGAGATGAAGGCAGCGCCGCCGTCGTCAAGGATCCTTCAACGAGGCTCATTGTCGGAGACAGTGAATTCAAACCTAATCTTCCTATCGACAATTAGTCCTCTATCCCTCCCTGCCTAACTGCTCTGTGTCACATATTCCATTCATATACTGTCTACAACATCCTGTTGATGATGTTTTTCCACGAGCGTGATTAAACCACAGCAGTCTGGGTTTAAGCAGCCTGTAAACACCCAGTAGGGCACAGCTGCACCTTGTGTCAGGAGTGTGTCAGTCCTGTCTGTGTTTCATAGTAATGACCTTGTAGGGAATGCTTCTCTTGGGGCTTTGCCTCGAGGAGACGCAAAGTCCAGTCGACCTCCTGCTTGTAAGACTTGTGAAATGACTGTTTCAAAACCCCTCCTTTTCCCCTCTGGTGTCTTATTTGCTGAAGTAGTTTCCACATTACATCCTCATCCTGCTGTCTGCGTGTTGGTGTGCGCCTGCAGCCAGACACATGTCTCAAGCCTTGGCTCAGCCAGCTGCTCCCAGGGATGAGGTGGAGCACCGATGCACTGACTCACTCATTCACACACAAGCATTTACACATCCTCTATGTGCTCATTCTGCATTGTCTCGCCTCTGGATTACGACTGGCTGCCTTGGTCGAATCACCCAAAGCATCAGAGCTGTACAGTGGGGCTTGGCAGTTTGAGATCATCTCAACAACAGAACACTCACTTTGTTTTAAAGCAACGCTATGCAACTTCTTTATAATAACTAAATGGGTTCGACGGTTCAAACCGAACGTCTGATAGTCGCAGCTTTAATTGTCAGAATCAGGTCAAGCGAGTTCAAGTGTGACGCTGAACTGTAGATCAGTTAAAAACACTTCGTGGCTAATATCCAGCTTTCACTTCAGTGAGTGGGTTCAGGGGTTCTCCGGTTTCTTACCACAGTTCAAAGACATGCAGGTTATGTTGATTGGCGAGGGTGTACCCCCCCTCTCAATCCTCTTCAGCCTTCGTGCCACCTTCAAGCAGCAGTGGGTGGAGTCAATGGAAAGATAAGAAAATATAGGAAATAACCAATAAGCACAGTGGCAGGGAATCCTTGGGTTTATAATTATCGGGCCTGTTCATGTTTATTATTGTATTTGTGAAGACAAAAGTCATCTAAAGTACTTTTATTAACCGTAACAATGATCTTTCTACCTAAACTTAAGCAAGTGTGTTGTTTACAGAAGATCTGGCCTCGCTGCCGCTGGTGTGCTCCCACAGGTCAGATTCAAGGGAAGAACCGTATGTGATCGTTTAGCCCGGGACACGGGGGTCCATGGGAAGTCTTTACAGACGGTAAGATTTCAGGAATCTTATACATTAATTGTAAATCACATTTAGTGCGTCGTGGGGGTCACCGTTTTGAACTTTCCCCTCAAAAACTCAATTGTGTTGTTCAAACTAAATCTGACAGCCTTGAAACTTGACCTGAACTTGTCTTGAATGACTTCAGACACACGCTGGATGACTGGATGACTTGATGACTTGATGACTTTTGACTTGCCTGGGGACTTGAATAACTTCACCAGACTTCAAATTTTATTAGGTCAGTATTAATAAAGTACTTGGATTACTTAAGGCTAGATAAAGTGTGACTCTAATGACTTATTTATATGACTTTTGTTTGTTGTGGTCAATCTGAAGCTCAGAAGGAACCGAGATGATGAACTTGTAATAACACCAAACTTAAAACTACCTTGAATGACTGGAGAACTTGTGACTATGAGATCTGCAAAGGGTGTTGACTTACTGCCCCTGCTCAATAGGTTGATGATACCCTTGTGTGGATTTTCTGTTAAATCCCTGTGGCTTTACTGCCGCTTGGATAGACTTAAACACAACCCTTCCCTGTTATTGTAAGGGATTCTTAATGAAGCCAGCCCAGTTAGAGCTACAGTTACCACTGATCCCACTGGTGTTGGCAAAGCATGCAAAGCATCTGAGTCCGTCCCAGGGAGAGCCCTATTACTCATGGACGGTAATCCTGCTGGTCCTGTGAGGAACATTCAGAGGAAACACCCAGAAAACAGAAGGGAGGACACGGGTGGAAAAGGGAGGACAAGACAGGAAAGGAGTAGGAAGAGGGAGGCAAGAGGAAAGATTTAAACTTGCTCGTAAACAAGTCCCGAAGAGGTGAAGAGGAGATGTGTTGTTCGACCGAATGACTGGAGACAGGCCTGCAGTTTCAGCCAAGAGGGAAACACAGGGCATCACTACACCGCTCCGTCTTTCCAATCTTACATACGGTCTTCAGATAAGGACCGAATGAGCATATTATTATTAAAATAGAAGGTTGACTCTGCACATGTGATCCACTTTGCCCCCTGTGCCACCTGACTCCAGGGGCCCAATCTAATCAGGTCAGGGCCGCCAGCTCGCTGCTCCAGGACCAGGCCACGCCATCCTTACCTCAGCTGATATGCATGTGGTCAAGTGAAGGAAGTGGCTGAGATAACTGAGGCGTTTTCAGTCAGACAGGCATGAGGTAAGGCATCAGGAATCTCTGACGGGCCATTACCTCAGTGCGCAGGCCTACGAGTGGCTGTTGTGGTGGCTGTGTAGAGAAGGAAACAAAAACACACACTCACAGACACACTCGCAGACACTCGCATGCACTCGCAGCACACACCCCGGAGGTTGTACCTATTTTAGGCATCGGGCCCTGATTCCTCGTCATTATGAATGTCTGAATGTCTGCTGTGGTAGAAGAAAATACTTTGACTCATAATTTCACATTATGAGACTGGCGAGGTTTGTGTGTAATTAAAACCCATCCCTGCTCTTGTTCAAGCAAAGTGTGTGTGTGTGTGTGTGTGTCACTTTTTAAAAAACTGATTTCACATCATAGTTTGGCTTTAAAGCTGAAAAAGGTTTCGGTCGTTGTTTCCTTGAGTCCTCGTCTCATCGTGTGTTACATCTTCGAGAGCGATGATGTGTTTTCCTCTCTGACAGTGACCTTCCTGGCACGGCCGCGAGGAATGTTCAGAATGTACCTGGTAAAAAAGTCAACAATAAAAGTATTTAGGAGACATTAAATTGTACACAATGACTGCCTAGTACAACAGATGTCTTTGTTGTGTGTGTGCTGCACGGGGCAGGGATCCTATTCCACCGCTGTAATCTGAGATTTAGAAAAAACAGAGCTGTCGGGGGGGGGGGGGGGGGGGGGGGGACTTTAGAGGGTGGGTAACATCAGATGCTATCTGCTCCTCTGCATCATCTGAGCCATCAGAGACAATCACAGACTGTGTGTGGCACGCTCACTCACCCTGATCCCGAGCCAAGGCGCCGCAAAATTAATTTTGATCCAGGCGATACGCACAAGAACAAGACGTTCCACGCCCAACGGGGACCCCACACCCGAGGCCCATCTTATATCTGTTTACTTCCCACGTCTTTTACTCAGAGCACTCTGCAGGGCCTCACTTGCAAGGCGGCTAAATCTACAAGTCAATATGTCAAGCTCTCTCCTGCTTATGGCTGTGACTCTGTGAGCTTGTCCAGTCTGATACCAAAAGTAAACGTTCCTCGTCGCTGTTTCATCGCCGGGATTCCACACATTTGTTGTTTCGGTCTTTCTGGAGCATTGTGTTCCTCTGCACTATAAGGGAGGCTATTTCCTCCGTGCAGATACATGGGGTCTATACACACACGCTCTCACACGTACACTCATCAAACACTTTTTATTTTTGCATGCTCATAAGAACATCTGCTAACTCGGCCTCGTTCCCTTTCCGACTCGGGTTGTTCCCGCCCAGTAGCCTGTTAATCCAACCCCAATAAACTGTCAATCATTTCTGTGCTGGATGCACATTATTAGTGCCACTGGTAAGTAACGCAGAGTCATTTCACAAACCAGTAGAAAGTTTCAGTGTTCAGTGGAAAACGATATTTTGTGATAAGAAGAGGTTCTAGATTCAAGAAAAGTGTTTTGTTCTTGAAATATATATAATTTGTGTACTTTGACCAAATGTTTACATGTTCAGGACTTTTTTCACAGTATCACAATCTAATTATGTTCATATTATTACTTAATATTAGGACCTATTACTTCATTTCTAAAATGTAATATTTATTATCACTTTATTAATGCTCAAAACCGTCCAACTCTGTCACTTCAAGTTTTGACTCTGACTCTCATATAGTAGCCTTTGTGTAGTACTTCCAAGATCAGTGTGTGTGTGTGTGTGTGTGTGTGTGTGTGTGTGTGTGTGTGTGTGTGTGTGTGTGTGTATGTTTAGGATGCTGGCTAGACACAAGACTCACAAACACTCGTGCGTTGCCAGAATAAAAACACAAGAGCATCAGTTGTTTTTCTATTATTGAAACATCTGTCAACAGCTCCTTTGTTGTATTTACTTAAGTACCAAAAGGACTTTCCCATGAGGTCATACAAAGACACACACACACACACTGTCTCTCACCACACACACAGCAGGGGATGTTACTGCCCTGACAACAATGTCATTTCTTCAACGCTGACAATACAGGGTGAAATTCATCAGAAATGACCTAGAAAGAGAACAAAAAAAAAAAACAGTCAAGTTAAGGGTAACTGGGGCACACACCGCTGCTGTGGTTCACCCCGTCATAAAAACATTCTCCCTCACATCGGTGTCTCTGAATCTCTCTCCTTTATAGTGGCCACCGCCACCACATCCAACTGCTCTCACCCCCCGAACATGTAAACCCATTGTTCTCCGGTTGTGTGCGCTCTCTCAACAAAGGTTCCTCTCTTTCTTTTGATGGTTTCTCTGAATCTTCTTCACTCTGACTCAGGTCACACACACACCCCCCCCCCACCCCCTCACCACCACCACCGCCACCCGCCGCCACCTCCGCCTCCCTGCATATTTTGGTGTTGTGTTTTTGGTATGCTCATGAAAAGGCCCGCAAAAGATGGGACAATAGGGCACCTGCCCGAATAATGAGCCCTCAGTGAGAAATGCAGCTGGAGCTGAGAGTCATACAGGAACGCCGATGATGGCCCCGCTTTAAAGTGGTCAGAGATGATCCTCCGCCACACCTTAGATCCCCCTGGCTGGAATTTCCCCTCTGACACACACACACACACACAAAGCAGTCAAACACAAGTGCAAACATACACACAAGGTGCACAAGGGAAAAAAACGTTGGAGATCAACACACAAGGGCTTTTATTGTTCGGGTTTATTACCAAAGGGGGAATAGTGTTCGTCTTTTCCTGCTCGGCGTGCGACCGGGTCCATTCACAAACGCTGCCACCGCCGCCGCTATCAGTCGGCCCGACTATCACATACACTATGTCACTTGAATGTGCACAGAAACTATGCTCCTCCGAGACAAGAGCCAGACTGTTTACATACTGGTTCTACATTTAACTCCCGAGAGCGCACAGGACATTAGTCACCAGGATTCCTTTCCCTTTTAGAGGGTTGTAAAAAAAAAAAGAATTCCTTCATCGGTTCCAGAATACCATCAGTAAGCTAGGTTTAACTTGTCAACAGGTCCGGGAGGGAAAACAATAGCAAAATGTCCAAAAGCTTGAATAATGTGGAGAAGGGGAGAGAGGGTTGTTGATTATGGAGCCACGTCATGTTCAAATAAATCCAGATTAATACTGTTCGTACTCCAAAGACCCACAAACACTGCACACAGCAGTTTATTATAGCCATTGCATAGTTGATTCTGTTCCATAATATTAGTCCAGAGAACTGTGAAAACTATTTGGACTATACTGGTTTACTGTTCCTCCCAATAAAAAGCTTTTCTCTCGGTTACGTGTTCTTTTAAATTGAATCTCTTTGTGAGTGAAGACTTCACATTTGGCCTCTGGGGGAAATTGTGATGTGATTCCAAAACTTCTGCTCCCGTCTCCGATTGTGTCAAAACAAAAAATCTGTTACCTCGCTCACGAGGAAAGAAAACAAACCATGGGTGAGATTAATCTGCACCATTACTCCCCCAACCCCCCCCCCCCGTACCTCCTCCTCTGCCTCCATCCATTCCCAGTGTCTGGCCCTCGCACAGCCAGAGCCGTGTTGCTTTGCGTCTGCACTGAAGGTGAGTGGAGGTGATTCTCGGACTCGCCGCCGTAGACAACACAAACAAGGGCTTTGTGGCCCCTGAGTGTGCCTTCTGTACTCTGGGAGTCAGGAGGTCAGCATGGTGGAAGGCGGGGTGAGGAGGTGAGAAGGTTTACGGGCTGACGGGGGAGATATAGTTCTTGGCGGGGGGGGGGGGGGGCTGATTTTGGTGACAAGGCCTCAGTTGTTTTTCTAAACTGGGGAGGAACAACCCTGACATTATGACATTGTGGACTCACAGAAATACACACACACACACACAACACACACACGGTGCCACTTTGACCCCATCAGCTCCTTCACGATAGCGTTCACGAGAGAGAGAGAGAATACATTTACTGATCTGGGAGCAGCCCTTAGAGGCTGTGTTACTGCTGAATGCTGTGTCTCACTGCACACCACTCCCCAGGTCCTTTTCAATGACACTGAATGAAGGATTATTCCCTTATTGAGAAGTCGCCACGGGTTCACTGTTATATCGGTTTTGCCGATTAGAGAAGCTGCCGCGCTGCAGGCGGTGAAATTCAAACAATATCTTTAGTCTTTCCTGTTTTTGTTGCCTCTGTTAAAGCAACAGAGGCATAAAGAGTGAAGACAAAAATATTGAGGGAGAAATACAGAATGCGGCTATCAAGAATGTTTGGATTAATGACGTTTTTCGCTCATTAGTGCGGAAAAATATGCTTTCAAGTTGTAAAGCCTTTCTTCTCCTCCAGTAATCCGCCTGAGAGAGGGAGCTTTCAGGGACCACAGTCCATGTCGCTCCAAAGGTCAAAATGTCACTTTGAGTTGTTGGAAGAAGTAAACAGGGCTGGAATAAGCCTCCTGTCTTAGGGGGCCCTCGCCATAAATCCGTAGAATAAGAGTGCCTTTACATGATCTTTAGAAGCTGAAACAAAGGGTCAGGCTCTAATCGGCAGGAATAGGACTCATGTTGTGTTAGCTCGGTGAACTGGAGCTGTCAATCCTGGGTAAAGGACTGGTATCACAGGCTGAGGAGAAATATCTTCGGGGAAGTTGACAAAAATACATCTCTAAAACGCCAACGATGGAGGATCCGTGAGTGATCGGAGAATTCATCACCTCCAGGTCCACAGAGCGGGCGACGTGAAGCAGAGACATTCTGGGCACAGTCATAAATTCATCATTGAATGTGGACCAGGCGGGTTTGGAGGAACGAACGCCATTGGGGTGATAAACCAGTTGACCCTGTCAACTTGGCGGCTGTGGTGACCTCAACCTGCGGCGCTCTGAGATGTAGTAGGGCAGGGGGACAATATTTGTTTAAGCTGATAACTAGGGGTTGTAGAGGTTGTGTGTGTGTGTGTGTGTGTGTGTGTCTGTGTGTGCATAGTTGTGTTAGGTGTCTTGTTCACAGTGCATATGTGCAAGGCAGGCTGAGTTTGGGAATGAGCACACGTGAGAGCGAGCGTCGTCACGTACCACACACACATACACACGTCCGCGCGAGAGCAGACTAAGCTCTGGATTTGTACGAGTGTGGACGCACATCTTGTGATGATGTTGTTTTCCCGAGTGAGCGTGTGGCCCCCCCGATTGCAGCCGTGAACAGCAGCACGCTTAATGGCCTCCGGCTCTCGCTCAGCGTCATTAACATTCCAGCTGTGGAGATTTGGCTTGCATTGGGGAAGCATGACAAGACAGCTACACATCTCTCTGCCTGCTCTGAGCTCCGGCTGCGGTCTGTTTGCAGAGAGGTGTGGGCTCCACCGAGGAGATTAACAACAACAGCCTCGGCGGCCCCCCAGATCATTTGTGACAAATCATTTCTCTTCTTGTTCGCCCATACATCAATCACACGCACCATAAATATTGCTTTATTTTCTCCCTCTATTTTTTCCGCCTCTCTGGGAGACGCTCTGCTGACTCATCCATCCAGCTACAGGTAAAGTTATTTATACTGATCCCTCCCTGACATGCTATTTGCCCCGCAGGCAAACAAATAGTACTTCTTTGGCGCAGCCTAATAGATACATTTAGAGCAATTATCTCGCTGATATTACAGAGACACATGAGGTGTTTTGATGGAGTCTCGCAGAAACATCACAGGACACGGGGCTGTTGGTAGGTGTTGGCGCAGGCAGACGCTCGGTCCGACATGCCTTGTGCAGTTGCACAAAGTGTTGACATGCTGCTTAACCCACCTTGAGAAACAGAGAGGGGTGTTGCAGGGGGGGGGGAAACCGCTCTGATGTAACAGACTGCGCGGCTACGCAAAAAAACTAATACAGAATTATCTGCGAGCACATGCAAACATATAAGTGCATCAATAAACACCTCAGCCAAAAGGGACTCAGGCAGATGTGCGGGGCTCGGTGCGCTGGCAGCCACTTTGGACGCCAGAGAAGCTGTTAATCATCACGGTTGTAATTACTGTTCCACGGCTCCAGTTTAAGAGAGACACTCCGTCCCAACAGACAACAGCAGAGAGGAGTTTTTTGTGTTTCAACCAGTAGAGACGAAGACTGGAGTGTGTTTTTCTTGCCATACTCAGTTATTTTTCCGCCCCACCTTTTTGTCCTGGGAGGTATCCGACCAAAGCACCTTCCATCAGAGAGAAACAACAACACCTCCGAATATAGGCCGACCCGTTTCTCATCGGGAGAGAAACACACACGTCTCCTGGTGCCGACAAAGAATTTGAAGCTACGACATACTTAAGAAAAACATTTTATTTTACATAAACTGTACAGATGAAATTTATTTGACTAAATGATTCTTATACAGGAACTAAAAATAACTTTCTTATTAAATAGAAAACTGAAACAAAAATAGAATTAAAAGATGAAAAATGAAGTGTTGCTTATTGTACAAAACAGAGAATGAAAATAGAGCTAAGAAATGAAAATCATATATCGTACCCTGATACAGTGGTAGGCCTTTTGCGAATAATCAAAAACAGTATTGTACACAGTAACTCAATGGCCTTGCCATCTTAGTACAATAGCTAAAAATCTTGGCCTCTTTGGTTCCATTATTTAAAATACATTTGAAACAAAATTCAATTTACTTCTATAAAAATAACATTTCAATGGCAGTTTTTGTTTCACTAATCCTGCAACTTTTCAGTGCAAACATCACAACAATCATTCGCTTTGGAAAGGAAGCGAAAGATTACATTTCAAGTATTGATAAAGAGTTGAGGACTGGAGAGAGAGAGGAGGAGGAGGAGGAGAGAGAAAGGAGAAACGGAAAAAGAATTCAGTCTAATAGAGAATGTTGAGTATGGGTATAGGTTACTATACATTGCATAGCTCACGTGGCACTTATTTAGCGATAGGACAGGACACTCAGTACCCCTTGGAAGGCATTTCTTTAAACAAGTGCTATTCAGGGTGTGCATTTCAGTTTCTGCAAGTGCTGCACTGCACTGTGGCAACGCACTGGGCTGAAACTAGAGTCTCTGTGTCCTCAGGCCCCCACCTCGACAGAAACGTACGGCCCAGGAAGAAGCAGTTCTCTCTCTCTCTGTCGCTCCTAGCGCACAAGTGAAGTGCACTTATGAGTTCTATCTTCACCTGGTTGTCATGGTAGCAGGGCCTGCAGCACTCTTGACAGGCAGGAGGTTGAGGTCGAGGGCCGTAGTCAACAGCAAGAATGACAACAGCGGCCGCGGCAATCGCTCCGTAGAGGGCTTTCGTTTGCAACTCTGCTGCTGCGCAGGGTGTAATCCTGCAAGGCATTAAGCGCTGCCGCTGTCTAATTCCATCAGAGAGGACAGTCAGACGGTGTCTGTCGGCATAGTAGCGAAGTGCTGGTGTTCTGAATTGTATAAGCTGATGAATTGTCAGTGCTTTATAAAAACAAAAGTCTGTTATGTGCTTAAAGTATTTAAGGGGGTTGGAGGAGCAGGGTTGGGAGTGTGGGGATGGTGAAGCCAATCATGTCATTGGCTGATCCTGTCACTTTCCTTAAGCGCTTTTTATCTTCATTCAAGAGGAGATGATGGGCCATTATTTTTTGACTAGAAATGGCAAACTAGAGTAAAATATCATTTGGTGATAACATTCCCTTCTCATCCCACTGCTGACAAGTTGTACAGCAAGTGTGTCACTCAGTCTGATAAATACGCCCACACAAGCAGGAGTGAACACACGCATGCACACATGGGCACAACACTGGTACTTGCATTTGCAAGACTGCACCAGTGTGTGTGTGTGTGTTGCTTGCACATACAGTTGGTATAGATATATTGTATATGTGTACCGTACAATAACGTCCTGTTTGTACAAAAGGCCTTTCTGACTGTTCTGAGTTCAGATAATGAAGAGTCAGTGTGGATTCAAGCACAGCCACACTCCTCCACTATCATGTTGGGCACGTCCCTCTTGACGATGTTGTATTCATCGTCGAAGTACAACATGGACATAGTACTGAGCTTGGTGGGGATGCAGCAGGAGTTGACTGAGCCGGGGCTCATCCCTCTCATGCGGTACTGGTTCACGACTGTAGTGTGGAAGGATGAGGCCGAGCCCGGCACTCCTGCCATGTAGGCCGGGCAGCTGCCCTCACAATAGTTACCATAATAGCCGGCTGGTGCAATGATCCAGTCATTCCAGCCAATAAGGCGGAAGTCTATGTAAAACTGCTGCCGGCAGCACAAGCCCCCGCTGGTGCCGTCACACTCCAGCCCCCGCTTACGAATGCGGTGCTTTCCGTCCACCTGCCGCGCGCGCACCACCAGGAAGGGCCGGTGGGCCGGATCACTTGGGTCCACCAGCACCGGAGTCACACCAGATGTCTCACAGCCATCGCAGTGGACTTCCAGGTCCTGCCTCCGGCTGCCTTTCCCAAACACAGCCCGCACGGCCTCTGAGAGGGGGAAGGTATGCCAGCCGCTGCGTTTCAGATCCACACGCTTCTCCACCAGGGCCCAGCGGCCTGTTCCCCCTCCGCCGCCACCCCCTGGTCCGCCCTCAGCACCGCTCGGAGTCCCAGCCTCCTGGTAATGGATCTTGACGGTCACCTTCCTCCGCAGGCCCTTCTCAGGACCAGATGGTAGCACTCGGAAAAAGAGCCACAGGTTGGCCTGGGACGCGTACAGGTGCTGGTTGCCCTCATTGGAGATGAAGAAGTAGAGACTGGACTTGACGGATGTGATCCCATCTGTTGGAGACAAAACAAACAGAGGAGGAGATTAATCTCTATTGGCCTTTTGTATACGTTGGTAATGTGTCAAGGTTTTCACCTCATGGTCAGAAGCAGAGACAGGTGAGTCAAATACATTTCTCCTATTTCAAGAGAAAGGCCCATAGACTGTTTGCTTATAAAACTCACACACAGCATATGCTCACTTAGAAGGCAGAAAGCCCCCCCCTCCTCCACCCCCCCACAAGCCAAGAATGGCACGGCTTTGTCTTTAAAGATCTGTTTTCCCCTTGTTTTCTCTGTTCGCCCTCAATCACTGTGTCAGGTGACCTCCTGGGGGAGCTCCTGATAGGCCAGCTGTGACAGGCCAGATCTGGGATCAGGCCCAGTTGGCCTAAGATCCAGTTTTGTAAGTGACAGGGCCAAAAAAGGAGAGAGGGGTGGGGGGGAAGGAGGGAGGAGAACAGAGGGAAGGAAGATGAAGCAAAGGAGGAAGGATGCAAGTGGAAAAGGTGGGAGGGTGACGGACACGGCCAAGGCCCCTGCGAGGTTCACCGAGTTCGTCGTTAGTGCCCAACCTGAACCCCACCCCCCACCCTACCCCACCCCCCCCCCACCGCCTCCTTCCAGTGTAAGCACCCTGAGAGTGACAGCACAAAGCCCCCTGTTAGGCACTGGGAGACAGCCGCGCTGCAGCCCGGCATTGAAATGCGTGGCCTTGCAGCAAAAAGCATGATGAGGCAAAAATAAAAGCCATTTACATGACACTGGCCACTTTACACAGCGCCACAATGAAGAGATCCCGGGTGTCCAAAGGTGGCAATGGGTTCTCCCTAGCAGTATTTTTTTTTCCGGGCCTAATGATGTCTTCCAAATTACCCTGAGGTAACTTGAAAGGTTTCTATTTCTGGAGAATTGGTACAATGTGCTCAAGCAGAGCAGCGGCTTTGAAAGCAGCTAAATTACTTTGTTTGCCGACTGATTAGTGTGTGTCAATGTCAACAGGTGGCCACCAAAGACGGGCCCCCTCTTTAAGGCGCCTCACGCCTCTTCCTCCTGTAAACCACGGCTTTACACTCACTCAGGGGCCTGTTCAGACCAGCTCTCCACTCTGTAGCTTGTCAGCTGGGAGCTCAAGCTGTTCACACACGTGTGCGCACACACACACACACACACACACACACACACACACACACACACACACACACACACACATTTCCATCCACCCATGCACTGACACACACCCCACCCCACAGTAAGCAATACATCAAGTATCAGCCTTCTCAATACCAAAGACCGCGGTAAAGCATCAAGTACACATTGTGTACACACTGAAATCCATCTGAAGTGATTGACATACCTGCAACTGCTGTAAAGGCCCCTCAGGGCTACAAGTAACTAACCTCACCTCGTTCTGCGCTGTGCGTTCTTACTTGCCCCGACAGCTCCGAGCCTAGAAACCGAGGCATCACGCAGCAACGAGCACATGGTGACAGCGTGATAAACAGTGAAGTCAGAAAATAAAACTGACCACGAGCGAAGGCTGTTTCCCACAGTTACAACCTTCGGTGTCAAGAGCCGGAGAGTATATCGGATTCAGGGGTTGACAGTTCTGGCATTCCGTCACATCGATTAATGTGAAACGGTGACAGCGCTGATGTTATCATAGCTGGACCAACTTTTAATATCATTACTGATTCACCCGCCTCTCAAATGGTGAAAAATGCTTTTCTCCGATCAACATATCTAGATACTTCATGTATCCTCACAATACAACAGTTGCATTAACAACCTTTCGTCTCTGATTCATAGCCACACTTCTTGTGGAATAATGAAGATGGGAGTAAACCCCAGAAATGAAACTTCATCTGCGATTCAGCACATCAGCTGCATGAACTCGTGTACAGCTGACAAACCGATGTCACCTCTGGGTCACTTTAGTAGCAGTCATACCGATGTGATCCTTGTCAGAACGATGGATGAACAGGTTTTCTGTTCTTGTAAAACATCTGTAATGCTGCAGAAACAGACACTGAATGCAGCTTCAGATGAGACAGCTCAATCAACTGGTGTTTGGAAAGTGAGGAAGGAACTGTCGAGTCTACACGTCTGACAAAAGTACTTTGAATGGTAAACAAACGACTGATCACTGAGGACCACTGACGTCCATTCAGCATCACGTTTACAGTATGTTCCCTATGCGGCATACAAGCTGGATCACATGTCTTCCACAGTACTGAGCACATACATCAACATCCCATATTCCAAGTGAGCTCCTCCTAGAGAGCAAATTGTTCTTTTCATCCAGTGTTAGCTGGCCCTGACACGCCTCGCCTGACCCCGCCGTGGAAAGGTTGCTGGTGAGTATCGGCAGGCAGGACACCTGGGTGGGCTCGCGAGGATAAAGAGCTGCTTCAGCGTGTCTCCACCTGCGCCACCAAGTCAGGGAAGAGGCCATGGAAGCAGGCAGGCAGGCAGGCAGCTCCAGAGCTCATTACTCAAAGCCGCTGTCGACAAAGACCACACGGCGCGGAAGGACAAGGGCTCGGCAAAGAGCATTTGTGGCGCTAACGTGAGCCGAGGCGTGTGCACATGTAACAGCCATCCCTCAGGCCGGAGTCTCAGCTCTTGAGGAAAGGTTAAGGAGGTGTGGGAGGGCGGCGGACGGGTAGGGGTGAGATGATGGACTATCGGACTCTGTTATTGCTGAGACTTTACTACGGTGGCGTTTTTTATTAATATTACATAAATTATTACTAGCATCACAAGCCAAACAGAGGCAGCAAGGCCCACTGACTACAACACACACTTGTGAGTGAATGTGGAAAATGCCTGGACCAGGTCCAGCAGCGCCCTGACTGACAGCTCCTCATGAAAGAGTTGTGTCCTGAAGTAAACCTGCCAACTGATCCTGTGGAGGAACCGGGCTGGAGTTAATGACCTCCCATAATGAAGTCTTAATTCCATGTCTTGGACCACTCGCCACGAGTTCACTGGGTCCAAACAGCTACAGCGAGCAATCAAGAAGCGCAGATCTAAACTTCTCCATCGACTCCTCTCTCTTTCGCCCTCCCTCCTTCCCTGCATGTGTTCCTCGCTCCGCTCCCGTGGATACGGGACACCAAATCCCTCAGCGACGACCCATGGGACCATGTCAGGGGAGAAGGGAGATTGGCATCGACTCCCTCACCTGCCAGGGGGCCGCTGGTAGACCTCATACCTCTGCACTACTGCAACCGGAGATAAGGAGCCGGGGTTAACCCCGTGCTTAGGGGAAGCAGAGGACAGATGCTGACCTCCCTGTTTCACACATACACAAAGCACATAAACACCCATCCACATCCATTTGTTGGCTCGCTACATTCACCAACCGCACCCCCCAACCGCCTTGTCCTAAACTGTGACAACAACAATTCAGGCTCCCTCATGCTTTGGGGGGGACAAGCTCCCCTGGCTTCGGAGCTTTCTGGAGACCTTGCCTCTGAGCCATGCCCCGGCTGGCAGTATCTGATCTTGGGGCGTGAGCCAGCTGGCCAGGAGGCAGACCGGGTCTAGGGAGCAGGGACCCAAGCCAGCTCCATGGTACAATGCCACACAAATGCTCAAAGGTGTGAGGAAGAATGGAACTAGGGGAAAAAAATAGAAGCAGAAGAAGGAGAAGAAGCAAAGGAGCCCAGCGAACCTTTAGAACGACAAAAGCATTCTTTACAACACTGCAATATGGGCACACACACACACAATATCACCTCCCCCATCACCGATGCCATATCCCTCCACCCACACTCCCCAATCCAACCCTGCACGGACTCAAATGTCTCATGCATTATTCTGAGCAATATCTTTTGTTTTCCCTGCTTTTTTCTTCTTAACGTTGACATGCTGTGTTCAGCAGGAACACATAGTGCTCTTATAATAATTGCCTTGCTTTTGTTCCCTTGTCATGAGGGTGCTCAGATCATTCCCATTGGAAGGCAGGACCCAGCAGTCCATTCAGGCTAATTGTACCGGCAGGGCCAATGGGAAAAGACAGGATGGTGTGTGTGTGTGTGTGTGTGCATGTGTGTGTTACGTGTACGTGTGTGTGTGTGTGTGTGTGTGTGTGTGTGTGTGTGTACACATCCTATTTAGGTGCATTTAATTGTATGTTTTCTTTTTGTTAAACTAACAGTTTGTGTCAAAGATGTTCTCACAGCTCTAACTGACAATTATCGGATTCTGTCAAGCACAGATGATTTTAGGTGTGCGTGTGTGTGCATGTGTGTGCGTGTGCATGTGTGTGCGTGTGTAAGCCTGCATATGTGTAGTGGTGTGCATGGGGGGGGGGGGGGGGGGTCTCTTTGGACTTCTGAGAATTAGTTAGATACACATTCTTAGAGAGGAAGGGATAAATGGCCAATTGAGGGACTTTGTCCGTATTTAAAAGAGGGCATTATACATTGGAGTATTGAGTGTGAGCAGAGCTTTAGTGATGAAATTGGATTCAGAGGTTCTTTTTATCCCCTAGACAACACACGGGGGTAATTTAAGGACTCTTTCTTTAGTTTCATTTCTTCTTCATTTTCATCAAGCTGAAACAGGAGGTTTAACACCGGCCAGTGGCTTCGGGCAGGAGGGACCAGTATATGGTAAATGGACTTCGTTTATATTGCTCTTTTCTAGTCTTGGAGCAGATAAAGCCCTTTACAGTTTAAATGTCATTCAGCCGCTCACACACATCCAGGACACTGCACCAGGAGCAGGTTCGGTGTCTTGCCCAGTAGGACAGTAAATAAGAGGAGGAGAGCAATGACAGCACTGGGTCTGATGTACTTCTTATGAATAATAGCATGTGTCAATCAATCCCATTGATTGACACAACACTGTGAATGACTCGTGAGGCTCTGAGCTCACCTGGGTCCCTGCACTGCCTGTTGCATGGAGTCAGACTGAATGGGTTCATCCAGGGGTCGATAGATGTGTTCAATGAATTATTGATGACTACCTGATTCGGCGAAGCTGATGATCTCGGAGGTCTCCGCGTGCACCTCGTTGTTGTACGCGGACTGCCCGTCGAAGTTGGGGATCTCCACCCGGCCGTCCTCTCGCACTTTGCCGGCGTGCAGCCTCCGCAGCGCCGTCACCATCGCGGCCTTCGGGATGGGGTGGGTGATGTTGGGTCTGTCTCTCATCTGCAGCCGGTTCAGGATGTGCCTCTTCACCGCCTCCAAAAAGTCTATGTTCTCCCGCTCCGACTGGTCCGGAGCCCTGAGGCCGCAGGACGCGCACGACTCCTGGGTCGCGCTCTGCGCCTCGGCCCCGGCCACGGAGCTGCAGCGCACGGAGACCAAGCAGCACGCCACCAGACAGGACAGCGCCAGACTGTATAAGCTCATCTTCTCAACTTAAAGGTGTAAGTCCAAAGGGCTAATCAAAACAAGCATGAAAAGACGCGCACACGCATACACACCGGCAAGCACGCACACATGCGCACAACACACACACACACACACACACAAACACACACGCACACACACTCTCTCTCTCTCTCTGGAGTTAAAGCAAAGTTAATTTAAAACGTGTGAAAGTTCCGGGTTGCGCATCCACTTGTTCTCCAAGAGTCATCCACGGGGGCCAATGAGCGGTTTGTATTCCCAGTCATACACGAGTAGAGCTCGAGTGATGAGGCTAATTAACTCCTGTCATCGTGCGCTCACTGGTCCAGCAAATAAAAGTCCATGTCTCTGACGCGCTCCGGTCCACGCCACGTTCACCTCGCGCGCGTAAAATCACCGATAAGTCTGAATAATGAAAAATAAATAAAAAAACACCACCACAGTGCGCTTCAGCTCAGTCGCGTGCAGCCGCGATCCCGAGGAGAGTGTAAGCGCTCAGTGGGTCCCGGCGTGTGACTGACTGTCTGACTGACTGAGTGACTGACTGACTGACTGACTGACTGACTGAGTGCCCCGTGCGCGTGGCTGTGGATGGCCAACTCCGTGCGTCCCTGCGAGATTGCTGCTGCTGCTGCGCACCGAGACCCTGCTCTGCCTTTGCAATCACGACAACAGGGGCTCCGCGCACCCAAAGTTTTTATACACGAGTGGAAACCACGTGGGGATTTCCACCAACTGGACGCAGCGGATTATTAGACTACTACGTCTCCAGGGCTCCGGTGATGGGACACGGATTTATTATGGTAACACAGAGGTTGCGTCATTGTTCCACGGGTAAAAGACCGTGACTGTGTGTAGCATCATCTGGTTACACATCGTTCTGAGGTCTGGGGGGGGTCGCTGTGTAAAGTCCTCACTCATCTCAGACATCACGTTATAAACTCACACACACACATTAAAACCAGCAAACTTAAACTGGTTTAAACTTGTCCCAGTCACCTGGATTCACTTATTTAGGTGATGAAAAACGTTCAGTTATTAACTCTTTATTTTTTTGTAATTGGACCTAAGTGTATGAATAGGATATTTGAAATAAAAGTCATCATATATTTGAAGGGATCTGGATAAAGTCATAAATGTTGTCAGGGACTTCAGTCGAATTAGTTCATGGCTGGTTATCATCCAGATTACCGAGCAAAGAGCGCCCTCTACCGAGTGAGACCTGTCATTACACACGAGAGAGAGAGAGAGAGAGAGAGAGAGAGAGAGAGAGAGAGAGAGAGAGAGAGAGAGAGAGAGAGAGAGAGAGAGAGAGAGAGAGAGAGAGAGAGAGAGAGATTAATAGATAGATAGATAGATGTGGTGTCATAACTCCAACAAGAACAGATGAAGAGTTTAGAAGAAACCCTTAAAATAAAATAAATCTTGCCTTATTCTCGTTGTTCATTCTTACGAGGAGTAAATCTAACAATGTGTTGCTCATCTTTCAAAAGGGCTCAATCACCAATCAAGGCCCCAGTCAGCCCCAGTGGGCCCAGTTCAAGTTGTGTGTGCTGGTGTTGGTGGTGAGATCATTTAGTGTGTTTTAGGTTGTGGTTTGAGTTGAGTTGTTACTGCTGCTGGTCACCTTTCCCTTTTAGAAAGTGGTTTTCAGTTCACTGTTATTACATTTTTGTTTATTCGTTATACTATTGCTGCAGTATACTGGGGCTCCACTCCTGCAGTTACTGGTGAGACAGAGGGACCAACACAACACTGAGCTCTGGCGCCACCGTGTGTAATGTAGGTCATATTATAGGGAATGCTAGATGGAGATGGAGATGCCATGTTTGTGTCATGTAAAGGAAACCGTACATCGTCAGACCTGCAGACATGTGGCAGCTTGTGGGTTTGAACTATGTCACAGACATTCAGTACAAATAAACAATGAACTACCACAGGAGGAGGTCAAAGGGGCGGGGGGGGACGGATCCTGACTTTCATGCTTTATGCACCAAACTCAGAACTTGTATATTCATTTCCTGACAGCATGTGAAAGTAACTAGTGAAGCCCGAAGGTGTTGCATGTCATAAACCCGTCATAAAGCAGATGTTTGTTTAGTTGGAGGGAGCGGAGAAACATCTGTACTGTCAGTGGTACTTACTCCTTTGTGTTCATAATTACACTACTGCTGTCAATCAATCCATCATCAATTAGCTATACTGCTTATTGTTTATTGGCCTGGAGCCGTACATGCATGTTAACGACTTTAGTAACTTACAAGGCTTTTCCTCGTGCCATTTTCTAATGAAATATTTGATCATCGCAAAAAAAGTGTGACAAATGCATAAATTCACAACAATAAAAATGCACAGTAGCTTTATAGAAATATGTCAGGTTGTTTTCTTATTTACAGGAAGTTGGTAAAACCCTTTGAATATGTGAGATTACAAAAGATAAAGTTATATTATAACACAGTTTTTCCACACTCCTCGTGTGAAGAGAATATATATCTGTTAAGTTGTTTGTCCGCAGGCGGCTACGAGTCAGTGAGAGTCATTTGCCATATCGACATGGGGCTGTGGCCGGAGCACGGCCTCCCTCCCAGCACCAGCAGCAGGTCAGGCAGGTGCTGGACTATGTCACGTCGTCCTCGTTGAGCAGGTCTTCCTCTGTGCAGCTCCACTGGTTCCTGAAAGCTTTGTTCTCAGAGGTCAAACAGTATCCGATCTGCTGCGCATCTTTCCCCATCAGGTGCTCTTTGCTATCGTCCAGTTGTGAAGAGTCACTGAGTGTTTTGCTCTCGTAGCACTGGTCCAGGCTGAACGTCTCCAGCTCTATAGCTCCCTCTGACCCAAGAAATGTGAGAGGCGCCGGGAAACACTTGTTCTTGAAGGGCCTGAGCTTGTCCTCCATTAGCCTGTCTGGGTGTCCTGAGGTGGAGGACGGGCTGCTGCTGTAGCTCGGACCCAGACCAGTGCAGCAGTGGTGGATCTTGTCGGGGGGCTAGAGGCTGGGAGAGTGGCCACCTGCCCCCACGTCTGAGCGGTGAAGCTGTACCTCCACAGGCAGTTGTTCGGGGAGTTCTGGCTCTCGCCTCCACCAAAGAGAAGCATGCTGTCCTTGTAGGCCACAGCCGAGTGACCCATCAGTCTGGAGGGACCGGACCTGAGGGAAACAATCAGAGGTGGTGGTCACAGGAAGGAACACACAACACAATGTCTACTGTGTGCACTGACCTCTTCCCCAGCTGGGACAGGCTGGAAATCCTTCAATTCTATATTTAGATCCTAAATCTAATCTAATTTCCTGAAACCAAATTAAGGGTGTTTAAGATATTTCAAAGGTAATGGACAGTTTATGAAACTATAGGTCTTATATTTATAGGTTTGGCTTTCGTTCCTTCCTGGAATAATGATTTTACTCAATTTGAATGTACTTCTTACTTGGTTCTGAGGGAACTCCACGTGTGGCTGATGGAACTCCACTTCCAGAAGTCTCTCTGCTCCCTCAAGCCTTTCAAGCCCCCGAACAGGTACATGCAATCCTGGTGGGCCACGGCTGAGTGACTGTGTCTGGGGCCTGGGCCTAAGGAGCCCTGCTGACAATCACTCAGCAACGACCAAGCCATGGTGTCTGTCACACGTCAAAACACAGAGGCACAGATACTGAATGTACAGGCAACAAGAGGCCATCTGACATTGTTTGACCATCTGTATTTCTGACCTGCTGCGAGTCAACAGTCTTTCTTTAACAGTTTGAAACCGTCACTTGAAGTTACACAAGCCCCCACTTATTATTTGTACATTGCAGTGCATGTAACACACCCTGCTGTGACTTCACTTACGAAATTACTATAGTTCAACCCCTAGCGTCTGTGTTGTCATCAGTAGAAGTGCGCACTCGACACACACTCAAACTCAACAAGTTAAAACGCGCTGTGTGAATCCACGTGCTGGCTGTGAAAAACAAACGTTTCAAACTCACCGAAATCCAGACCCCAGAAGTCCTGTGAAGATCCTTTCATGTCTACGAGACCTCCATACACCAGCATGTCCGAACCCACCACCACGGCACTGTGTCCCTTTCTGTTGGTTGGCATTTTGGACTACACACACACAGACAGAAACACACACACACACACACACACACACACACACACACACACACACACACACAACACACACACACACACACACAGACAGAAAACACACACACATAAATACATAGAATCACTTGGAGTGTCACTTAGTGTTCAGAAGTCTGGGTGCGGAGCAGTTTCTGACTCATTAAACCTTCAAATGTGTAATTTCCTTTTTTTTCGGAATGCAGAACTTTCTCAGAGATTACATTTCTCACTATCTGCTAAAGAGCGTAGCATCTACCAGCTCAGACAGATGTGTCAGGTTCCTCTGGAACATCTGGCACTCGACCGGTTCTTCAGAAATGTGGAAGTTATTACAGTAATAAGAGCTCGGATGCACAACACCATCAATGAGATTACAAATGTCAGAAATATTCATGTTGATGCATAATGAAGGCTGCATCTATCTCCTACTATTTCTTATTCAATGGACAATTGGAGTCATAATTACATTTGTGTGACAATGCAAATCTTGTGATAATAATAATATGGATTTATTGTATGTATATGTTTGATAGTATTTGTCCATTTAAAACAGGCTACAGGATATTTGGAAGCAAACATGGGAGGATGAAGAGGAGACTGGTTTCATAATATGTGAAATGTTGTAAAGGTGCTCTGTACCTGAGGGGAGCTCGTCTTTCTCTGGTAGGACACCCAGTTCTGCTTGGCTGAGAGAAACAGGAAAGTACAGTAGAGCACGTGTGACAGACTGAATCTTGGACTTAATAGCTTTAGTTTAATGATGAAAGATTGAAGAGGGAGGGCAACAGAACTTTGGAAAAAATAAATGTGGATAAAGACATTTTAAAATAGCTGAAAAGGTGAATTGATTATTATCATTTAGGAGTTTTTTCTTTAGTTCAGAAACTTGGGATTTCTACAGAAAGGCACAGGCTTCACACAGAAGTGTAGACGAGTGAGGAAGGAATCAACAAGCATGGCTGACGGTGCAAGTTGCATCTTGCATGAACGTCTGAAGTGAAACTCACCAATGTCAAACACCCACAGGGCACATTTGCACAACGTGTATGCAGAATCCAACATGCCTCCAAACACATACAGGAAGCCCTGGGAAGGTAAAAGCTGTTAAAACACATTCTGGACACACACAACAAAAGCTTTGGCAGATACAGAAGTAACATATTTTTAATAGATATAATGTAAAAAGTGGATTTAAATCAGATTTTGATGGGTTTGTACCTCATGAGCCACCATCGAATGTTCCTCTAGCTCTTCTGGTGCAGCTTCACTGCTGCAGCTCAACTGCGTCCACTCGTTACACACTGAGAAATTGGACATAATAACGTGTTTGATTTCAATGCAGCTCGTTGTTCTCTGGCTTTTGATGAGGTCCATGATAACGGCACTGAACCTAGCACGTCACTCCCATTGTTGCTTCGAATGTCACAAACCTAAGTGGCACTGAAATGAACTGAACCAAGTGGTGTTTATTTGCTCTCACCGACGCTGTACCTCCAGAAATCCCTCAGACAGCTGTTGTCTCGGCCGCCCAGGATATACACGTGTCCGTCGGCTGCAGCAGGCGTGTTTGTAGCGGTCGCACGGGGACCGGCTGCTCTGTGGGAGCTGGGTCCACAAACAGGGACTGCTCTGACTCATAACTGGCATCGTCCACTCCTACTGGACCGTTTTCTGCAAGAAGCAACAAGAGAACAGGTTGAGAAATGAACGAGATGTTAGCAAACAACAAACCCATCGCCTTGCACAACTCTAACGGATCCCTCTCTGGGCATATGAAGGAACAGCAGCCCTGTATCTGTGTGGACCAACACAAGATCGTGAGTGTGAGGAAGGGAGGGACGATCCAGAGGATTCAAGGAGTCTAAAGGGCTCCACCTGAAGGGGCCACTAATTCATTCATTCATTCCAGGCTTCAACCAGCGCTGCTATGACAGCTGTCGCAGCAAGAGAGGGTCAGGAAGGGTCAGCAGCTGATGAAGACAGCGATGTGAGGAGGAGGGGAGGAGGAGGAGGAGGAGGACAGCAGCCAACATGGTGACGAGGGAGACCCAGCTGGGGCAGAAGCAACAGGTGAGACTGACAGCCAACACAGGGACAAGGCCCCTGTGGCTCAGGTGGTAGAGCGGGTCATCCTCTAACCAGAAGGTCAGCTGTTCGATCCCAGTCTCCCCGTCTCCCAGTAAACTATTTGTATTATGTATATTAACATTAAATAATAAGGAAGTCTTCAATAATACCATATAAAAGCTTTTGTAAACATTAGTATACACTTACCTTCACTCCATTATAAATGTTTTATAAATGTTTTATAAAATGTATGTTTAAAAACTGTCTGGTCCCTTGTGACGTGTCCGAATTCCTAAAAAGAAGTGAGGCCATGAGACGTGTGAATGACCCCCGACCTCTGCAGGCGCCTGTTCTCCTCCACATCCCTCCAACACAGGCAACAAGCCGTTGTGTGTTAGCAGCAAAGTGTTGTGTGTAATGGTTGTGGAGAGCGTGCCCCCCCCCCCACCTGCACAGCTGGGACTCTGACTCACGGTCACCTGACTGCTGCCACAGGCCTGTTGTCAGGAGGGACACACACACACACACACACACACACACACACACACACACACACACACACACACACACACACACACACACACACACACACACTGCCACAGACAGAGTGGAGTGTCGCTCTGGGGACAAAGACAGAGACACAAGCAGGAAGACAAAGAACGAGAATAGAAATTTACAGTTTGTGTAAAAAGAAAACACACAAGGTGCTTTTTGGCGCGTTTTAATACAAAAGTAGGAAATAAAACCAGACTCTTGATGTGGAAAAATGTAAATGCTTATATTAGAGTGGTTAATACATGGTAAAATTATAAATATTATCTTTGCCATGCAGTAGCCCTCAAATATAAGTTTTTTTTTTTTTTTTCACAGTAAAAGTGTCTTGGTTTACTTGCTAAAATGGAGAAAGGTGAAAATTAGATTTACTATATCAAACAGGGAGGGACTTCTTCAGAAGATTAGACATCATCTTTAGGCTGATTTAAAATGTCAAGTAAACGGCTTATTGTCTAACTGATCTTTGTGTCTTTGTTAATTTATGTGTTAAATTATGTACAACGTGTCATTGTTGTGTCACCAACACCGTGTGTATGGCTTTGTCTTCTCTTGTGTATTAGTTGTGTGTTGTGTGTGTATCGTTCTGTGCTTCGCTGCTTAAAACTGTTAAAATCAATGAACAGAATGTCCGTCTGTCTGTGACGCACATATCTGGAGAGCTGTTAATGTTTTGAAGTGCAGTTTAAAATGTGATGCTACTTGGACACGTGCCACATTCAACAATAACAAACATTGAATAAACAGGCGACCGGCGCTCTGCAGCGGCGGCGGCGGCGGCGGCTGGGACTCATCAACTCCAGTGACGTTGTCGACCACGTTCAAGGCAACAGCGACAGAAACTCATTCTCTGGGACTGAGTCGAGTTTCACTCAACTTTGAACAAACAGGTGAACAGCTCTTTTTGCTGCAGGTCACCTTCACAGTATCAGAAATAAAGCTGCAAACAAGCAATACCACAGGCAAGGTCAACAGGCAAGGTCAACAGGCCAAGTCAAGGCCAAGTCAACAGGCCAAGTCACAGCCAAGCTAAACGTCTAAACAGGCAGGTTTAGAAATGGCCACTGCAACAGTTGACTCTTAAAGAGACGAGTCTACTTCTTTAAAACATTAAAAATTAAAGCCTGGATGTAATGTGGCACTGACATGGTGTGAGGATGCACATCACCACATGCACACATACTGTAGTGCTACACACTGTCGTGGAAAACATTTGGAGCTGCAACTAATTCATTATTTGATCTATGAAATTTCACAAAGACGATTGATCTGATCAATTGATTCTCAAAACATTTGCCGGTTCCAATCAACTTATTGTCGCTGCTCTAAACGACTTAAGAGTTTCATTTTGAGCTTTACAAGGAAAAAATCTCATAAAGGAAGAATTAGGAGTAAACCGATGAGCCGCTTTAACGACCTTTTACAATATCCGTTACGACGCAGCACGTGGAAGGTGGAATTGCTCTTGTGTTATTTTCCACGCTGCAGTGATCTATGACTGAGAGGACACAGAGTTGAGACAGTAGTTGTAGGGGGGGGGGGGGGGGGGGGGGCGGTCATAACTTCTCTTGCCTCCTCTCGACAAAGACGTGGCCTCGCTCCTCCACCTCCTTCACCTCCTCCACCTCCTCCACCTCATCAAACAGTCACCTGAGGAGCAAACAGCTCGGACCTTGCGACACTTCAATAACACACCTCGCTCGGATTCCGACTTGTACAGAGAGTGAACTTGTATTTCTGCTACATAGAGAAACCAGATGTAAACCAGATTCATTTTTAAAAACTTCAATACCTTCATGTGGACGGACCCAAAGAATCCTCTAGTGTTGTTACCTGCTTGTTCAGTGTAGTGCCTGTCTTTTAAAGGTGCTGTAAATGAAGCCAAGTTGACTCCAGGGTGTGTGATTGTGTTCTTGGGGAATCGGGTGGATTCAGTGTGTCACAGGAAAATGACGGGTCTAAAATCACAACACCGTCCTGTGATTAACTTTAATGTTTTTATCCCTAGCATATTAAAGAAAACACACCTCTTAAAATGACGTGAGAACATGCAGCTACGCTTCTCTTAAAGGGTCAGTGTGTGGAATCTAGTGACATCTAGTGGTGAAGTGTCACGTCGACACCCCTCACCGTCCAAACATGAGAGAGAACCTGTGGCAGCTTCAGTCGTCTTAAAAACACCAAAAGGTTTAGTTTGTCCAGTTTGGACGACTGTAAAAAAAAACATGGCTGCCTCCGTAGAGACGACCCGATGTAAACTCGAAGTATTTAAATATAAAGAATCTTATTCCAGCGTAAAACATAGGGTCGTATCACACTCGTGAAAACATCACTAGGGTTATTTTATATTCAGTAGATCCCCCTTCATCTAAATCTTACACACTGGACCTTTAAGCCCCCCCCCACACCATGTTCCTCTAGCGTTACAGTTGCTACGTTACTCTTACAATAGAAGTAACGCGGGACTTTCTCTCTGCTTGAGAAGCGTCGACATGAGCCGAGCTCGTTTCAGGCGAAGTCCTCAGACACATTCCTGCGTCTCTTCTCCTCATCGACCATCAGCGGCTCTTTCTACCCCCCCCCCCCCACAGGAGGAATGTGGAGGTTCCTCCTTCTCCTTCTTCTTCTCCCCCCCACGTTATGTTCCAGGTCAATCCCTGATCTTTATGAGCACGTGTGACAGCTCGGACCCGGGACCTCGCGCGACAGTCGTCGAAGTTAACGGTGAAGCTGAAGCAGCGGAAACGAGGATGAGAACTTTCTGCTGCTTCTTCTTCATCGATTAATCGAAGCAGATCAAAGACACGGCTTCGGTCTCGAGTTCGATTGTTTTTAAAAACTCTGATAAACCGAGTCGGACTTTTCCTGTGAGTAAATAAATGTTTGTTACTTACTGAGTCTTCTCCTCCTCCTCTTCCTCCTCCTCCTCCTCCTCTTCCTCTTCTTCTTCTAGTTCGACTGCGGAGCGTCAACGGGCTGCTGAGGCATTCAGGGACACCCCGTAAACCGCCACTCCCCGATCTCAAACCGGGAAAACACACACAGTACGTTACTTGTGCTGAGGTGCGTTTCGGATGTGATTTATGTTTATATCTATACAGGCAAAAAAACCTGTCTCCTTATTTATTTTTTACGGTAATATCACTGTTTTGCCTCCACATCCAGACCAGGGGCAGATTTAGCAATTTGGGGGCCCAGGGCAAACAGGCATGGGGGGGCCCCCCTGCTTCCGTTGTTCTTCACCTTTTTTTCAATTGTTGTTTATCTGAGAAAATTCCTACTTGTAACTTCTTCCCAACCCAACAAAACACATTAACAGTTTATACAATGCAGTAAAATCTTATTTGCACTAACAATACGATCTCTGTACTGTAAGAATGTATCTTGGTGTCCAGTCACATGGAAGATGCACGATCTCTGATGATGATGGGCCTCTGTCTTGTTTTAATAAAGCGAGAAACACTTATTATGGACTCTTCTGTCCCTCTAACACTTTGTGTCCGTCTTGGTTTTTTATTAATGTTTTACTGTTGTTTTCCTTCCTTCTTTTTATCCTCACTTCCTTATTCTCTTTCTCGTTTGTTTCTGTTTTCTTTTCTGTGCCTTTTCCATTCGTATGTCAGTTTCTATGGTATATTCCTGCCTCTCCTTTAGTCTACATGTTCCTCGTGTAGGGACATGGACCCTTTGTTTGACTTTTCCTCTGCCCCTCACCACTTTGTCTAAATTGATGTCCTTTCTGCTCCATAGGAGACACACTGAGAAACATACTGCGTCAAATGTGTTCACATTATATGAGACATGAACAAGCTGACTTGAGACCAGGTTCTTCTCAAATTAAAGTGAAGAAAAACTGTGTTTTCACAAATGTTTTAAAAGCTTAAAAGAATTATTAATAATTTGTTATGTCTATTGTGTCTAATTTGATTTGACTTAGATGTGAAGAAGCTGTGAAATCTCTCATTTTTGGCATTTCCACAAATGGTTTCTCAAATTTGAAACAATGCTTTAAAGAGTCTTTAGCTTGTCGGGGAAAATCTAGTCCAGACACTCAAGCTCAATATTACACATTTTTAAAAAGCATTATGGAGAAATTACTATAAGACAATGAATAAGAAAACTTATTTTATTGATAGAAAGGTCATTGATTCATATTAACATGCAAAAGTGATAAAGAACCCTAGCCTAAATAAAGAAACTATAAAAAAAAACATTATATTAAAGGTGTATCACGTTTTTTTAATCTATTAAAATACAATCAACACCAACCATAACAGATTATTCATTCAATAATTCACCGTTCTGATGGGAACAAACAAAAAGGTGAGAGAATCCTCATCATCGACGAACCCATTGTCTTCTCCACATGTTTGGTGAAACCAATGGCTGCGGACAACAGGACAGACTCTTCTCATGTAGTTAACTAACCAGACAATCTAAACAGACAGGGACAGATTGTATTTACCATTAACTCCTGTCTGACAACCATAGACTTTATGCTACATATCTTTAGTTTATCTACTTTTTTTTAACTTCAGGAAGTCTTTAAAAGCATATTTCCCCCATTTAGAGAATTTAAATGACGGTCCCACATTATCAATCATGTTTGATAGAGTAGGACAGCTAAAACATATTTGGAAATTAATAATAAACTAAAACACATTTTACATTTAGCAACTCAATGCATATTTTGTCATGTAATTCCAAAGGTTTGATTGAAAAAGTCCTGTTAACCAGATTTTGTTATAACAGGAAATAAACAGACTGAAGTTTAAGTGTCACATCACCCAATGTCCCAGATTAACCGAATTGACACTGAATAAAAAAAATATAACTATAAAACAATGCAATAGCATTGCATGGCATGTCCAGTTCAATAAATAATAATAATAAAGTTCAATAAAACTAATTGGAGGGGTCGTTTAACTGTCAGTCAAACTGTATTAAAATGTGTGTTATATGTTTGTATATGTATAACATGTTTTTTTAAATCCAAACAAGTTGTCAGGGCAGTTTTGGACGTCATTTTAAAAAACATTGTTCAGGCAAATATCTCTGCGTATGGCGAGCCCTGCTTTCGAGGTCCTTTGGATTTTCACTCAGGCAATGCGAAGTAGTCCTTGTGAGGGTCCTTCCCTGAGAACCACACACACGTGTCTCTGTGCGCCGGAACCATGGCGGACCTGCAGATGAAGCTGCTGCGCAAGAAGATCGAGAAGAGAAACGTGAAGAACAAGGAGCGGAAGCTGCTGAGGAAACAGGCAGAAGACGAGGAGGCCGGTGCGTGTGGACAAATAAACCCGCTGCTGCTTGTTGTTGTTGTTGTTTCGTGAAACCGTGACGGACTCCACATGCTAAGCTAACATGCTAGCTTGGGTAGCACAACGTGTTTTTAAATCGGGACTTCTTGTCGCTGTGGTATAAAATCTGCCGTTTCAGTTTGAGCTTTTACACGCAGCTCGAAATCAATAGCTGCTAAATGTGCGTGTTAACTCGCTCTGTCAAATGTGATGTCATCATTAGCCTCACTTCGTTAGCATTTAGCACGTTAGCATGGCCCAAGTATTAACAGTACACTAACTTAAATAGGAGTGAGACATGTTTTAGTATAGTGTTGAATTGAATTGTACATTATTCGCTGTATCTGATCGCGGTGCGATGTGTTTGACAGTAAACACAAACGGGCTGGTGGAGGCAGAAGAACCAACAACCTCCTGTGTGACGGACGAGGTGCCCAAGGAGAAGCAGCAGGGGGGGGAGGAGGAGGAGGGTGGACCAGTGGAAGACACCACCACAGAGACACAACCTTCTCAGAAGAAGAAGACGACGAAGAAGAAACGGAAGCTCGCTGAGACTCATGAATCACCAGGTAACAGACGGAAGCATTTCCCGGTTGAACTGGAACCAACCCCAGATTCCTGTAATGTCAACTAACACGTGTCGTTATCTTATTCCAGCTGAGAAGAAGACCAAAGCAACAGAGGAGGAAGAAGAGAGGAGGAAGCAGGAGTAACAGATGAAGATGGAGAACAGGCTACTGATGAGGTGGATTCAAATGAAGATGAGGAGGAGGAGGAGGATGACGGTACTATTGGGGGAGATGACGGAGAGGAAGACCAACCACAATTACCATCTGGTCTACAGGTATTATAACATTTTATGTCTTTGTTAAATTAAAAATTATATTACAACTAAGAGCCACATTTGGCTGCATTGCCTTTATGTGTTGCCTGTTCACTGACTCCATCGTGAACGGGGTGTCAACTGAGGCATACAGAGACACTTGTGATTGTCCCGAGGAGGAGTCGCCTGTGATTCCTCTGACGGGAGCGACTGCAAGGACACGTCCAGCCCGACTACTTTTTATTATTTTGGCTTTTAACGTGTCTTATCAGAGTCTAGGGAAGCCGTCACTTACTGTAACTTGTCGACTGTCCTCAGGAGCGTTTGAGGACACGTCGTTTGCGTCTCTTGTGGGTTGGTGAGCGACAACACCCTGAAGGGAGTGAAAGAGATGAGCTTCGAACACATGACTGAGATTCAGCATAAAAGCATCCGTCCCCTGCTGGAAGGAAGGTAGGTCTGCAGCCAAGATTCTCCTGAATCAATTTGAACAATTAATAACGTTATCACACAATGTTATTGATAATTATTTCATATTGAAGATACTATAACTGTGCTTCTGTTTTTGTTTTTTGCTGATCTGCAGGGACGTGCTCGCTGCAGCGAAGACGGGCAGTGGTAAAACCTTGGCCTTCCTGATCCCGTCTATAGAGCTCATCTACAAACTCAAGTTCATGCCTAGGAATGGTAATCCCCCCCCTCTTCATTTACACTATATGTGCTTCTGAGAGATTGAACCGTTTGGGAGATATGCTAAAATGTTATAATCTGCCACAGTGGTTGACTCGTCGAATAGGAAACAACAAGCCCGGCTAATTTCCTCCTCTTCCTTGTTCAGGCACTGGTGTGGTGGTGCTTTCGCCCACACGTGAGTTGGCGATGCAGACCTACGGCGTGCTGAAGGAGCTGATGACGTATCACGTGCACACCTACGGTCTGGTCATGGGAGGCAGCAACCGCTCAGCCGAGGCCACGAGACTCGTCAATGGTGTCAACCTCCTGGTGGCCACGCCTGGTCGTCTGCTGGACCATCTACAGGTGAGCGGGGGGGCGTGAGGCCGTCATGGATCAGTACATATACAGAGTACTTTAAGTGAACTGGTACTATGACAAATGGTTCATGATCCTATGGCATCAACTGTGACACTCGACACAGAACCACAGTTCCTACTATAAATGTTTTTTAATACTTCAAATAGTAGTATTTTATAAGTGTCTTTGTTGTATCTGCAGAATACTCCCGGGTTCATGTACAAGAACCTCCAGTGTCTGATCATTGACGAGGCCGACCGCATCCTGGAGGTGGGCTTCGAGGAGGAGCTGAAGCAGATCATCAAACTGCTGCCGAGTACGTATCCAGAGCTGAAAGTTCTCCAGCACTGTGCTGGGATCCCAGTGCGTCGCTGTCCTACATACTGAAATATAATTCAGTGTGGATGCTATATCCATTTTGCAGCAGCGGCCCACTGTTGCAAAATTAGGCCACTAGACCCACTGGGATTGTCCTCCTGCTGTCCTTCTGTCCTCCTGCTGTCCTCCTGCTGTCCTCCTTCTGTCCTCCTTCTGTCCTCCTTCCCCACTTGCTCACTGCACGTTAATCTTCTGGGTCTGAGCACAGTTGAGCTGACTCTCTGGAATCTGTGGTGGAGAATAGGGATGGATACAAACACCTGATATGAAACCAGCTCTGAGGCTAACAGCCAAAACATCTACATGATGTCTCCAGTATAAAATGTGTCTCTAACCCCTGTTGTTCTCTCACTGACTCCAGAGAAGAGGCAGACGATGCTGTTCTCTGCCACTCAGACCCGGAAGGTGGAGGACCTGGCTCGCATCTCGCTGAAGAAGGAGCCCCTGTGGGTCGGGGTGGATGAAAACAAAGGACAACGCGACGGTTGATGGCCTCGAGCAGGTACTGCACGCAGCATGGTGCTTGTGTCAGCGACGACCTTCAGCAAACTCAATAGTGACGTGAACCTGCCTGTGTTTCAGGGTTATGTGGTGTGCCCATCAGAGAAGAGATTCCTGCTGCTCTTCACCTTCCTGAAGAAGAACCGCAAGAAGAAGCTGATGGTCTTCTTCTCTTCTTGTATGTCTGTGAAATTCCACTATGAGCTGCTCAACTACATCGACCTGCCTGTGTTGGCCATTCATGTAAGTCGCAGCATCCTTCAGCTGTACGCGGTTTCCAGTCAGGGTTCAACACGTCATCGATCTTTTTGTACCAGAAAGCTGAAGCCTGTCATGTACACTCATAATGACGTAGTGTTGTTTGCATGATATTCAAATGGATCTAAAACGATAAGACTCATCCGCAGAGCCAGCTCTCTAACCATGTTCTGTTGTTCCGTGTCCCAGGGGAAGCAGAAGCAGACCAAACGTACCACCACCTTCTTCCAGTTCTGCAACGCAGATTCCGGCATCCTGCTGTGCACGGACGTGGCCGCTCGAGGTCTGGACATCCCTGAGGTGGACTGGATCGTCCAGTATGACCCCCCAGATGACCCCACGGTACTGAGACTTACACATCATCTCTAGAGCTTCCGGGTTTTTATGCGTTGATTTTGAATCTAATCTTTACCCTCTGTCCACAGGAGTACATCCACAGAGTCGGCAGAACGGCCCGAGGCATCAACGGCAGCGGCCACGCTCTCCTCATTCTCCGGCCAGAGGAGCTTGGCTTCCTACGCTTTCTCAAACAGGCCAAGGTAACCACGTCTGCTTCTTTACAATTATGTTTTAATAAGATAGACTTTCCATGTTTTCGGAGCAAGTAAAGTATTCATGTTCCACGTTTTAATAAGATTTGGTTTAACTCACTGGATCTTCTGTTGTTTAGGTCCCACTGAGCGAGTTTGAATTTTCCTGGACTAAAATCTCTGATATCCAGTCTCAGGTAAGGAATCTGCGTTGATCTGAAATGTGTAAAAGGATCCAATGAAGATGTCTCACCAGCCTCAGTGTATGTGTCCATACTAACTTCAGTTAGGCTCATTGCTTTAGTAAAATATCGGACTGTGTTGTTCCTCAGCTGGAGAAACTGATCGAGAAGAACTACTACCTCCACAAGTCGGCGCAGGAAGCCTACAAGTCGTACGTGAGGGCTTACGACTCCCACTCGCTCAAACAGATCTACAGCGTGAACACGCTCAACCTGCCGATGGTGTCGGCCTCGTTCGGATTCAAAGTGCCACCATACGTCGACCTGAGTATCCTTTCTAGTGGTTCTACACACATCCGCACACTGATTGTTGGGCTTTTATTGTGTTGTATTCAACGTCTCTTCCCTATTCAATACCTGCTTCCCTTCCTGCATTTAGCAGCTGCAACTTATTTTCGTCTGGATCATGTGTTTGTTCTCCTTGTACTTTTCTGATATAACCGTTCGTTTCCACTAATGAGACGTTCGTACCTCAGGGATGCAAACAACACAACTGTTAGTCAGCTGGGACCTGGAGCACTGACAACACCTCACCTGAGAACACAAAACATTTACATTATGAAAACAGAAGCCACTACACAGACACACAAATGGAACAATGAGTGTTGTTCTCCTTAACCCAGCTCTCCCTCCAGACTCCCACAGCACCAGAGGTGTAAAGATACAGAAGCGAGGAGGCGGCGGCGGGTTTGGATTCCAGAAGTCGTCCAAGTTTGGGCAAAAATCTCGAGTCTTCAAGCACATCAACAAAGGAAGAGGCGACAAGAGGCAGTTCTCCCGCTGAAGCCTGGGATGGATCGGTTCCTCCACCTGCTCTTTTATTACATGAACTTCCTGCTTGGACCAGCGTGTGGGGCCCGTCTCCACTTTCACTGCTAAACCCAGTTCTCCTCCTCTAACTTGTGTCGGCGCATTTTGTAAATGTCAACAAATTGTTAGTTTGGAAGAAATCCGCCGTGAACTCTGATCGACAATAAGACTCAGTTTTTTTTTTTAGAACTTCTTCATTGTATCTGACAAATCTCTTATCGACTTTGAATATATTTACTTTGCTTCATTCATTGACTTGTTAAGACTTTGTAAATTCTAATTACAGTGAAATAACTTGATATAAACCTTATGTCTGTATTCGATGAGTCGTGTCGCTGCCTCGTCTCTTCTCATTTAGCAGAGTTTGGTTTGTACCGTGTCAGATTCTGAGTTCCCTTCCTCCACAATCTTTACACTTTAACTCTAAACACACTGTAACAAGTGAGTCTGGAGTCCTCCACTGAAGAACTGTATGCATTAATATATATATTTATTTAAAACCAATAAGAATTTTCATTTCCTGAAGAAAATCCCTGTGATTACTGCCAAATGCTAAACAGATGCAGCATGTCTCTTATTCAGTGAAGTCCAACCCACCATTACAGGACACGATGTCCAGAATCAGCTGGTTAGTGTCATGTCTGAGGTCAAGACCACAAAATAACATTAATTAAAACATTTTAATCATCTACTGTTTGAGAAATACTGATATTCAAGTCATCAAATGTTAAAACCTGCGTGAGGTCCATTCTTGTCAAAGGTAGAATGAAATGGGGAATGAAACTCATGAACCATAGTGTCCACTATCAGGTGATACTACTACATATGTATATATAAACCTCTGGTAATATAAACCCTTACATGATACTTTAAGTTACTCCTTCAGTTGAGCTGAGCATGACTGTTTCCAAAGTCTGAGTAAGACCCAGCAGGTTGAAGGATGAGAATCTGAGGACCTGCAGTTTCTAATGAGTCTGAGCTTGATGGTGACAATTAAGGTTTAAATACTAAACATTAAATCAGTCACGATCATATTTTCAAACACAAGAGGCTGCTGTTACAACTTTCTTGCATGTGGAGTCAAACATCAGATCAAAGTCTTTTGGATTAATTCAAAAACTTTAATGGCGTCGGTAGTTGCACATACCAGATTGGCAAGATTTGAAGAAAGCAGAGTCTGGATCCCATTCATTTCAAAAAAAAAAATCAAACATACTAATATAAAAATCAATAATCAAAGCCATCCCTAAATATAGAGTCATAGCACCCACCGCACAAGCAATAAATAAAGAGAAACAATTGTGCAACTACAAAGAAAAAGCATCGTGCAGAAAGGATCCAGGGAAGTCACGTTCACACAAATCTTGCATAAATCAAAATGTTTTCAATGATGATAAATCTGGAAACGATCATTTAGAAAATATGTGATTTCCTCTCGGTGTCTTTACTCTGGATTAAAGTGAGTTTCACGTGGCTCGGATAAAAAGGGTCGTGCTTGGAAGTGAATTATAAAAATGCGATCATATAGAATCAAAACGTGCGTAGTGGCTTCGACTTTATGGATTTGTAAAGATTCTTTTTCACATGGTCGTAGTCGGACCTCTTCAAGGAAACTTTAACAAATCATCAAAATCAATCAGGTTAAAAACACTGGGTTCAAAAATCAAACAAGATCAATAAAAACGTGCTGTTTAACAGCGTCAGCGTCATATTACATATTCCAGAGTTAATGATTCTATTTTCCTTCTTATTCTCCAAAATATTTTCTAAAACTATTATATTACAGCTCGATAGGCAGCGTTTCTCATTCCTCCAGGAACAAACCCTCAGTTTAAATACAAAGTACAGTACCAACAACTCAAAGCACAGGAAACCACAGTGCCGTGTCTCCCTTGGTTACGGTGACGAGGTGTGATACTTGGCTTCAGGCTACAAACGCCAGATTTCAGAAGGGAATCCATAGTTTCTACTATGAGGTGGTTAAAGAAAGAAGCACTTGTTTGCATTAGAGGAGGACGACGAAGAGGACGAGGAAGAATAAATACATGGACCACGTTTTCCCTCGTTGCTACAAGAAGCTCCGCGGGTCCCTTGATTGCAGCCGATACTTAATGTGGAGGGTTTTCAGTTTTCAGTCCCGTCACAGCCACGAGGTCCGAATGTAAACTGCTTCGTGCAGCCGACTGCCCCCCCATCCAGGCTTGTTCCACAGAAGTCAGCCATGTTGCACTGCAGGTGTGTTACTGCTGCTGATCTGTGGTGGAGACACAACACAAGGTCATTCTGAGACTCTCACACACGAGAGGAGAAACAGTTTTCACAGACAGGGAGTCGGTTGGTTCTGGTTGAACCATGTACTGTATAAGAATGGACGACTTGACAGCTCGGTCAGAAAACTCCACATGTCTTAATTTGATTATTGCTTCTTCTGAGTTTGACCTTATTTAGATTAAGATCAGAAAATGCTGTCAGTGTCTTATTCAGACTGTTGCGTTAGTCAGATTAATATAGTGAATATTGGTGAAGCGAGTGTATCAGTGGGACCTCGTTACCACAGCTTCACTCCACCGTCACTAAAACTCTAAATACATCAGAAGCACAAGATGGCAGCGCCCGTGTCTGCGGTACTTTAGCTTCGGGGAGAAGTGGAGAGAAGTCGTCCATCTTTATTTACAGTGAATGGGTTGAATACACAGTCCAGTGGCGAAGTCATTAGTAAATGGGAAATGGTTTAAAATCAAACGTGTTCACCCGTGGGTGCTGTTGCTCTGTCACCGAGTGTCCAGCTCTTAGCTGTGGGGTTTAAAATCAGCTGTGAGCTGAACCGGATTCCTTTGTTTTAAATTAAAGCATAAAGCAAATACTACTTTACTTCCATCGAGTAAAGAGGGACAGTGTGACATTGAGCTTCCCGTAAACCAACTCATCTCTCGTGGTTCTGAGACACAAGAGACTAAATGATCAGCTCAGGTTTAAACCCTTTGTGAACATGTCAGAGCAACAGTCCCTTTTCTGTGAGAGTGAAAAACACAATATATACAGTGACATGCACAACCACACAACCACACAACCACACAACCACACAACTTAAACACTGTGGCAGGACTGATACAAAAGGTGATTTACACAACTGAGGCCTGCACAATGAAGCAGGACTCTACTCTTTACTTGTTACCAGGGTTAAATCTCCGTGGTAACTCGTGCTGCACGCCAACCAGCTCTGCTACCAGGAAACATCCATGATTTAAAACCTGCAGCTTCATGAGAACATGAGGTCGACTCATCGAGTTGATAACGATCTTTAAAGATCATTTATCGAAGCAGAGTTCATCCAAATATATCTTTGTTTGGTAAACTGCATCAGTCCAGCCCTTCAACACACGGTGTTAGTGATGCTTTGAAACGTGACCATGCCCCAGTCAGTTAGTGGTCCCAGTCAGTTAGTGGTCCCAGTCAGTTAGTGGTCCCAGTCAGTTAGTGGTCCCAGTCAGTCAGTGGTCCCAGTCAGTTAGTGGTCCCAGTCAGTTAGTGGTCCCAGTCAGTTAGTGGTCCCAGTCAGTTAGTGGTCCCAGTCAGTTAGTGGTCCCAGTCAGTTAGTGGCCCAGTACACACCTGGTTTTAACAGTACGGGTGTGAACGCACGCGCCACACAACATTCAGAGGGCGTCTAAAACGTTTGTTTGTGACCACCACCACAATATAAACACTGATCACAACATTATGATCAATACTTTCCATAAATGGGTCAAATCTCCTGACTCGTCCCTCTCACAGACACACACACAGACAGAACCACACACACTCAGAGCGGTCCACTTGTGATCGGATCACAACAACCACATGTTACTACCAGGTGTGTACGGGGGCCCGTGTTCAAAAAGGTCACACATGACATGCAGCAGCAAATGTCGGACCTTAGGGGTCCACTCTGGTGGGGGGGGGAGGAGTGGGAGGCACTACCCAGGGGGCGCCGTTTATCTTCTTTCCAAAACCTGTCGTCGAAGGAAGGAGAGAGCAGCCGAGATGGAACAGTCACAAACAAGTCATGGACATCTCAGCTGATATTTGCCTTTGATAAATATGTGAGCATCAGTGTTTATCTTATTGAATGTGAGCTAATATGATTTCTTTTAAAAGAACATAATATAGAAAAAGATGCTTGGGGAAATGTAGAAACAGCATCATCATAGTTTGTCCAGCTGAGCCGACTCCATTGTTAACAATCCTCTTTCTGGAGCTTTAATAAACATTGACTATAACATGTTCCCCTTCTATCAGTCGTCATGTGACTGGTGCTCATCACACGTGTGTTGACTGGGTGAGGGTGTCATATCAGCTGAATACCATTAGAGTTGCAGCACGGCTCGGTGGTCTCCCAGTTCATGGCTTTCTGGACAGCCTTCTTCCAACGAGCGAAGCGGAACTCGCTCTCTGTGACGGAGACGGAGACAAACACAGACAGTTAGCAGAGAACAGTCATAACAGTGATGTCCACAAGATGGCAGCAGCAGTGGAGGAAGCGCTCAAACATTTGATCTAGTTAGAAACAGACACATACAAAAAGTAGTATAAATGTACTTTGTTACATCCCACCACCAGATGGCAGCAAACACACTCCAGTGTCTACCGCCCTGTGTAACTCCAGTTCGATGGAGAACTGTGTGTTTTCTGTCTGAGGATCAAATAATGATTCCAGTTTCTACGACAGGTCCTTGATTTTGTTTCTCTTACCTTCAGAGTTGATCTGAGGCTCATATTTCTCAGAGGTAACGTCTGGGAGGTCCTCGGGGCTCAGGCTCCACACGTCCACCCCTTCTGCTGCCCCTGCTGCCATGGCTGCACCCAGAGCTGTGGTCTCTGGCATGGACGGCCGTACTGGAGTGGGACAACACCAGTTAGAAAACTAAGTCCTTAAAATGACCAGAGAGCCACCAGTAGACGACATATCCCCAGAAACACCCCCCCAAATATAAATCTAATAGCAAATACATCGATGTCACAGACTCCTGTCTTCAGCTGAAAAGCCTCGAGTATTGATTGATCCTGTAAATCACAACTAGCAATAAAACGTTACTCTCTTCATATCTATACCATGTAAATACTGTTTCTGCTTATTGGTGAAAGGTTCTGGGCAAAGAGTCAAACTCGCTGTCATGGAAATTAAAATATATATATATATAAAAAGAAGGGGGACGACTTCACAACGCGATTATGTAGTTTCATGAATTTTTTTTAAATGTTTTTTAAGTTCTGCTTCAGAGATGAAATGATTACAGACACACACACTGACCATTATATTCCCCTGCATCATATTCTGGTAAATACTAAATTGTTTTATTCAAATTTCATGTGACAAATAATCAGAGAAGGAAACTGATGAATTTGTAGTTCATGTATTTGTAGTTTGCACAATCTTCCTCTGACCAATAACACAACTCATCACACACATGTGGACTTTGTCAGTTCTGTTTTGACTAAAGGTTCGTGTTCATGAGTTCACAGCAAAGTACACAAGTGAATCTGTGCTCTCAACCTGCTCTTGTGATTCAAAGTCAGAGTTTGTTCATTCATTCATGCGTGTGTGTGTGTGTGTGTGTGTGTGTGTGTGTGTGTGTGTGTGTGTGTGTGTGTGTGTGTGTGTGTGTGTGTGTGTGTTTTATATAAATGGGACAAAGGTCAGAGAAGATGGAAAGTTGTTGAGTCCGTGTTCAGACTCATTTCAGGGGTTTACACAGATTAAACAACAGATTTTAAAACATCACAGTTGTTGTTCTTGAGCTGCAAGAGAAAACGTTATAAAAATTATTTTATGGTTTTCGTCATTTAGCTCCTCAGCTCCGCTTTAACAAGTTTGCTTTTCTTTGCACTTTCCTTGGACCGTTGTCACAGAGATATAAGCCCCAGTGTGTGAATGCCTGTGTGCTCCACGCGCTCCACTTACATACGGGCATGCTGAGGATGTCGGCCTGCAGCTGCATCAGTAATCTGTTGGAGGTCATGCCTCCGTCCACCTGCAGCTGCGTCAGAGGGACACCGCTGTCCAGGTTCATCGCATCGAGGATCTGAAACACAGGAGTAGTGATATTCCAGTTGCAGTAGTTTCTACGTCAGCCTCAAATGCAACAAGAGGAGAGATCGCAACATGTCGTATGTTCCACCGGGTGAAAAGGAGCCGCTCACCTCTCGGGTCTGAAAACAGACGGCTTCCAGAGCAGCGAACGCCAAGTGGCTCCTGTTAGTGAACTGAGTGAGACCACAGATGATGCTGGAGACACAGAGAGAAAGAAAACCAAAGATAATCACCAGCTCCAGTTTCAGTTCTCTGTACTAACTACGATCATTAGATAATAGATTCTTCTCCTAATTTCAGGGTCAAATAGAAGTCGACTGTCCCGATGTGTTTGAACAGCTGACAATCTCACCCTCTGGCACTGGGCTCCCAGTAGGGGGCGTACAGCCCGGAGAACGCCGGCACAAAGTAGCAGCCGTATGACGTCCCCACTGCAGCTGCTAGTTTCTCTGAATGACAGAATGACGGAGGACAGAGTGAAGCCTTGTTGTGTACGACACACATTAAGTTCCTGCAGCGAGATCTTAAAGAATCACACATTCTATTATTTAGTGAATCCACGTGTCGTGCAAGTACCGATCTCCGAGGCGGATTGCACAATGCCCATGTTGTCCTTCAGCCAGCGCACCACCGCCCCTGCGATGGCCACGGAGCCCTGGGAGGACGAAGGCAAAACATTGGATCCAGAGAAGCAGGGAGATGGAAATGACAATGCAGGGCACAACATGGCCGACTGTGTGTGAGACTAAATCCAGTCCGAAGTAAACGGACTGGTGGAGGCTCTCTCCACCTCCAGGGCGAAGCAGGCGGCTCGTCCTTTCCCAGTTTGTAGGCCACAGTGGTCAGCAGGCCGTGCTCGGACATCACAGGCTGAACCGGTCAGAGGAAAGAGCAGAGTACTGAAGGTGAACTCACAGAACAGAGGTCATGAAGGTATTTTAAATGTTGAGTCAATGAAATGTTTTTACCTTGGTCCCTGTATTTCTGAGCAGAAAGCAACCGGTCCCGTACCTTCCACAACCAGAGAGAAACACAGATTAGGATCCAGTTTGGGTCACATACATAAGGATCTCATTTAGTGCGGATCTGGATCAGGGACCAGATCCAGAACTAGTGTTTCTCCACTTTCTTTAACATTGTGAGAATAATTCATGGATCTTTGTAAAAAATAACCCAGATCTAGTGAAGTTAAATGTTTTAATAAGGTTATGCACTTTCCTGACTGCCCATTAAGTTCCATTTCATTTAACATGACAATAAATGTTTTAAGTTTCTATAGATACAGAGTTTACAGCTTTGTTCCTGACTCATTAAAATGGAAAGTGGTCGAGTTTAAAATGCACTTTGAAGGAATTAGATCAGCTTGAAAAAGCACAACAGCTAATGAAGCAGGTTGGAGTCAGTTTACTGGAGCCTGATAGCTTGACAATGATTTATGTAATGATAATAATATAAGTTTTATTTACCAAGTTTGGGAAAATGGCAGAATGTTTGTTGAAGACCGAGTTGTAAAACAACACTTTATTTTGTAATTAAGTAAAATCACCATCACTGCTCTAGTGGAGAAAAGGTCTTACGTGTTTTTGGCCTGGCCTTCTTTGAAACACATCTGACCAACGAGAGCAGCCGATTGGTCCCCGAGACACTGAAACACACAACGGTTAAGTGAAAACTCGTGTCTCCAAGGCGTCAGTTATCATTTATCAATATTATTAAATAAAAGGCAAAGAATCGTCCGTCAGACGTCCCATTCCAACAAAGTTACACAACTCACCCCAGAGATTGGAACTCCTGCTAGGGAGCTGGATTTCTGTCGGGGAGACACAAAGGGACGTAATTAGAGTTTTGGATAAATGACAGCACAACAACAACGAGTCGGTTTGTTCTGGATTTCCTGCCAAACACAGGGGGGGGGGGGGGGGGGCACATCGGGACATAGTGCTGCTGCAGGTAATCAAACATGCGACTGTTGACTCGCAGGCAAATAACTCTCTGTAGGCAAGTATTCATAATCCAATAGAACAGCAGTTTTAAATCATCGATCATAATGTTCTCACTATAACAGCGTTGCCTTGTTACGTCACAGCGGTCGGGTCGGCTAATAATTATGTAATAAAAATGGCCACCGCTAAAAAAAAAGCCAGCAACTGGTGATTAATGATTAATGATTAATGATTAATCTATTATCTGTACAAATGTGATAAATCCACATCATCCGGATGAACAGGATTATCAAGAGTTATAAAAGTCAGTGCAGGGCTTTTTATGACCTAACGGGAAATGATTATGTTTGATTATGAGAAATATAAGACTGATAATTCTGAACAAGAGTCGTAACTATCAAAGAACCTGGATCTTTTCTTATTGGGGGCCATTTCCTCTAATATTAATTCATGTATCATGATTTCCCGGCTGTTCCAGCAGGAAAACACACATGTGGGGAAAAAACAACAACTAATCAATTCTGCGGCAAAACCTAAATTCAGACACACAAAGCCCGGGGGTGACCTCTGCTCTGCAGGGCAAAGTGCACGTTACATAAAATTAAAACCAGCTTTCAGCACCAGACAGATACCAGGTTGTGTTCAGGAGATAAGAAGTGAACACAGACAAACAAAGACACACGATAACACAAGCAGTTATTTTATATATTTCCGTGAGCTGGAACACGGGCTGATCCACAGCTACAGTATCGTGTCTCTGTTATCATCTGATCTGCGATAAAGCACCAGAGAAACTTATCACACGTATCAGGGAGAGATACAACCTCGGGAGGAAGTAATCGTGAAACTAAATTGTTACGATGTGGGTCAAAGGTTACGTCAATGAGTTAAACGGGAATTTCTTATCGGTGCATTATCTGCTTTTCAGGTAAATTACACACTGCATCTTATCAAAGTGATGTGTCTACCACAGTGATGTCAAATATTTGATTAGACAATTATTAGATCCTATTTTATGATAATGGTTAGCTTGAATTCAGATGAACAGCTTTGGAACGAGCTGAGAAAGACAAGTGGGTCAGGTCCATGTCAAACAGAGACACAGACGAGACAGAAGAGACACACAGACAGACGAACCAACAGACAGAGAACACGAAGACGAGAACACAGAAGCAGAGACACAGACGAGACAGAAGAGACACAGAAGAAACAGAAGAGACAGAAGAGACACAGAAGAGACACAGAAGAGACACAGACGAGACACAGAACAGACACAGAAGAGAGACAGACGAGACAGAGAAGAGAGACAGACGAGACACAGACGAGACACAGAAGAGAGACAGAAGAGACACAGAAGAGACACAGACGAGACAGAGAAGAGACAGAAGAGACACAGACGAGACACAGAAGAGACACAGAAGAGAGACAGAAGAGACACAGAAGAGACACAGACGAGACAGAGAAGAGACAGAAGAGACACAGACGAGACACAGAAGAGAGACAGAAGAGAGACAGACGAGACAGAGAAGAGAGACAGACGAGACACAGACGAGACACAGAAGAGAGACAGAAGAGACACAGAAGAGACACAGACGAGACAGAGAAGAGACAGAAGAGACACAGACGAGACAGAGAAGAGACAGAAGAGACACAGACGAGACAGAAGAGACACAGAGAGAGACAGAAGAGACACAGAAGAGACAGAAAGAGACACAGACGAGACAGAAGAGACACAGACGAGACAGAAGAGACACAGACGAGACAGAAGAGACACAGACGAGACACAGAAGAGAGACAGAAGAGACACAGAAGAGACACAGACGAGACAGAGAAGAGACAGAAGAGACACAGACGAGACACAGACGAGACACAGACGAGACACAGACGAGACACAGAAGAGAGACGAGACACAGACGAGACACAGAAGAGACAGAAGAGACACAGACGAGACACAGACGAGACACAGACGAGACACAGACGAGACACAGACGAGACACAGACGAGAGACGAGACACAGACGAGACCCAGAAGAGACAGAAGAGACACAGACGAGACACAGACGAGACACAGCGCACATGGAGGCGAGCGTGCCGCACAGAGCGACCTCTGGTTAGTGGAGTTTACCATCCAGCCGTAGATTTCAGAGGAGCTCCTGACCTCGGGGAGGATCTGCATGGGGACATCGAAGTACCTGAGAGCAGCAGAGCAAACAGTCACCATGATGCAGAACGCACACAACACCAGTGACTCTACTGGGACCAGTGGGAAAGTGCAGCTTGGTTGATTTAAGGGGCCGTTGGGTCTCGGTGAAGGTGTCTGCTGACCTGCACAGCTCCGGATCCCAGTCCAGGCTGTTGATGTTGAAGAGCATGGTGCGGCTGGCGTTGGACACATCTGTACAGTGGACGCCCCCGTTCCTGCCCCCCGTCAGGCACTGAGGAAGAAACAGCAACGCTGGATTAGCTGCGCTTCACACGTTGTGAATGAAAAAGGAATCGAACTGTGTTTTTTAAACGGATCCTACCCAGATGATCCAGGAGTCCACCGTGCCGAACAAGGCCCGCCCGCTCGCCACTGCCTGTTGGACTTCCTCCACGTTGTCAAGGAGCCAACGCAGCTTGACCGCGCTGAAGTAGGTGCTGATGGGAAGGCCCGTCTTGTGCTGGAGAGGTGAGGACAGCAGGAACACAGATGTTCATCATCTCTCATTATAACTGCCTGTTCCATTAGTAATGACTGTGTAAACGCTGCAGTCAGATCAGATCCTCTCTCACCTTCAGGTGGTTCTTGTTCTGACCCGGAGCTTTGCTGATGAGCCGCTCCACCGTGGACTGTGTGCGCAGGTCCAACCAAACTACACACATAGCACAGAACACAGACAACTTACAGTTAGAAAGTAAAGCATCTGCATCGGCTTCATCACGACACCGGAAAACATTCAAATAGATTCACAAATCGATTCTAATAACGTCTATTGTTTGAGACCTGGAGTGAATCATACATAAACTATATCCTTCTGGTGAAAGGTTATAAAGAACCAGCAGCACTGGTTCTACAGAGAGAACCAGTAAACCTGGGCGTTGTCAATCTGTTGGATTCATACCGGACGTGATACATGACACTCTGATGCAACCCATTCATGTGCTGAGCTGTTTCCTCGATGACATCATCTCATTTGCTCAGTAGAAGACTTGAGGAAGACGTATGGAGGCTTGTGTCAGACCAAGTTTGTTGGGATTCTTTATACTAGTTATTTTTTGACAGAGTTGTGCATCTGTCTATAAATGCAGTTACATTAATTCCCCACTTTCCCTGTTTGTGTAGTTAGGGTGTCGTTCATACTGAGATCTTTAAACCATATGAAATACTAAGTTGCTAAATGTGTCTGAAAGCTCATAACTGTAATTATTAGATGAGAAATAACTCGTGCAGTTTACTGTTCTAAACCTGGAGCTGCTTCAGAATTATTTCTTGTGAGTCCTCATGTCCAAACTGAACCAACTGAACTCTGAACTCTCTCTGGCAACAGATACACGTTCCACATACATACAGACAGATGTTTGTGGAATTAGCTTTAGATGTAAATCTAAATAAAGACATTAGACAGTGATATAGAATGTGATGCACGCACCGATAGCATTGTAGAGTGGCTCTCCCGTCTCTTTGTCCCATACCACGGTCGTCTCTCTCTGATTGGTCACTCCCACCGCTGAGAAAACAACAAACCACAACACACAGGTGAAGACAACACTCCCAGAGTCCTCTCTGCTCGGCGCTGGTTTGGTTTCCGTCCTGTATTTACAGGAGCGGACGAGCAGCCTCCCACCTTTTATGTTGGAGACGTCAACGTTGAGCTGGGTGAGTTTCTCACAAGTCCTCTCCAGGCACTCGTACACAGACTGGATGATCTCCTTGGGGTCTTCCTCCACCCAGCTGATCGACACACACACACAAACACACACACACACAGGCATGTCAACACACAGAGGTGAACAGTGAAGATGAATGAGCAGGAAACTCTCACTTCTTAACTTTTTGTTTATGAACAAGTACGGATAGGTATTTGTTTGATTGTAATATCTTCTACTCCAGATGTGTGCCTAGGATTCTTGTACTTTTCAACAGAGTAAACGGTTTTGTAATTCTTTTGCTTGTTGTTGTATTTTCTATTATATATATATATTTGTCTTTATTTCATCTTTAGCGTGATGATGCAACATATGTACTCTACAGTATCTCTGGTGCATCAACCAGATGTGTATACACAGCAAAATGAATATGTACCAATCAATGAATGATAAAATACGGAGCTGGACCTTGGACGTTGTTAAATAAAGTCAGACATTCATCTACAATTCAGTTAAAGTATAACTTAAATAACCCAGTAAACAGGAGGCAGTAACTCACACTAATTCATTTTTATATTTAGGTTTATAGAATGATAGATTTGAACCTTAATACAGACTCTCCTCGAGATTCTGGACTAAAATACAGAATCTCGAGGATCCATCTCTCTACATCATCTACTTCCTGTACAACTCAGTATTCAAGGAGCATTTAGTTACCGACATGTATAAGTATTGTGCAGTAGTGAAGGTCGAAGCACTCACCCCTCCTTGGGGAAACTCTGCTTGATCTCTACCTGATGGTGACTGATGACTTTGGCCGTTTTTGCATTGAACACCTGTGGAGAGAAAAAAGAAGTTTGTAAGGAATGGACCAGAAAGGAAGGTGACAGAAGATTCACGGGACGCCCGGTGCCGGAGAGGAGCAGTGAGGGGGAACGAGGCATTTCCCAGTCACACAGTTTCCCGTGACACTGAGGAGAGTCAGCGCTGCCAGTGGAAAGATGACGATCATCGCTGGCTGGGTGGATTTCATCCTGCACCTGGCACGAATGCGGTCCCCGGGGGGGCTGCCAAATACACCACGGCTCCCCGTAGCATCACATTACTGCTCGTACAGTACAGACCACGCTCAACGCCGGGTTAAATCAGGTCAACACACTGCACGAGGGAAAGACCTCGACGGACACATGACACGCAGGAAACTTACAACCACGCGGCAACCTTGAACTCTTTCAACTTTATGATTCTCTAAAACAGCTCAGGAGGAACGATGAGGCAAGAACACACGGAGACTACGAGCTGCTCCCCCTGAGACCAGGAGAGGTTCGTTCACCTGAGGCTCAACGTAGATCCTCACTGTGCGCCCCCCCCGATGCTAGTTCAGGTCAAACTCTGTCTCCACACAATGTTTATGTTCGATTTACCGTACTTTGTGTGACGGTGGTTGTCAATTTGACTTTTTAGTGTCATCAACCGATGTCATGATAGTTTCACGGTGTTCAGAGGCCTGTTGCTTCAAGGTGGCCACATGCTTCCCAGACCACCTTGCAAAGTCTGATCGGGTCTCCACCGGGTCCTCAATGCTTCTTGGGTGTGTTGCACCTTTTACTTAGAGGTGTCCACTTGTGATGGGATGAAGACATATGCCGAGTACCAGGTCTGAACAGGGCCAATGACTCCTGTGGTCACAAATCATTCCGTCTAGATTCTTTGGAAACTGAAACAGCAAGATGAACTGGAGTCTCTCCAGGGCTCCACCAGGCTGTGCCCTCGGTGCCAACAATCTACCAGCTGACCTACTTGAGGAAGCCCAACTTTATTCACTTTGGATCACTGTACAGGATTAATTTAGCTCAACAGCAGAATGAGAAGATCGAGCACAAAGGTTTCCTCAGAACTAAACTAGAGCGGGACTGAGAGGATATTAAGAAGAGAAGTGACTTGTTCAGTGTCACACGTTTCACAAGCCGTTCTCTGACTTGAAGTCCAGAGAATGTCCTCACAACTGGGTCTCGACCTTCTCCGGAGTTTGAGCGACGCAGCAGGAGATTCTTCCCTCGGACGAACGCGATCACGACAACACAACTCTCCGGTGTCCTCAGGTGACACATTCATTCTGCTGTGGAGATCACGTTTTTGGGAACAGCACATGCACCATCGTCTGTTCTTATCGTGGAACGCTCTCTTGACCTCTTCGTTGGTGTCTTCTACATTTGTATTAGTTTGTATTTTTGCATTGTTGCGTCAGTCGTGTTTTAGAAATGTCGTCGTCACCACTCCAGATAATCTCCTGCTGCGTTGTCACATCGGCTCCTTCTGACATCATCCAAAGTTTTTATTTGGGGGCCCGGGCGGAGAAACTCCAGTGTCTTACAAACACAACACAACACAAAGTGCTCTACACAATAAACACCG
>CM031682.1:2778858-2871358 GCA_006182925.3 Reinhardtius hippoglossoides | reverse complement strand
CCTTTAAAAACACTGAAACATCACAATGAAAGAAAGAAAGAAAGAAAGATGGATGGACTGATAGAATGTGAGCCTGTGGTGTTACTGGAGAGCTAACAGCCTTTTTTTCATGGTTGTATAAAGTGAACTGGTTCCTCCCCCTCAGCAGCAACCACAACTTTATGAGCCCTATTTACATTCCATGGTGTTTTTAATTAACTTTTTTATCTTTAAGGCCAAACACCCAGTTCTCCGTTGTTCTCTTTGGAAACTAGACGGTCCTCTAAAAACACTGAAACGAAAGATGGATAGATGAGATGAAAGTCTCGCCACCAGAACGACCACAAAGCTGTCACTGTAAAGAAGTATGTGCTAATGGGTAATATTTTAAGTATTTGTGAATATTTCAAATACTGTGTTTCCCATAATCACTTATTATGAGATAAGGATTTTCAAAGTAAGTATTTCCAGACATAGCAGGTTTTGGATGCAGCTTCCTCTTAGTGTAATGTTCCCTAGTTTATCTGTGACATCCCAGAATGTACGTTTATCCTTATGATACATTGAAAACAATAATCATTTCATAGTTTTTAAATTCTGCAAATAATTTAGGATCGAACACACACAACCCAAATAGCCCTGATCAAATACACGTGACAGAATTAGAAGAAGAGTCTCAGCTCGATTGTGTGAATAAGTCACATCACAGGACATTTGCTGGCACCTACAGTCCAGTCGTGTGTACTGCACCTTCTGACATCCACAGTGTGAATATCAAGCAATCAGGCTTGAAATGGATTCATCATCAGGTCAGTGACTAAATTATTGGGGTTAACAATTATATTTCTCATATACAGCATATTATTTAACACGTGTTTGCTCTAACATCATCAGTACACGTTGAATGTGAAGCCTACATCTGTCAATCACAACAGCTAAAGTACAAATGTAGAAATGAAATACATATCAGTTTGCACCACTTTAAAATGATTATAAAAAAATAAATAAAAGTTAAGATCTGGGTTAAATAAGTTGTTCTCTTAAATAAGTTTCTCAATGAATTTTAAATAATAAATGGCCATGATTTATTTTATTATTTCATATCATAATTCGGAATATTGTGTATGTGGCAGTGACAAACTGCTTTGACGTTATAACAGACTGCTCTGTGACACGTAAACAGGTTTATGAATGGAACGATAATAATAACTTTATTTATAGAGCACTTTTCAACACAAAGTACAAAGTGCTGCACAACAAGAAAACAAATGGTGAAAATACAGAAGGAAGGACATAAATAATAACAATAATAATAATAATAATAGAGATAAAAGAACATAAAGCCTGGCATCCCAAGGAGATTCAGGACTATGCAAATAATATTGAAATTTGTATTGAAATGTTCAGTGGAATTATAAATTAAAAGTTCCATTTCATCAGCTGCAGCGCTTGTGCTTGAACAAGTAAAGGTTCAGATTCTGTTGCTGCAGATTCACTTCATTCATTATATAAAGTTGAAGAATGTTTAGAGGAGATGCTCATGAGGAGTTCTCAGGTGTGTGTGCTCTGGAGGCTTCGGGTCCGGCCTCCACGTGGCTCCCTGCTGTGCTCGGTGTTGTGTCCTTGCTCTTGGCAGCGTTCTCGCTCTGAGCTCGGTTCAGTTTCTCCCTCTCCAGGGCTTTCTCCATCTCGGTGTAGTAGTCCAGAGCCTTCCGGACTGGGTCAATTATGTGGTGCTGCAGAAATTAGGAAAGAAATAATTGATCACGTCTCCCAGAGGAAATCGAAACCCCAAAAAGGCCTTTCCTTAGGTTTAGTATATACACGTGTATCTTGTTTAACACAACTGACCTCCAGGCAGGGGAAGAGGTTGGCCAGTTCGATGAAGAGAGGCAGGAGAACAAATCGGATGAAGCCGGTTTGAGATGAAGGTTTTGTAACTTTGTCCCGATCCATGAAGGGAGTGACCGGAAGACCCTCCATCTTCTCCACGTCACTCTGAGGACAGCACACGTGGGACAGCTGGTTTTAATGGGACCAATGCGTTTTGCCCTTTTTTTTAAAAAACCCACCCAAGTGAAGTTGAGGTCAGTAGAACTACCTGGTTGTAGAATTCCTGCAGAAGACAATCCAACCAGGGCTCCGCCACCTCCATGGGCCGAGCCTCGTTGGATATGTCACTCACTTTGATCAGGATCATCATGAGCTGCAGACACAAGGAACAAGAGAGTGTATCGCACCAGGAGGAGAGGAAACAAGGTGTGTGTGTGTGTGTGTGTGTGTGTGTGGTGTGTGTGTGTATCTGCTGCCCTCTCACCACATCTTTGTGGTCCTTGTTGGTGAAGTGGAAAGCCGGCAGGATGGACTTGAACTTGCTGAGGATGTCGTTGTGGCTCGTCATGTCGGTGGCCAGAATGCATCTGCAGCGACAACAGATCAGGGGGCGTTCTGTATAATGATCAGTTATCAAGAGGGAATCACTTAAGGGGAATGTGCTCGCTAAGAGAAGGAGAGCGGTGATCTCACTTGATGATTCCCTCTCTTATCTGCTTGTATTTATCCATGGGCAGATTTCTGAAGATGTTGTTCTCTGTCTACACAACAGACAGAGTTCAAATCCCTAAATGAGTTTGAATCCATTACTGAATGCTTGTTTTATAGCAGCAGGGACAGAATGTTAGAACCTCACCTTCTCCAGGATCTCAAAAGCTACGGCACAGTGATGGTTCTCCAGTGGAGAGATGTCGTTGTAGCGAAGAGCCAGTTCAGTCCGAGCGTTTATCTGGAAAAGGTCAAATGTCAGGATTGGCAGCCAAGACTGACTGGCGCTCAGCTAGTGGAAGCACAAGGGGAGTTTTATACCTGATAGGCATTGTTGTATCCTGTGTGGTCAAGGTCGTGGCACACTGCAGAGGTCAGCATGATCAGCAGGTCGACGGCATCCAACTTACTCCTCAGGTCCGTCAGCCAGATCAACCATACATCTGATCAGAGACACTCAAAGTCAACTGATGGTCAACTCTGCTCAAAACTGCTCAGGCAGACTTAAACACAAACACACACACACACACACACACACACACACACACACACCACTCACAGAGACTCACCATCTGGGTGACACAGAAGCAGTGCTTGAAGTTGTGAAACGGGATGTTGTTGTATCTTCGGTAAACCTCGTACAGAAACTGCTGCAGCACTTCAGGCTCAATGTTGAACGTGGCTATGAAATCTAAATCTGAGTACATGACCTGCAGGAGCACCATGATCTCTGCGTCCTCCCACTGCCTGCACACAACACACACACACACACACACACACACACACACACACACACACACACACACACACACACACACACACACACACACACACCACACACACAAAAACACATGAAAATGAAGGAAAGATAAAGAGCCTTAGTTGAAAATGGAAAGAAATATAACATGCACACATCACAAAGTGTGCGGTCAGCAGCGTAAAATCATATATCTACAGTACATGTAGGCATATGTAAATCTATATTTATATGTATACGTATACCTATATGTATGTGTATATATTTCAAACATATAAAATAATTTTCTATGTGACACCATGAGCTCCAGTTCTGTTGTTTTGTATCCTTCTAACATCTCTTCATCTCCACCATCGTGTGTTTGCTTTAAAAGCAAATTAATTGGAAAAAATAAAATAATGACATGCACTTCCTGTTAGTGAAGCCCACTTCAAACGTGGTGTGTTGATTAAGCCTTTTATGAAGACTCTCTTTTGATTTGCGGGCACTCGGCCGGCCCATTCATATTGAGATGAGTGTGTCAATCAGGAGAAAAGGGCGAGGGCTCCCGTCCCCCCCCCTCGGAGGAGGAGGTGCTCGCTGGGCGACCATCTGCCTCGCTGTCTGTGCACGGAGCAAACAGGTGCACGGGTTGTTTGTTGTGATCTCACCGGTGCACAGACACTGTGATGAGCACTGAAGCTGCAGGTGACATTCACATGTCTCCACCTTGAGATTCCTAATAACTCACCAGTTGTCAAAGGTTGGGGTCTTTAAATACTGCCTCACTTCTTCTGATACCTCCAGGGAGCTGCGGGGGGGGGACATATAACCATTCACGACATTATTCAAACACACAATATGGATGTAGCCGTTTGCACGTGAACGTACCTCATTTGAAGAAACTTCACCCGCACATGCTCACACTCCTCCCTGGTTTTCCGCAGGGTTCTCTTGTGGTAGAAGGGGGAGGGCTTGTGGTTTCCCTCGGACAGGTCTTTGAACAATCCAAGCCAACTCAAATGTTCCACACTCTGAAAACAGGACGGGAATAAATCCAGCTGAGCACTGAGAATGAAATGGTTCATCCCTTCAGATCCCTGGACTGGTTTTATTGCACTATTAGAAGAGGGCCTTAAGTAGGTGATTTGTGTTTCACTTAAAGCTCGTCATGAAGCACACAACAGATTTATGATATGAAAAAACAACGGCCTTCCCTGACAGTTGGCCTGATTATGATTACCTCCAGTTTCTCCCGGAATGAATCCACCTGTTTCTTCATCTCGTACACGACTGCAGGCGTCTCACCACCTCCATCAGGATCTTCTTCTCCAGGCCCTGCAGTCTGAAGTCCACATCATCAGTGAGCTCTTCAAACATCAGATATGCATGTGTAACTTTGGACTGTGCTGTAAACCCCCCCAACCCCACCCCCTCAAAAGACTTCACGATCATATTTTCCCCTTGAGGACATTAAGTGCGTCCAGTTTCTCTGGTTTCCCTCCCTGCCAACCTTTTCTCCATGGACGAGAGGTCAAATCCTAGTGCACCAGCAAGCTCCGCTCCTGAAAGGACAAGAGAGGAGGGAGACAGTGAACAGCTTGGGAATGAATCCAGGCAGTCAGATTCCCGAGGGCTGAAGTGAAGGTACCTAACGGCTCGGTGTTGCGGTCGGCGGCCACCACCTCCAGCTTGTAGCAGCAGCTCGGGCTGTTGGGCTCAAGCCGGGGGAGATGTTGATGATGTTGCCTTTGGGGTTGTAGAGCTTCAGGATGTCGTGGGGTCCGGCCTCGGCTGCAGAGCGGAAAAGATCTGAAAAAACACATCAGCATTTATTTCCATAATAGCTTTAATGCTTCTGCAAAAGAAGCAGTAGAAGAAGCACTAGAAGATGTTTTAATAAGGTAATTATTATAAAGGGTTTATGAATAGAAGTTGTACTTATTTGCTTGATCAATTGTTTTAGAAATCATTTAGGTTGTGACTGCAGGAACTAGATTAAATCATTTTTTTCTATTTTCATAAGCTCAAGTATTATACAATACATTATATAATACAATAATAAAGTTGTATGCATATTATACATTTGAGCATAGGCTACTGCTTAACTGTTATTAATGTTTCAGATAAATACTTTTCATAATGCACATTATTAATTATGCCAACGTGATAAGCATTTTACTATTACACTATTTGAAGTTTACAACATGGATTTATCTGTAATGGATAACCAGACATAACTATGATAAGTGAAATGATGTAATATTTGTAAAATTTACATTAAATTAAAAATGTATTTTTCAGGACATGTGCTGCAGGTTTTTAAGATTTGCCACAGCGGCTCTGCAGCTGTCACCGGCCACATTGACCATGTTCTGTGTTTGTGTGTGTTGCCGAGTACGAGACGTCCAAATTGGTGCTTTGCTTGCGCTCGTCGCCACTTGAACCAGAAGCATAAAGAACACGGGAAACCAGTAATAAACAAAGCCTCAACCTGATGTGACAGGTGAGGAGCTGTCAGCGGCAGCTGTATGGCTGAGTGGGGCTCACACGAGCTGCGTGATCACCGCACTTTGCTTTAACGTGCTTTAACACGAGTGTTTACTTGTTTGCAAAAAGAAGTACTGAATATTTCCGTCTGTGAGAAATGATACAAAACAAAATGTATAAAGCTTCATAAAACAGACCAAATATTCATATTAATTACACCTTCTTTCAATTAGTGTAAAATATAGGAGGAATTTGTCAAATGTTCCTTATAATAAAAGCATTCGATTATATCAGAGAAGCATGAACTGATTCTTCGACACATGTATATGTGGATATGGGGACACTGTCAACACAATGTTGTGTTCCTACCTTTGACGTCCTGGGCAGGGCAATCCACCGGGAACTCAGCCTGCTCCGGTTTCCCATTCACGGTGAAATAGAGGATTTTTGTTGCCATGTCATGAATTCAGAAGCACGGATGTTGCAGCGTGTTCTACTGATCTGTATCTAATATCTGTATCTAATATCTGCCTCATTATTTAACTGGTTAACACTCCTCCCCCCTTGTTGTTATTCTCTCCGCCTCCTGGTCTGACCCTTTCTTCTCCTCTCGTCCTTTGAACTGTAAAATGCTTCCAAATAATAGTGGAAATTATTCATTCAAAGCAACTCCCAGTTATATTTATTGGTGTCATTGTGTTTCAGTCGGAAGCCCATTTCCACCAATTTATAATAAAAATGTCAAGTGACCCAATCGTATAAACGTATATAGAAAGAAAACTGTCGGCTGGAATCGCACAATAAATCAAATTCAAAGTTATACATTAGAAATTACAATAACGTATAACTCATATACGTGATGTGTGCATTTTGCATGTACATATTAATAATCTACATTAATTATATGGAATATGCAGAAATTAATATACAATTTATGAGAAACTTAATAACCCATGAAACTCCCTCTATAAGTTAAGGAAATGTAGACCATTCATTTTGACTTCTAGCTTCTATCTCTACAGACGATATAACATTATTATACCATCTCGAAAAATATGTAATGATTCTATGTCTATGCAATATGAGAAGAGAATAGAAAAATGAAACCAACCACAAATGAATCTGGATTTTAGGAACAAATACACAAAAGTTGTTTCATGTTCTATAATAAATCAGATAACTGACACCGATCTGTATTTCCCCGTTCTTTCTTCTTTTTCAGTTTTTCTATTCTATTCAGAGATTAAAATAAAAATCACTTTTCCTGTTTGATGCATTGTATTGACAAATGTGTATACATATAAAGTAGTGTGTGTCTGTTTGTGTCGTCATTTCATAATCGTTGCTTTAAAAACACAGAAAAAGCTCCTGCACCCCATCGTCCCCCGCGCCTCCAGATGGCGCTGTGTCGAACTCCCGTCCCCTCCAGCCCTCCCTCAGCCCCGCCCCCCTCCTCTCCCCGGGCTGCTCACCACGTGTGTCACCGGAAGAGGAGAGCAGCGTGCTCACAGCAGCGGGTTGTGTGTGTGACGGTGTTGTTGTTCACTTGCGCGTTGTCCGCCGACGATGACCGAGACCAAAGCCGAGACCGCGGCGCAGCCGGCGAAGGAGCTGCTGGCGCTGAACCCGCAGCAGGAGACCGAGTTCAAGAAGAAGGTGCAGGAGGTGAAGAAGAAGAACAAGACGGTCAAGGTGGGTAGTGACGACGCTTCTGACACAAACGTGGGTAAACATCATGGCCGCTGCGCGACGATGAGCTCGTGGCTACAGTAATCCAGCGTTACAGCAGATGCTACTTAAAATGGCGACTCGCTTATTTTCCCACACGTGTTTTGACGTGTTTGGACCCGAACCCGGGGCCGAACCGCTCCTGCGACACGCTGGCCTCACGGATCGGTACCACGTGAATGGGCTTTATGTCATATTCGTGTGAATCACTGTGTGACACAGATACACAGGTTATGACTATACTAATGATCGTGTAATGATGGACATACTCCAAATACTACTGTAGTAATAATCTGACCAGTGTGATGACTATGATCTTACAAAATAACTATAATCTTGGGGGGGAAATGTAAATGGGTAAATAAAAGGAAGTGTCAATTATTATGCTTATTGTTATAAAATGTTAATTAGTTCAGGGTATAGACTGCCCCAGTAGAATCAGGTGCAGGGACGTTGGAAGGGTTATTGTTTCCCTTTTGTTAACATAATTAAGTTTAAAGTTTTATATTTGTCTTTGACTGATGTCTATCTAATGGTCCCTTTTTAAAGGTTCAGTGTGTAGAGTGTAGTGACATCTAGTGGTGAAGTGTCATGTTGCAGCTGAACACCCCTCACTCACCCCCTCCCCTTCTAAACATGATAGAGAACCTGCGGCAGCTTCATGGGTCATAAAAACTCAAAGGGTTTAGTTTGTCCAGTCTGGGCTACTGTAAAAAAAAAACATGGCTGCCTCCGTAGAGAGGAGCCGCTCCTGATGTAAATATAAAGTATAAAGGACCAATTCTAGGGTAAAGAAATCAACAATTTGTACAATTTAGATTATTACACACTAGTGAACACATCACTAGGATTATTTTATATTCAATAGATCCCTTTCACCTGAATCTTACACACTGGACGTTTAACAACAACGCTTTTTGAGAAGATGTTCCGCTGTCTGTCCAGTATGTGGTGGAGAGGATGGTCGGGGGGGGGAGGAGGAGGAGGATCCATGATGGAGAACATTGTGTTTAGTGTCCTCGTCTCCACCACAGCTTCAAACGTGTCCCTGCTTGCAGCTAATTACAGAACCAGTCTTCTTCATCAGTTCATTTGCCATTTGTGTCACTGGCTCTGAAGCTGCTCCACCAGCAGATCACAGTAGAGATCAGTGCAGTGGCCACAGCACACACCTAGAACATGTCCAACCTCCTGCTGCACACGTCAAAGGATCTCATCTCCCGACAAATCCTGCTTGTGTTTCCTGCCCATGTGTCACTGTCATTGTTTCTTTCTCCTCAGGGGAGTCGTTTGACCCCGGGAGTTGTCTACGTGGGCCACCTGCCGCTGGGCCTGTACGAGCCTCAGATCAAATCTTACTTTGAACAGTTTGGGAAGGTGTTGAGGCTTCGGCTGTCCGGAGCAAAAAGGTAACGTTGAGGAGGCGATCACCAAGCACACAAACGTAATCTACCTGTTATCTGGCAGCGCAAAGCCCAGTTCGGTGTGGTTCCGCTACAGGACGATGACACAGAATAATACGAGCTTATGTTAAGGTTCCACTGAAGATGTGGGAGTAGAACTAATAGATCATTTTGACCTGTACGAGTTAGTCCAGCTGGACACGGGAGCAGTGATCCTGCTGATTCTTTACTCCTCTGTCATCAGAGGTTTGGCTCAGACTGAAAATGGCCTCAGGTGAGACAGTGATCTGAGGTCAGATAACAGAGCCCACAGTATTTGGTATATTAACCTTATCACCTGCCTATTTGCATGGTGGTCAAATAAATATCCCAACAGAAGCAATAGGAAAATGATTTGCGACCTACAGTATCAGTAAATTAATCTTAAATAGTTTCAAATGAAAGGTTAATCGATGATAAGTTAGTGTTATTGATCAAGTTTAGACATTTATATATATATATTATATTCACCTGTTTTCTGCCTAACCTGGTCTCACATCTTTTACCCGCAGACAGGGGGCAGTAAAGGCTACGCGTTTGTAGAGTACGACTGTGATGAAGTAGCTAAGATTGTCGCAGAGACCATGAACAACTACCTCATGGGAGAGAGGCTCATCAAATGTGAGTATTGATCATGTACATGTCTGTTACTGCCGAGCATCATTTCTGCTGTTCTCCATACAAGTCAATATGTCACCTGACAATTCGGGATAATACAGATTCCTAAAAATTGCAAACAAACGTAGAACACCACCAACTCTACTATGAGCTGTTGCTGTCGCCTATTGCTCAGAAGTGTGCTGCACATCCCGGTGTTGAAATCCTTTCACATGAAATACAGCCATACTGTCAACTCGAGTTTGATGTAGCTACAAGCTAACTGCAGGCTAACATAAAGTGATGCCAGAGCCACGTAGAGAGTATTATATAAAGTATAAAGTAGAGAGCAGCTATTTCACTACAGAGCTCAGGCACGAAATGAAGCATTGAAATCTGCTGTGATTCGGTCCGGTAGCTGCCTGGACACGAAGGATCTATTTCCAGTGATTTGGTTTCAAATTGATCAACTCTTCGCTTCTCACTGTTTCCCAGGTCACGTGCTGCCACCGGAGAAAGTGCACGAGAAGCTGTTTGTCGGCTCTCAGAGGGTTTTTAAAAAGCCATCAAAACCGGCTGTTACACGCTACAACCAGAGCCGCACGGCCGAGGAGCTCGAGAAGATGAAAGACAAACTCCTGCGCAAAGAAACAAAGCTCCGCAAGAGGCTCGCTGCACACGGCATCGAATACGACTTCCCAGGATTCGTAAGTGGAATGTTAACTCTGAATTGCAGCTTGCTCCTTTGTATTCATCTGGTATAAATCACAAAACCTTTGACCTGAGGGGATAAGATAAAACATTTCGCCTGGAAACATGTGAACCATGAGATGAACCAATCAGAGCAAGGGGGTTTATTCTATACAACCTACCAGAGGAGCTCTACCAGGATTCAGGCTGTTTGTTTGCATCAAGTTAACCTTTGTTCTTTTTGCACTTCCAGGCTGCCCAGATGCCTCTGAAGAAGAAGTCCTCCGACTCCATGGACGCATCTACGTGTAGTGTAAGAACAACATTGATGATATTATATTTGGCTTTGGCACAGAGTGAAAATGACCTCATTCATATCAGTTGTCTGGGGTCAGATAACTGTGCCTACAATACCGTGGTTCATAAAACCTATTGCGTGTGTCTCGTGATGGCGGCGTGATAAATGTATGTACCTACATTCAAGTTAAAACTTAAAACCAGACGAATCGTATCAGCACCAAAATTATCATGTGTGACTAATGAGCTTCTCTCCACCACTCCAGGACACCACACCACTCTGCACCCCCTCACTCCTGCAGAGGAGGAAGTCCATGGTCGTCAACGATGACGACGTGGATGACGAGATTGTCCTCAAGATTCCAGTTGGAGACAAAGATGAAGAGAGCTCCTCAGAGGAAGAGGGGGAGGAGGAGAGAGAAGGAGAAAGGCGGCGATGAAGACAATGACTCAGAGAGCGATGGACCCGCTGAAGAGGTCACGGAGGAGAAGTGAAAGTTCTCCCCTGTTTTGTTGTGGACTTGAGCGGAGATGGCGCACATCAAAGATTATTATCTTTGAGAGTGACGGGGGCAACTTTGAACTGTGTTCACAAATCACAGTGTCTTTCTACAGTTTAGAAAGAATCTCTTCTGAAAGAGTCCACTGTGTTGTGAGTAGATTGTGAGCATCATGAAATCTGTTCACGAAATCATCAAGAGCCTGATGTGTGGGAAGCGGCTGTAAATGGACTGGTTGGATAAAGGCTGTTTTCTGTGTCAGTCTTAGAGTTTGACTGTTTGAACATTGTTTTGCTTTGTAACCACACTTGTACACGAATTCTATGGTCTTTAATAATAAATAATGTTAAAGAATTAGTTATTTTAAGTTCTGGATATGTCTGTTTATGTGACTGAAGAGGAAACTACTCACACACACTGGCAGCAAAATGGAGTGTTTTAGAAAAGAAAAGGTCTAATTAGTAAAATGAGTGATGGCTGCTTGAGTTCTTGGGTCCTGTTGTTGTACATGCTGGCTCTCTGTCATTGGGACACTTATAGAATAGAAAATCTTTTAATATTCTTGGTAACGTCTGTGCTTAAGCTGGTGTGACGGGTTAAAGTTCCTGCTTTGAAAAACAACAACCTGTCAGTGCCATTCACTGCACATAGTGTTTGTATGTAATTGCCTTCAGACAAGGTAACGAAATAAAGTATTTTCTTCTCAACCAACTGAAAGATATTGCAGCTTTTACCCCTTTTTAAAATATATAATTAATCCTTCATTTTTGTAGGTTTATGATAATGATCATAGACAGTAAAATGGGCAATTTATAAACATAAATCATATTTTAACTTAAGTACAGACTGAGTAACACGTTGATAATGTAACTTAAAAAAGAAAACAGGCTGGTGCACTTAATACTGGTCAGGAATGATAATGCAAAACAAATATATATCATCTGTAATGTCACTTCGAAGAATAAAGACCTTACTGCTCTCTGTGCGTACAGTCTGTTCCATGTGGGGGGGGGGGAGAACCTTTTTATTTTGTCCCCTTCCAGAACAATTCACAACCTATAAGGGAGCTTGGAGAGCGTGCGTCTCCTCCGAGGCCGATGCACCATCTCACCATGTTCAAGCATCTAGAATATTCTCCAAAGTTAAGCCAATCCACCAATTTTCAATCTGATCCTGCTAAACCAATGACCCCAATCTCTTTATCGATAAGATATGAAGGTCTATCTCTTAAATGCCCTGAAACAAAACATTACAAGCACAATCTTTGTGTAGATTCTGTAATGGGGATTAGCCTGTTATCCACATCCTGCAAGTTTGGATCAATATTCAAGAGGAAACCTGAAAACTGCTTCCAGATAATAATGCTATTACTCTGCTTATATATCAGTTTTAAATTTAGATGCATGGCAAAGCCAATGTGTGCTAGAAATATAAATCACTGTTTCTCTTTTATGCCCAAATGTCGTCTTTTGTTCCTTTACATGACATTACATCTTTAAAATCAGATTGAAAGGTCACTTTGTCTTTATGAGTACTATATTGTTCAAAGTGACAGTTTGATCTGAACAATTACATGGGAATACACAGGTCTAACAAGACGCTGGGAGGAAACGGCTCAGGAACCTCCTTGTTCTTGTCTTAATGCTCCTGTAGCGTTTGCCCGATGGCAGAGGAGTGAGCAGCTCGTGGAGGGGTCGGCATCTTTGAGGATGACCTGAGCCCTCTGGAGGCGACGGCTCTAGAGAGTTATTGTACAGAGGGTAGGGAGGCAGCGAGGAGAGGCTCCCTCTGCAGGGCTTCTATCTGCTACAGCTGGGGAACCAGGTGGTGATACAGGAGGTCAGCACCTCTCAATCACACCTCTATGGGGTGATGCTCGCTTAAAGGTTCAGTGTGTAAGATTCAGGTGAAATGGATCTATGTGCAGAAATTAATATAAAAGAATCCATCTAAATTGTACAAATTGTTCTTTTCTTTACCCTAGAATGGGATTCTTTATATTTAAATACTTTATATTCACATCAGGAGCGGGTCCATGGTTTTTACAGTAGCCCAGACTGGACAAACTAAACATCTTTGAGTTTGTATGACACCTGAAGCTACCACAGGTTCTCTTTCATGTTCGGAAGAGGAGGGTGAGGTGAGGGGGTGTTCAGCTGCAACGTGACACTTCACCACTAGAGGTCACTACATCCTACACACTGACCCTTTAAGTTTCCTCAGAAAGTACCACCAGTACATCGGGTCCTCTCCCTGTCATGCTACACACGTGCACCCGGAGCCTGCTGTGTGTCTGTGCTGCAGCGGCGAGCACAGACACCGACTCCACGTGTCCAGCAGGCGTCGCTACACGTCGGAGTTACACCTTCCTCCCTTTCTGTTGCGTGGCCATTCGCCAGCTCTCCAAGTGCCAACATCATCCCCGGACCCAGTGCGCATGCGCCCCGGAGATCCATTCTTGTCCCGCAGGCAGCATTCCGGGCGGAGCGCGAGAGAAAGACACCGGAGCTCCGAGGCCGCACACCGTCACGTCCACTGCCGCAGAACAGGAGCCGTGAGTCCGGAGCCGCGGTCCCGGTCCAGCAGGATATGGTGAGTGGAGCCACGAGGGATGAGGCTGGTCCCCCCCCCCCCCCCCCCCCCGCCCCGGTGCCTGTCTGTCTTTGTGCCGCCTGTCTGTCTGTCTGTCTGTCTGTGGACTGACGGGCTCATTGAAAGGAAGGTAGGGCTCGGGGGCTAGCTTTAGCCTTTATCCCCCCCCCCACCACACAACCACACACACCCACTCTGGGTCCGGCACGGCACGGCACAGCCCGGCTCGTCGGTCCGGCTCCTGGAGGAAGACACGAAGGAAAAAACGAGGTGTTTCCTCCAGTGGCCGCGGAGGTGGAAGGAAAATCAGGTGGAGCCATTGTCTCCCATTAGCAGTGATGGTCCGGCTGCGAGCTAGCTGAGCTAACACTGCACAACAAGGTGTGTGTGTGTGTGTGTGTGTGTGTGTGTGTGTGTGTGTGTGTGTGTGTGTGTGTGTGTGTGTGTGTGTGTGTGTGTGTGTGTGTGTGTGTGTGTGTGTGTGTGTGTGTGTGTGTGTGTGTGTGTGTGTGTGTGTGTGTGTTAACATATACATATATTAGTCCCTTCAATTAACTAATCAGATCTTAACGATGCTCATTGCTACACGTGTGTTGTCTTATTGTTTAAATAGATCACACACACACATGATCACACTAAACCTGTACAATACATGGAAGGACACAAAGTACAGGAACACACACTTAAAGGTTCAGGGTGTAAGATTCAGGTGAAAGGAATCTATGTGCAGACATTTATTATAAAATAATCCTAGTGATGTTTTATCTAAATTGTTGTTTTCTTTACCCGAGAATGGGATTCTTTATATTTAAATACTTCATATTTACATCATGAGCGGGTCCTCTCTATGGAGGCCGCCATGTTTTTTTTTTTACAGTAGCCCAAAGTGGACAAACTACACCGTTTGAGTTTTCGTGACACCTGAAGGCTGCCACAGTTTCTCTTTCATGTTTGGAAGGGGAGGGTGAGGTCACGGGTTATACAGCTGCAACATGACACCTCACCACTAGATGTCACTAAATTCCACACACACACCCTGTGCGATACTTACACACACGCATAAACCTATACCCACAATCTGTTGTATACATTAACTTCAGTCGTAAATATATTTCGTCGCATGCGTATCGCTGCTTATCTGTATTGTATCTGTTTAATAATTAACCTCTATATCCGTCTACCTGGTATTACAGTGGTTCATAAGGGAACAATGCTAAATCAATTATAGTTGGGACCTGATTTCATTTGTAAGGAGAAAGCGATCCAGCCCTGTGAAGACATGCAGGTTAGATATTCCACAACAAAGGGCCTCCTCTTCAGATGGAGGTTGTTGAATCCTTCCTTTCTATAAGAGCATCTTGTACACTGAAGAGATGGGGGGGGGGGGGGGGACATTTGAAGGGAAGGAGCCCCACCAGCATATGACCGGGCCGACTGGAACTGGAGCTAATAAACAAACTGCAGTGACGCACTCGGGTCTTTTCATTTGGAGTTGATCCTGGAGCTCAGCCCCTCAGCCCCTGTGTTTCCATGACAGTGGTGGGATGTCAAGTATTTGTAGTTGTAGGACAGGGTGGGATGGGGGGGGGGGGTCATTCAGAGCCTCGATTATCAACTGTCATGTCATCTCTCGCTCTCCCTCTCTCTCTGTTATAAAATCACTCACCGCTGATCTGCTGCTTGGAAACACTATCCTAAGTGATACCAGCACTTGGGGAGTTCTGGTGATTTACTTACAAACAGTACCGACACCCAAACGTTACACCCATGTGTGGTTTGCTGCTCATCTAGTTTCCAAACCCTGGTGATTGATCTGCAGCTACAGCCACCTCCCCTCAGGCTCCCCCCCCCCCCCCCCAGATTTTGGAAACCTGGCGACGGGGATTTGTTCCCGTTCAGCTGTAAGAGCATTAGGGAGGTTTACAATGAATGTTGGGCAACAAGGCCCGGTTCACAGTCGGCTTTCTGGTTTCCTCACAAAGGTGTTGGACGGGTGGAGGTCAGGGGCTCGGTCTGTGTGCAGGCCATCGAAGTTCAAATGCCAAACATGATCTGATGGCAGCTTCCAAAATATGATGACCTATTGCTCCTCTGCTTTACGTCGTGTGTTTTGAATTATTGATTGGACTGAACCAGCTATTTGATGAAACTGTTTTTTATTGTTTAAATAAATGACACAACAATAATCTGCAGATTAATCCATATTGAAAACCCTCTCCCTGTACTTTGTATTTTAAGCATATTTCTATTTACTATAAGCCTGATCACTAATGAGGTGTCTAATTTTTGAAAGATGTGAATATAGTGAATCAGTGATCGTGAATTGACTCTGTCCTATTGTCTTCCTTCTGCTCCTCTAGGGCTCTCCAGGCCAAATACCACGGCAAGACATGGATCTCTGAGCTGCTCTGTTACATCCATCTCCATTTGCTGCCTTGCGTTCTTCTTGCCTAAACCACCTCCTCTGCCCCTGCTGAAGCGGTTTGGCTCAGACTCCTTTCAGAAAAGAAGAGAGGGGGAAAAATAAAACCCAAGTGGGAGGGCGTAGTAAACTTACCCCAGCTGCCGTGCAGACACACACATGCTGCATTACTGCCATTCCCCAAGCCCTGCTCCATCCATCCCTAGGGCACGGCCACTAGCCTGCTAGCGAGCTAGCACTTGGCACAAAAAGAAGGCCTGTCCTCGGGTATAAAGAAAAATACAAACAGACTGTGTACACTAGGCCCTTTCTTTCTTTCTCCCTTTGCCAGTCAGCCAGGCACATTCCCACCAACTGGGGCTCCTTTAGTTTAGCTGTCATTCCCGCTGCTCTGAGCAGTGGACGATTGTTAGTCCACAGCCAGTCGGTCGTTCAGCGAGGCGGACTGAGGAAGCCGCAGGGGTTATTTTATCAGAGGCCAGGATGACGGAACCCAGCATGGAGAACTGCCTGGCCCTGGTCCTGCAGAAGGATGTGGGCCGACGGCTGCAGGTGGGCCAGGAGATCTTAGATTACATTTTGGACAAGGAGAAATCTCACGACCTGGAGGAGGATCAGACGGCGCTGGACAAGATGGTCGACGGCATCGCCAGCTCCTGGGTCAACTCCAGCCACTTTAAGGTAAACAGAGACCTCACCCACACACTCACTGCAAAGATACCTTTTATGATTTCATATTTATATTATATTCTTAACAAATGCACTGCACCCAGGGATCTCTGTGCCTTTTATCCTTAATTAACGAGGGATTTCTCACCCACTGAGATGTTCTGCATATCGTGGACTAATTTTAACGTCAGCAGTAGTGTTTTGTTTTTCCTTTCATATACCTTTTAGAGGTTAACGCTTCACAGTTACTCGATGGTTAAGATGTCTGATTTGAAAAGCTCATTAGACGAGGTCTGTTTTCACTTGTCCAAATGGGGTCTTTACACATAAAGATGATATACTAGTGCAGTAAAATCAAGCACCTGCTCTGCTGCAGCACAGTTTTGTGTTTAAACAGCGCTTCCGTCTCATTGTGCAGACGTATAAAGGCCCTGTTTTTCGTTTGTTTATGTGGAATTTTCTGTTTTTCTGTTTGCTGCGGAGTAAAGCACAGTTCTCTCCGACAGGCAGAGGCACATAACATCATTGTTTGGCTCCAGTGTGGCTCGCATTCTTCTCTTCTGATTGTGCTTTATTTCAGAGTTCAGTGTGGGGCAGAGGTTTATCTGACCCCAGATCGTGATTACATTAGCACTTTACTCTCAGTATCCAGCCACAAGTTGCTCTCTCTGCCATAACTGTAAGAACATATTGTTGAACAGAGCCCGGATTTCATGTCGGGATTTGCTTCTGCCTGAACGAACCCAGCCCTGCTCCCTATAAGCCCCGGTAGAGCGATGATGAGGAAAGGTTTTAGTTTCTCTTACTGTCTCTGCAGTTCTGCAGTTCTGTGGTGCTAAGTTTTGCCTCGATTGCGCTTTCTGCGTTCTGCAAATGACCACGTTTGTTGCACTCCCGTGTTTTTGCTCTCGGAAGTCTGGCTCATGCCGGAGAGAGCTGGTGATGAGAGGCCAGGGAGAGTTTGAAAGCAGGCGAGAGAAGGTTTAATTGGATCTGGCCCGGTTACGGCTCAGATGAAGGGGAACTGGGAGGCCAGAGCTGGCACATATAGGGGTTTACAATAAAAGAGTCATTAGACAAACCTGTAAGCGCTGGGGAAAAATACATTGTTTGTTCTGTATTGTCTTGGCTTGTAGTCTTTCACCCTTTTTAAAAAACTGGTATAACTGTGTCCTCTTTTCTTGGGCTACTAGAAAACATCTATACTTTTTTGAGTGGCACTATTTTGTGGTGTTAGTTAACCAATAAGAGGCATTATCCTCAGTACAGGCCAATCGGATCACTGGGTAACTAATGTGGAAACTATGTAGTTTAAGAGAGAGGGAGAGGGAGAGAGAGAGGGATGGATTCATTTGCCATAAATGGATATTTGTTTTGAGGGGGGGGGGCTGGGGACTGTTTGAAGAAGGAGCTTTACGGTCTGTCACCCTCTCCTCACCTTCGCTTCAGTTTGGGTCCAGTCCAACAGTGCGTTTTCTTTTGCCACACACTTCTTGTGTTGAGATAACAAACACAAAGAGTGTCGAGCTGCCTTTTGTGTAGGTGAAGAACACAATCCTCCAGTGTGCTCTTATATCCATAACTGGAACGGGTTATGCATCTTCTAAAGTAAACAATGCTCCTCAGTTTGCAAAGCAGATAGAACAACTTTTAGCATTTCTCTGGAACAAAATGAAATTGTGAACATAACAGACGGTCGTAACAGACATAACAGAAGGTCGAACCATGGTTACTACAAGAACAGTCACAAGCAGAGAGTGCAGAGCGAGGACAGTTTGCACGTGGTCTTAACGCTTCTGAAAGTTTCAGGATCAAACTACGCTGAAGTTCAAATAATTACTTAAACAGTACAGTATGTATCTCTGTGTTTTCCTGTAATCTAATATCAAAGATGACACCGTAAAAGGTTATCTTTTGTATGGCAGAATTCCAAACTGAATTCTTACGGGTAATTAAAGCAACGCGTTTGTAATCTGAGAAAAGTTAGCGAGAGCAGGTTTCACTTGCAAAGCAACCGATACCGACGTTTCACTCTCATCCAGGAGGATTCTTCAGTTCTAGCTGCCAGGTATTTAACTCCTTACAACCCTAAGAGTTAAGTACCTGGGACTCCCAGCAGGAGTTCAGTAAGAACTGAAGCAGCCTCTTGGATCAGAGGTGAAACTCAACCGAGTCCAGTTGACCTGACAACGGCCAGAAGCGGACTTTTCTGTGATTAGCTCGCTAACTTCGTTATCATCTGCCATCGTCACTGCCTCGGCAGCTGATTACTCCGGTTCATGTGCAGTGAGAGCACGGGCACAGACGCTAAACTTTATTTATTGATGTCTATCAGGACTTGAAGAGGATTTCAACAAAAAAAATAAAAAAGTGTTTCAGAAACAACTTACGCTTTAGTAATCAGCCAGGGGAAAGAAAATCGCACAGAATTGATGATTGTAAGAATTGTCCAAGGATACCACTTCAGAATGTCTTGGATTCTTCTATAATATCCATATTGATTGAAGATGGAAGCCACTTGTCTTGTGATGGGACCAGTGGTGTTTTGAAAGGAGCAGAACGTGTGGATCACCGATTGCACTGCAGGGCTATTTTGCTTGGTTCTAAATCGAGCAGTTTAATGATTCATGTACATGCAATTTAAGATGGAATGAGTCATGTGCACGGTGGATGTGACAGTTGTCATTTTCTATCAGCGATCTCCTTCTGTGTGTCCCGTCCATCTCAGGGTGTGTCCCGCTAACAGCCACCACCCAACATGCGGTTTCAGCTGCTCAATCAACTCAAAACAAATCTGCGTATGTCTAACGATTGGCTCATTACGGAGGAATGGTGCTGTCGAGGAAGCGACAGTGATCGAGGTGCGGCATGTTTGCCGGGAAACAAACTGAATTCTCTCTGAGGGACTTGCACAGAAAGTTGTGTCTGTGTGTTCCTGCTCATCCTGTATGCACAGTCCTGCCTGACCTGGGGAGACCACACCCACCTCAGGATTCACACTGGTGCGGTTTCCCATGAGCCCTTGTGCGATCACAGTCAACACACCCCTGGGTCATGTGTCTTTTTGTTTGCATCAGTTACATTTCATCCCCGTTTTGATGCTGTTTTGTGCCGTTATCCGAGCCTAATACAGGAAGCACGACTCTAACTTAAACTTAAACTTAAACTCGCCATGCCAACAGCAGAGATGGTAGATTCAACAAATTCATCCCATCGCACACCCGGGAATGCTAGTCCTGCAAATAAGGAAGTAAAGCCCATTAAACTAAAAAGGGAGCATCTATTTAAACCACCTTTTCCACTGGTCAAAAAACCCCACTAACATCTGGCTTTCGTCTGCAATGGGAATGGATACGATCACTCTGAAACATAATAAGCTAATTTGTCAAGAGAACTTCTCAGTTTTCAGTGCGTTCTTGACTTTGAACGTGACAAACCAGGGGAAACACTGATATTCCTCTATTGCCAATGGTGAAGGAGTCAATCCCCCTTTTTAGTGGAGAATCTCCTGCTGCGTTGTTCATGTGTGGAAGGCAACCTCTGGAGAAAGTCTGGACCCAATTCTCCGGACATCCTCCAGAGGTCATGTCTGGAAACGGCTATTTATTTGATGGACATGTCCACTCAAACATTCCTGTGCAACACACTGGTCCCCAGTAGGAATCAGTGTTGACAGATTTAGTACCATGTTTAACTCACAATGCTGCCGGGCCACGAAACAGCCGTAAACAAACAAATTAGCATCTCATCCCTCTTTTTCCCCACCTCCCATGTTTCTAGGAGCCCAGCTCGGCTCCTGTCAGTAACCATCCATCACGTCACCTCCTCTCGCCATCATCTCCCTCTCTACCTCTGCCTGTGCAGAGCTGAGCCCGGGAGCCGAGCTGGGTTTTATTCTATCTGAATCGATTCAGGCTGGCAGGACCGGAGCATTGACGTGATGGCTCAGACAACCTGGTGCCACCTATAATGTTGTTCAGCCATGTCTGTGCCGTGTGGCCTGAGCTCACCACAGGGGAGACATTTACAGTATCAGTACTGATGTAGTATTCAGTGTACACTCAATAACCCTTACGACAACTTGTTTTTAGAAATACTTGTAGTAAAAGTGTAGAACTAACAACAAAGGACGTCTTCATCATGATCACTTTACAGTTCTTTTAATTGAAGCACTGAGTTTCATGTGATTAGAGCTGAACTGGTTTGGCAATAAACCGATTAATTGATCAATTTAATTACTATTGGTATGATAGAAGAATTGTTTCATTCATATTTCAAACGAAAACGGTGAAACAATACTAACTGTCCTGATTCCAGCCCATCAGATGAGAGGACTTCCTGCTTTTCTCTGACAAACAATATAATTGAAAACAAAATAGTTTTTCCTGCTTTTGGTAGAAACTACAGTTTATCCGAAGATGTGATGATGTGATGTGGTTTTGATTCTGACATTGGCTGCAGCCGGACAGAGATCTACTGTCCAGGCTTTTGAAACTAAACCACCGTGGCACATGCAGTAAGTGGCTTGTGGTGGCAAACATCAGCAAAGCAAAGAGAGAAGTCGTAGCCTTTTGTTTGTGTTGGGATGTAGATGTCGTGTGTGGCCTGGGGACTGACCAGCTGACGTCACCAAAGACCGGACAGACGAGTAGACGTAATGACCCCCGACACTGAGGCAGCTAAACGCTTGAGGGTGCAGCTGAATGACACCACTTTGAAGCTGTGTTCCCTAAAAGGCTGTTTCTGTTGCCCCGCAGTGGAATCGAATGTCTCCACAGGATATTGTTCAGCAAATAATGTGGCCTGTTAGGGCAAGAGAGCCATTTCCCTCTGGCAACATTTAAAGTGCTTGCATTTGTTAGCCGCAGGAGAAATGTGGCTATAAAGCTGTTTTCAGACGTGCTTTCTGGAAAAGGTCTTGGAAATTAGATTTTCCAGCATCAACGCATGTCATTTTCTTCCTGCACTTCACAGGTCGCACTCTTCATGTGGCCCGTAACGCAAATGCTGGAATGATTTTATGGTGGTTGAATGATCTACTGCACACAAGACATCAAGACTAGTTGGAACAGAAGGGGACTCTGCTCAGGTCCTGGGTTCTCGGTTTGTGTTTATCTTCCCCACGTGATCCGTACCATTTCTCTTTCAGTTTAACTAACGCTGGCAAAACAATAGAGCAGCCTCTGTGACCTTTGGCCCAAGTTATCTTTGTGCTAATCAACCTTCAGCAGCTGAGGTTGTGTGTACTCTACACAAACATACTGGAACTTGTGTATACAAAACCCACCCACTGTGATTCACTGTAAACTGGGCTCCACTGCTGGTGTGGCAGAGTTGGATGATAGCTTGTATGTGACACTTTTCACACATTATCAGTAAAGGCGTCAGCTCATTTGCATCGACTATGCTTGTACACAAGATAAACCTCAAGGTCCCCCCCCCCCTGTGGATACTGCAGCCTGAAGGGGAACTTTGGATCCTTGGCAGGGTCCCAGGTTAAATGTTAATCCTAAACCTTGTTGACTTTGTGAACCCTGGTAGAGCAGCGTAGAGATTTGGAGCTTAGAGGAAAAAGCGGTAACACACAACGCTCTGCTATAGCCCGAATATTAAAAGGGGCGGTAATGAGCCGCATTGAACGTTGTGTTCATTAAAACACAACAGACTAAATCATCAATATGGCTACGTCTTAATTCTCTGATTCTCTATTTTGGGGATGATATACTGTTAACATAAATATGGAGCCCAAAAAGAGATTTAAAATGACATGACATATCTCTGTGATGAATCTTAAGGGAGATATGACCAGTCAATCCCCCAAATAGTTCAAACTTCATTAGCTCAAATCTCCTTTAATATATTAAGTGACAGGATTCTGTGAACTGCCAACTTCATTGTCACCCACCAGCAACAGTAAATCCCCTGGTTCTGATGACCTCCCATCGCTGTCAGTCAAATTCTGACCCCTAATCTGCTTTTATTTAATCTGCTCAACTCAGCTTTTTCCTCACGTATGCGTTTCCCTGTGTGACTCAATGCACATTTGATCGGGTCTCTGCCTGTCATTTGATGCATGTCATCTGTTTGCATGTCATTTTGTACATTTGTCAGTAAATCCACATTTTGGGTGAGCTGAGCGAGATGCTAGTCTCCCTAAATCCTCTGGATGTAAATTGAATTCAGCAGCAGTGGGTTGGTAGTTAATGAGCTTGACTGTCTGGCAGATGGAGAGAGGACATCGACCACTGAGACTGTTGAGGGCGGTTAGTCCGTCTCTGCCAGTTGGCCCCTTTCATCACGGCACACTGAGAGATGAGGCAGGGGCCAATAACTCTGATCACTGCCTCGCTGGGGCCGGAGCAGGCAGCGCCGTGTGAGGAGAGGATATTCTGACATGACATCGGGGAGCTGCTGTATACGTATACAAATATGTATAGTATATGAGACGTTGTTGTATATCTTCAGCCTAAACCGTTCCTATTTTAATCTGCCATTAAAATCAGAAGAGAAGAGCCTTGTTTTGATCTATTAAAATAAACTATATAAAAGGAATTAAAGCTGATCTTGGAACAGCAGCAAACTCAGCAGACAGAGGAAAGTGCTTTGTCAAAGTAATTACAAAGTGAATTTGAGTTAATTAAACTCACTGCATCAAAGTAGTGATTTTACAAGTTAAAGCACATTGGGCCTGGATGTAAAATGGGAGTTATTGTAACTTGGAACAAATTTATCCTGCTGACAAAACTCCAAATAACAATAATTAAATATCCAGGACACTATGAGACTTAGTTCTGTTCTCATAGCAGCAATAAAATCTACATGAAGGGAATGATTGTTAGAAAGTACACGAATGATACAGAGGTTAGTTTGTTTCTGAGCCAAAAAGCAAAGCACTGAGGGTATGAGTAGATGGATGTGGATATCACAGGCAGGACTTTCCATCCCTAGAAAAATGTACTGAAGTGAGAGGAAACCACAGTCCAGACTAATGCTCATATTCATGATGGTGGAGTCTGTCTCCCAGGCCGATGAAAGGTCTGACGTGAGGTTAATAGAACTGTGAAAGAGCTACTTGAGCTTTGAAAGCTTTGTTATTAAACAAGTACGACAATCTTATTCACTTTTCAGTTAATGTGAAATTCAAAAACTCTGCACATAATATGATTTTGTTGTGGCATTTTTCAGCTCTAGTGAGAATGTAATGAAATGCACCAGAGGGGCGATGCATACCCGGCGCACATGTTGTCCCTCTGTGTGTGTTTGTGTGTGTGTGTTTGTGTTGTGTGTGTTTGGTTGTACACTATGTGCCTGACTAAAAGAAAACCTGCAGGGGTTAATCAGCTGAGCAGAGAGAGCGAGTTTGTGTTTTATTCCAGTCAGAACACTGGCCCTGATTGTGCATTTCTTTTCACATCAGATGACCTCTATTTTGCAAAAAATATTGAAAACGTTAATGTACCTCTCTCTGTGTGCGAAGGCAGCTTATCTACATGTCGGTCTTATATCTCCTGCACGTTGTTCAGTGGACATTTCCAAATCCATAAATACACAGACTCCCTCTCTCCATCACTTGGTTTTCATTTGAACTCTCTTACCCCTCAGCTCTTCCACTGTTTGACTGCAATGTCACTCTGTCTACATTGTGAATCCCCTACAGGGAGTTACACAGACAGACAGACAGCCAACAAATATCTTAAAATTAAAACCTGTTGGCCTCGAATACAAGCCTATAAGAGATTCCTTTCGTTGGCTACTTAGCATTGCTCCTAATGGTGCTAACTTTACAGTTATTTCTTCATCCCAGTGCCCCACCAGGCCTCCACCAGGCCTCCCTCTCGTTCCATGCCTGCTGTGTTGTTTCAGCAACCTGTCAGTGAGCCCGGGACTTTGATGTTGTCCCTGCAGCTTCCTTTCCTCTGCCGTTGTAACCAGACACGCTGCTTCATGGCAGATAACCGCAGCCTCTCCTTAAGCAACTGGATGACATCACGAGTGGTGCAGCATCCAGTCAGTCCTGCCCCGGCGGAAAGTGACTCTCGCTTGTCCCCTCCCCGAGCAGTTAGCTTGACTTTCAGCTAATGACTAGTCCTCTGTCATCGGCTCCTGGCAGAAATCAGTCCGTTCTGATGAAGGCAGTTCACAGACTGGTCAGTGAGACAATGACTTATGGTACATGAAAGCTTTCTGGGTATAAGATCCTTGCATTTGAGATCTTTTATCAGATGCCAATTATAAATCATGAGGTTATCACAGTCCTGTCACATCAGCAGCTGTTTTCTCATTCATTGATGCTCACGTACAACTGTCAGTCTTAACCACACATACAGGCTCAAGCAGCCAGGAGGATCTATATGTGTTTAGATTTTATATCTATTAAAAGTTCCTTTCATCCTAACTTTAAACAGGAAATCATATATTGTACATCTGTCAGTAAAGTGTGCTTGATTGACACCAGCCTGGGAACGACTTGGCCTTATATAAGACAACCACCCCCATAACAATTGGTGTAATCCTGGGATTATACTCTGTGGAGTTACATTCTGAGGAGTTTCTCATCCAGGCAGTTTCCCTTTGATCATCTCGCCTCCATGTCAGCCGAGCGGAGCACAAACACCCGCATCACGTTATCAGCTTGGCCATTTGTTCTGCTGAATCGGCAGGAAGGGAGCTACGGAGTGGATTGTACCGCTAATGTGCTCTGTCATGGTCTGACGTGAGTGCTGGGGAAGTGTCCTGTGTCAGGGCCAACACAGTGAACTGTACTGTACAGCAACATCCTTTGAAATGGGCCACGAGGCAGATGAAAGCCCACGGTTTCATACAGCATCACAGAGGTCAGTGAGTTCATTATGGCCTTGAAATGCCAAGTCACACATAAAGTAGCTCAGCTGTCACGGTAGCTAGAAGTCCACAGATTGCTAAATTCAAAATTGGGATTCAAACTAAAATGAGTCGGGCGTAAACATATCGACGTAGTGAAATTATCACTGAATGAATGAATGCTGCCTTGATCATGAAGCCTTTGCTGATGAAGTGCTGATGCTGTAAGAGGAGGGTATCATAATCACACTGACAAGCAACACTCGGCACAAATAGTGTCTCAGATTGTCCTCATATCAGCAAGTCAATCAGGTTTTATTTGTAGAGTGCGACATCCTCTGTCCTTAACCCTCAACAAGAGTAAGGACAAACTATCCCAAAATAACCCTATTAACAGGGGGAAACCTCAGAGAGACACTTTCTTTAGATGTACAATGTTGCTGCAATTTCTGAATTACAAGCCGTCAAAACATGAATGTCCTCCTCACAGGTAGTGACTCAGTATCTCTCGAACTGACAGGACTCGCCTGTCACATACTTCTTCTATAGAAGTTATGGTTAGTTCATGTTGTTGCGTTATACATTATCCTGCAGTCATATTCATGTGGATGCTGTCGGACCCCTGCTGGATTATCAGAAGTGGTACTTGGCTTCTATGTGTGCCAGTGAAAGACTGGTCCTCTCTGGCCTTTACCAGCCACAACAAAACATTTGTTGTTGTTGTGAATGGGCAGCGTCACCATGACCTCCTGAGTCAGCTGTCTCTCTCTGCCTCCACGTCCACTCTCGTTCTGGTTACCCCGGTTGTTTGCTGCCACCTTTTATTTAGACAGTTGTCCACCAACAGGGTGATGTCCTCCTCTGTCCTGTGTAGCAGGTGTCGTGGAGGTGCATGTGTGACACCCTCAGATTCTGCTCCTCAGTCCAAACAACTGTTCTGTTTGTGTTTCTTCTTCTTTGCCTATTTCCGGAGGGAGGTGTTGTACTTTTCACAGCCACCTGAGAAGTCTGCACATGGTCTCAAGTGCAAAGTATAAAAGAGAAAGGGTCACAGTTGTCACACGCAACGACCAATCCGTCAAGCACAAGCACAGCTTAACGCGTCCTCAATACTTCTCAAGATATCTGGGATGCATGTGGCCACATTCTTTTTCGCTGTGTACACAAATGCGTCCCGGGCTTCGTATTGAGATCGTCTACGAGGCCGACGTCCTCTGAACAGCTACAGTTCCTCCATCAATCACATGTTAACACTCCTCAGTGTATGCAAACACTGGTTTGTTTGTGGCCACCACCACAATATCAAAACTGACCACCACACGTTGGTTGATACTTAACTTAAATTGATAAAATCTGTCTTCATGGTCGAGCTCCTCGCAGCTAATTGATTCACTCAGCCCCTCCTGACTTCTTCCTCGCTCCCTCTTGCTCTCTCACTCGTTCCAATACACACACACACACACACACACGACACACACACACATTGACAGCAGACACATCTGTATCTGTGAAAAACAGAAATGACTTGTTAGTTTGTACTGAGCTCTTGAAAACACACCAAAGGGCACAACAGGCTTAATACAACATTTTTCCAAAGAACCTTTCAATTGCTGACCTGTCAAAAAGTGTTCCACCGATAAAAGATGACACAGTATCTTGTGTTTATCGCTTTTTTCCTTCTCGGAGGGTGGTCACTTGCTGCTGGGTTTGCTGCTGCTGCTGTTTATAGTCCTCTGCCTGTGGCGAATGGGACTCATGAGCACCTCAGCTCGCGTCACTGCCTCTCCCGTGGTAGACCGCATCTCTACCTCCAGGACACGGCTGGAGACTGGAACATTTTTTTTTTTCAAAGCACGGCCTTTTTTGTTTACATTCAGGGTCCTTCCTCCCCCCCCCGATGTATGTGGAGTGTTTGCTGTCGTGACTTAATTAACTGAGACATTCATGCAGTTTCTATGTGCGTTTGAATATCTCCACCTGATTTGGATATTGTGTGTTTTCTGCCCTAAGTTAACCTTCTTGGTACTTCTCTGTGTTTCTCAGCAAGCACTCTCTTGCAGGAAAAACATTTTTGCTACACAGAGGTTGCCAATGCAGAACCAACTGCCATGCAGATCTGTGTCTATATTTGGTTCTTCCAGTGAGTCGGTCGACTTGTCTCTGAGACCATTTGGGAAGAAACTGAGCTTTTTCCTCCTGAGTTATTCCAAACATCTTGCAAGCTTGTGAATTTTAAACAAATACTCAATGAATGAACTTGAAAAGTTTGCAGACTGACGTGGTTACATGATGGATATTACTTAAATTCTCACCTGCCAACATGATTTATGATGTGTACTAACCGAAATGTATTAGTGTGGATGTAGCCTTAGTAGTTTATACGTTCCTCCAGGATAAGGAACAGTAAACGTTTATGATGCCGTCCTTTGACTCTTTGACTCTATTGTTTCTTACACTTGGCCTCAGGTGACTTTAACAACTATCATTACAACATTCAGTAGCACTAATAAATCCCTAAAACAAATAGCTTGTGGTGTTGTTCGGTGTGTCCCGACCTGTACGACAGAAATGATCAGGCACAAAGACAGAAAAGCCCTTATGTGGGAGCAGATTGGCCGGACGCTGAATGCTGCTGTGCTTTTTATCACCGTACATGTCTTAAGCTTGTCGTTGTCAACCCAACAGCACGACTTCTTGCTCGATGGCTGTCAAAAAGCTTATCCGTGCTAAGCATGAGGTCAAGCATTCTCTGGCTTTTGGTCGTGGTGAATAAACAATGTCAAAGAAATAGTAATAAAAAGCAAAAGGGAATCATAGAAGGCAGGTGGCAACCAAACAAAACCCACGTGCAGCGCTTTCTTTCTTGATTCCCTGGAATGATGCGTTGTCCAGTGCTGTGGATGCGCTGAATGGACACACACTTACCAGATGGCCTTTTAAAAATCATGGTTTCAAGAGAAAAAAGCTTTGAGGAGAAGTGACCTGAAACTCCCCATTCTAATATAGCTATTCAGTGACGTCCTTACATTCATGAAAGTGAAGCTTAAGAATACAAAAATGAAATGTATTTGAACGTGAATAGAAGGAAGGAGGAAGGAGCGGGAGATGAATTAGTATCAGTTGCAATATGTCTGGAGGATGATATTCTTATTTTACAGCTTTCACAGCAGCAAGTCAGCTGTGAAGCGTCGCCTCTGGATGAAGTGAACTGTAAAAGACTGATTGTGTGTGTGTGTGTCTCTCACTTTTGTGCTATATGCATCCCTGCGTCAGTCGGTGTGAACTGTGTGTTCCTGCTGTTGGCTCTTTTCCATAATGAGGGTTTGCTGTACATTCCATCATTCCAGCGAGCCCGGGGTCTGCCCGAGCCCCGCTGAATAAAGCTGAGTCACTGTGTGGTCACCGCTGGCCAGTCGCACCTCAGGAACAGGATAACACTCTTGCTGCTGTCTCCCAGTCGTGGCATAACATTGTAATTACTCATCCCGTTGCTGTTGGGGGATCCGTCGGCATGTTAGAAATTGTTTGGATGTGCCCAGCCCAGTCTGTATAAGGCCGCGCTGACACTGGGTAGCTTCCTGTGTTCATCTATGACTTTACTTTGTAGTTAAAAACATCGTCAGGTATAAGCATCTAATTTGGAGGCATTACGTGAAAAGCTCCAGGAAAATCATTCACTATAAGAACAAGATTAAGTCCCCAGAGTTGGTTGGTTTCATAACTTGTAGAATAAGCAGTATTCTCTGCTCTGTGACACTTGAAACCCTGACTGACCTTTTTCACTTTTCCTCTGTTTGACAAAGCACCGGCGAAACCAATTCCATTAACGATGGTTCGGTTCTTTCCAGGAAGTCACAGCAGGGATATTTATTGGATTCGTGAGTCCTTTCCACTGTTTTATCTCTCAGCGTGTCAATCTGTTTACCAAGGCAGGGATATTATTGGCTCACGGGCTCTCAAATTACCTCTACCAAGGACATTGTGCGTTCACCAGCAGGGTGTTGTGTCCTGTTGTTGATTTGTCGGATGGATTACACAAACGGTACTGATCGGATTTGCACCAAACTTGATGGTGGATGGCGCCGTGAAGAAGAACCCATGACATCGTGGTGCGGATCCGGGATATTTTTCACTTTCCCTAACATTTCTGTATATTTCTCAGGATATAATTTATGGTGTTGAAATCTATGAATTAGTTATTAGTGATGCGTTCTATTGATCATTCTAGTTTAAGCTGCATGTACATAAAACAATACCTGAATTATTAGCTTCGTAGCGGCTTGGAAATCATGCTACCAGCAAACATTCACCGGGAAGACGTGCACGTCCTCTGTCGCTGTGCAGGATAGATGAGTGATAAACGGATTTAGTAAAACCATACCTGCAAACGTCAGCACCTGTGGGTTCGGAGGCAGAATTATGTGGTCCCGTTTCATCGGTGCAGCAACAAACAAGCTGCAGAGTGAAATATTGTCTTGGGAGCTTCAGAACAGCTTTTAGTGTAATTTGAGTTGCACTTGACAATAAACCCGGTTCCAGACAAAGCCCTGGTTTTATGGAAATGTCTGCGAATCCACGAGCAGAATCCTGTTTGTGTTATGCAACAGGGGGCCCGGGATGGAGAGCCAGGTTTGCTGCATAATTACATGGCACTTTGTAATAAACTGCAGCTTGGTGTTTGTGTGTCACGGACTCATTTTAGAGTCTTGCACAGTTTGAAATTGTTCAGCATATTTATTTATCTATTTGCATTTACATTTGTAAACAGTTTACTGGCGTAATTTGGGATTGAGAGTGAAGTGTGTGTGTCTGTGTGTAGCTCCACTCCCTGTCTTGACTTAGAAGGAATCGTTAATAGTAATGTTTTCCTGTGTGAGCTTGCCTTTCTCTTTGTACATCTTGTGTAGTCTCTGTATAACTGTGTGTGTGTCTGTCTGGTGTTTCCACTGGTAATGAGATGACAGGCTCGGTAGTGAGGCAAGAAACAAGGGAGAAATCCTTAATTTAATTTAAAGGCTTATTCACATCAGAGGCAGATGGAGGCTGGGGTCTGCTGGTTTCAGAGCAGGTGTCAGGAACAGACCAATGTGTTGAAGTGAAGGGTTGTGTTCTTGTGAGGTTTGTGCGTTTGTTTTATCAGAGGTTGCTCACTGATATTTGGAATAATAAATTCCCTCTAAGGTCCTTTTATATAAAATCTGTAAAACAACACAATGTTTGCCTCTGTCCAGTAGGATTTGTAGTTGCTGGATGCAGGACTGGAAATGGGGCTAGTAAACATTATAAGCCACTAGTCCAAGTTCTGAACATTTACCACATCTTATTTCACCATCATGTGTTTATGATTCTTCAGGATTTCAAGTCTCTTCCAGTAGAAACCTGCTCCACGAGGAAGTATCAGAGGTTTAATGTGGAGTCAGACGACACAACAACACACGAGTGAGACCATTGTGTTGCTGCTGCTGCACAGAATTTTACTGCACTGCCGTGACATCAGCTGAAAAAGGGGGGCTCTGCAGGCTGTACATAAACTGTTTGTTCACCATCATCACAACGAAAGATAATAACGTAAGAACATAGCTGCTGTCATGATAACTTTCTAGAGCTGTCCACTTGTCCAGAGACTGTCTGGGAGCTTTGTAAACTGCTGTGCAGCATTTCCACGTCTGATAAACCTTTAAATGCATTTATCCACCACCGCAGCTGCCGCCATCGTTTTATTTTATGGGCCTTTTTCTGTCCAAATAGCCACTTAATGAAAATCCTGACTATGGAAGAACAAACTATTTAAAGACCTGATTTTTGTGAATAACATGTCAACAGCATTGTTTGCACCTTGATAACATGATGCTTGAAAGAGTTTTGCACCCGTTTTCCCAAAGCTTATCAAACTTGCATATTAAATCCCCTCGTAAAAAAGTGAGTCCGTCACACTCACCTTTTATTCCAGAATATTCTGGTTTGTAGAAAAACAGTAAAACTGCACTGAAGAAGCCAGTTCCCAAGCTACGCAGGTTTTAAAAGCTCTGCTCATGGAAAGCTTCACACTGTGGGTTGGTAGATTTCTGTGCTCGAACACAAGCAGGCGTAAAGGAGACCGCAAGCAGTGGGTGATCCCTGAAAAGTGCTTTATCTTTATGTTCTTCAATGCAACCTACTGTCTTGTATTTGTCATGTACCGTTTGTTTTACATTTTAAAGGGTAAAGGGTAAATGTAGACGTATCCAGTTTTCCTCCCAAGTTGTATTGATCCAATTTAATCGTCAGTATCTTGTCAGATCGAGTTGTGCTCACGCAGACATATTCTAGTCAGGGGGTGGGGGGGGGGGAGTAGAAATGAGTCCTGAGCCTGTCGGGGTATAGGAGGATTTAGGAATTGGGATTTAGGAAACGTCTCTTGGATTTGCTGTACAGAGCTGTGGGGGGGGGTCCCTGTGTGTGGTGTGTGTGTTGTGTGGCCTTTTTGTGATCCAAATGTGGGTGACAGCAAAATGAAGTTGGCCATCTGTCTACAAAGACGAGGAGCCTGTCTGTGCTTATTTGCACTAAACTGGACTGAGCTCACCCTGAAACACAGGGTTCAGCTGCTGTCGTGGCCCCGTTGTGACTCAACGTGTCTGAATCAGAGAGCGGACAAGGAAACCAGGGACCACGTCCAGTTGTCCCGCTCGGAAGGCCCGGACAGACCTGACCCGGGAGGAGCTGAGTGTAGATTTGAGACCTGCGTGTTTACACCATTGTTAAAAAAAGCCCTGATCCCTCTCGCAGCTCTCAGCCACTCTCTGTTTGGACCCTGTCATCAGTCTAATTACTGTAATTCCCTCCAGTTGGAGAACAAAGGGACTGATCCTGAGGATTAGGTCTGTAGCGGACCGGGCCCTCAACGCTCACTACCTGCTCGCCCAGTGGGGAGCAGGCCAGATAATACACAATGAGCAGATGTCAGTGGACTCCTCAGGAGAAAGGTTCAGCGTCTTTAAGTGTTAATACAACTTATCACCTGAGGTTAAAGAGAATATTGATTATACAGCAATATGCCTTTGTCCCCTTGTTGTAATACTGGGATGCCACCATCCTTCCTTATTTATTGACCAGTGCTTCTTTTTCACTAGTTTTGATAAATTGCTCCTTGAACTGGAAGTCGTGGAGGTGTGAGTGTTGTTATGGTGTCAGCTACACTCCCCTGACCTTCACTGAGCATGTTAAAGATAGGTACTGGTTATATACTGGTGGACAGAGGGTGAACAGTCATGGTGTTATAATGGATTGTGTAAAGGTTATAGAAGACAAATTCCATTCATTCAACAACAGAAGCTTAAAAATATGAATATTACCCATAGTCCTTTTGAGATTTGAATGCACCTTTTAAATGCAACTATATTTCTTTGATTTTAAACTATATCCAAGAAGATTTCTATTGTTTAATTTGAATATATGTTATCTTAATATTAAACTTACATTGATTCTGTATTGTGTGTCCACTAGGTGGCGCTGCTCGGCTTGGACCTGTTATCTGCCTTCGTGACGAGGTTGCAGGAGCGGTTCAAGGCCCAGGTGGGAACAGGTAAGATGCTTTTAGTCTTTATTAACTTGTGGAACGTGTGTGTTGTATTTACCATCACTGCTCCTTCACATTATTCTCTTAATGGAGCCTCTTGCCTCATGAAGCCTTTATAGTCACAGGGAATCGGGTCCTGAAACAAAGAAACAGAACAGTTCTGTTTTAATATGAGTTGATTACATTCTTCTAAAGCAGCGTCTACAACTGCATTAAAAGGAATTTGTAGTAACTTCATGTCAGTATCCAGATTTCAGGCTATCAGTTCCATTCTTGTGCGTCTCATTCTCTTCTAAGTTCACTAATTTGAAGAGAGACTTACTGATGTTTGCCGATCTCTCGCTCTCCGCTCTCGCTCTCGCTCTCGCTCTCTCGCCTCGCTCTCGCTCTCGCTCTCGCTTCGCTCTCTTCTCTTCAGTCCTGCCGAGCCTCATTGATCGTCTGGGAGATGCCAGAGACCAAGTGCGAGACCAGGACCAAACGGTGCTGCTAAAGATCATGGAGCAAGCTTCCACCCCACAGGTACCGACACATGCTCGACATACTCACCACGCATCACTGCTGATATAAATAATAAGATATCACTTAATGATAATGACTCAAATCTAGTATCGTCCAGCCTTTACCTTTGTGATGTTTGCTGTTGCAGTACGTATGGGACAGAATGCTGGGAGGCTTCAAACACAAGAACAACAGGACCAGAGAAGGAGTGTGCCTTTGCCTCATCGCCACACTGAACACGTGAGACACATTAGTAGTAGTAGTTTGTTGATTCAAGTTACAAAAAGGATATTAATTAAAAGGCGACGGGCTGAAAGCAGAGGAGAAGGAGAGTATATCTTCTCTCTTAGAGTGGGAAGCATCTTCTGATATGTTTAGGTCTCCACACAGATGTTCTATGGACGTTATAAGTCTGGAGTTCAGTGAGGCCGCTCAATATGAAATATGGAATAAACTGTCTGAAGTCACTGTATATATATGAATCTCTCTCTTCCAGATATGGAGCTCAAAGCCTGACCCTCAGTAAAATTGTTCCCCACATATGTAATCTTTTGGGGGACCCCACAAGTCAGGTATGTCCAATTTATCTTTTCTCTGTACAAACTTTGCCACTGATGTGACATTTATTTCATTCCTAGGATTGAAAGACCTCAGAGTAGTTTGTTTAAATGATGTCAGAGGTTTTTGATGAATATATAATGATTGGTTTGAATGACATGTGTTTAAGTTATGAATATTCTTCCTGTCCTCAGGTGCGCGATGGAGCCATGAACTCTTTGGTGACGATCTACAAACACGTGGGTGAGAGGGTGAGGATGGATCTCAGCAAAAAGGGCCTGCCGCAGTCACGGTACGACAACAGGAGGACGCACGACCACACAAACATCTGTATACACGTGATGTACAGGGGAGAGAGAGGAAGATCCCCCCCCCCCCCCCCCCATGTTCAGACAGAGGCAGCAGCATTCTACACATCGTTCTCCCTCTGGTGGCTGTGCAAAGTAGTACAGCTTTAGGAAGACGACCCTTTCCCTTTGTTCTGTCTCTCAAGCTGAGCTCAGTCTGTGAAGTCAACAAGGTCTTATACTTAATGTGTATTTGGATAATAATACTGAGTCATAACAAACACACAGCTCCAATTTTTAAAAAATCTTTTAAATTTGTATTGTAAGTGAGATTCTGTATGTTTTGAAAAATATATAATGACTCAGTTGTCATCTCAGAGGGTCAAAGGTCAACTTGGCTATCGAGGTGTAAACATTCAGATTCACCTTCCAAGATAGTCTATTTAAAGCATTATTATTATTATTCTTTAATAACAAAGGTCTATCTCATCGAACGCAGCTCCTATGGTCGATTGTGGAACTGCATGTTTTTATGTGTGTTGTTGTGTCGAACCTCCTGCAGGTTTCAGTCTTTATTCCATATTTACATCAGACTGCAGAAATTAATTTTTACTAGAATCAGCCTCCAGACGAGTGCTAGAGTTTCATAGCCTAGATTTGGACAAGCTGTTTTTCTTAATAGAATATTCTACCAAATGTGGAGTAATTACTCTGAGACCATATGTCCCTTCATTTCACCATCCCACCTCCCCCCCCCCCCCCCCCCCCCCCCCCCTCTCTCTCTCTCTCTGGCCCCAGTGCCAGTTAGTCATCTATCTGTCAGTTTTGGCTTCTGTCTATTTCGGTCCCAGCCATCCCCGCTGCGCGGAGCAGAGACGGAGCGTCCCACCTCTGAAGTGACGGATGACTTTTTTTATTTTTTATTTCATGTTCTCTCTATCTGCTCTTACAGGTTGAATGTAATCTTCAGCAAATTCGATGAAGTCCAAAGATCCGGGAACATGATCTCATCTTCTGGCTCAGGTGAGTGACTCCCTCTCTTTGCTTCTGGTCGCATGCCTCAGGGATCCTTTGGTGTCCGTCATGAACAAAATAGATTCACAGTTCAAAATTGGACATTTTATTAATCTCATGCAGAAATGGACCTAAATGTGGAAAGTAGTTGTCGTCTGGTGGCGCAGGGAGAAATTCTCGAGTTATCTGTGGGACTTTTTATGATGAGTGAACTAGAACGACTTCCTTGTTGTTGCTGACTTTTACCTGTATCGCCCTTTGTCTTTCTGTCAAAGTCTGTCAGCTCCAGATTGTGTTTTCCATCTTGAGTGAGTGAAGTGCTGTGTGTGTGTGTGTGTGCGTAAGAAAGAGGGGGGGGGGTTGCAGTCCAGACGGGACCTAGTGTGGAAGTTTTCACTCCAGACGGTTCTCTATTAAAGCTTTCTAAAGTCCTTCTGTGAAGCCAAAGACCCAAACAGACTTTGAAAGGCATCTGTCAGAACTGTAAACATTTATGAATATGAAAATAGATGGAACAACAGAGGGAAGCTGCATTAGAAAGGCAGATATCTGCTCCTGTGTGTGTCCCACCCCTTCCTGCTGACTCTGTTCATCTACAGAGTCCACAGGGCTCAGCGTTTCAAAGCTGCCTGCGACATCACCTCCTGTCTACCACTCCAGGACATATCTCATGTGGAGACGATTTAATTAACTGTGCCGTTCCCACACAGCAGTGACAGGCAGCGTGTGACATAGCGGCTGGATGAGCTGATAGTTACCTCCACAAGGAGTTCAGGTTTTTCCTCCCCTGTCCGTTGGTTTGTTTGTTTGTTGGTTGGATTGTTTGTTTGTCAGCAGGATTACACAAAAACTGCTGAACAGATTTCCAGGAGAATTTGTCGGAGTGACGGGACGTGGGCCAAGAAAGAAGCCAGTAGAGTTTGGTGTGAATCCAGGATTTTGTTTTAGCACTTTCTTTAACGTTAAGAAGTCCCTCCCATTCATTTTGCTTGTTTTGATTTGTCCCGTACACAGTTGCAGAAAGTGGATTTGTAGAACTACGAGGAAAGAGAACACGAGTAACAGTTATTAGATGGTCGAGCTTCATATTCATCACGATTAGCTGCTTGGCTTTGCCGTCGCTCTTTCACGGCTGCAGATGATGGCTCATTTTAAATCCTTTTGCCTCGGGAGCTGAGGAGGAGAATGTCGGGTGTTAATGTGGACGGGGGAACGAGTGGCGCTGTCACACACAGACAGGCCTTCAGCTTACTTTGACAGCCTCCAAAAAATAAACAGAGCACTGGTAAAGAAAAGGGGGGATTATGTGCTGCAACCTTATAAATATTTCAATGTTGAGAAAAGCTTTAAAAAACGATGATGATTTATTATCCGGAACATGTTTTGTAAGTCTGGTTGTTTAGTGTGTTAGGTGCGAACCTGCAGTTCTCTTCAAACTGAGTCACGGGGGAGGTTGAGGACATGTTTCAAGGTCACGAGCGACTGTTGAACGTTGCACTGTTCGGCCAAATGTACGTGGACATCTATCTCCAGATCGACTTGGGAGAGTGGTGCAGGAAAAGGGGGGTTGTTTCAAAGAGGGGAGTGAGGGAGTACAAGAGTTGGAGGTAGAGAGCAGAGGGGGGGAGGAGGGTTAGAGAGCAAAACAAAGCCGCCATTTCTGTAGCAACACCAAGAGGTAAACAGTGGGCGAGAGATGTACTAGGAACGACACTAGAGAGAGAGAGAGAGAGGGAGGGAGAGCTGAGCTTTCAGCCGTGTGGCGTCATTCCTCTCTGGCTTCAGTGCTGAGGGAAGCTTTGCACCATGACAGCTGGAGAAGGTAAGACTGCAAACGAAATGTTTCTTACCTCACGGAGATCAGGTCACTCATGCATCATGCAGATTAGAATGTACTTTAGATTATCCATGTCGCTGCGTGCGGAGCAGAGGCAGAGTGTTTGTTCGATGAGGAGAAGACACCAGTTTCCTCTCTTATGTAATCATTTCTGTCCTGGATGCTGAGGAGGAAGAAGAAAAAGCACCTCGTTCCCTTTCTTATAAGTCTCAGGAGACCGTATTGCCTCAAAGTGAGCTCTCAGATGAACGGTGACTGTGCTGCGCAGCATCAGCAGCAGCGCACTTTCTAGTGCAGCATGGGAGTTTTACATCCCAGCTCCTCGTTATCTCCGTCGTGTCTCGCCTTCAGTCCCTCTCAGCACCTCGAGTGACGGCTGCCTGAAGCCTCCCAGCATCTTGGTCCCGTGCTGTCGCAAGCTGATGAGCGCTGCAGAGCTGTCAGGACTTTATCTGAGTGACGCACATGAGAAACTAGTGGGTTTTAATGTGATGTTTCTACTACGAATACTAATCATAATTGAATACATAAATGTAAACAATGGTCTATCTATGACAGCTCTGATCATATATGAGATCACCTATCTGCACAACCCCAGTAGGTATTAGTCTGTATTTTGTACTATACTTTGAGCAAAATTAATTTGCCAAAATAAACAATCTGTGTTAAAGAAGAAACTGATCATTATCATTATTCTAATGATACTCTCTATTCATCAACAGTTTGACAGTTTTCCCGATTCAGTCTTTCTCTTACATAACAGAGCTCTGATCAATGCAACCGACTACTGGAAGCATCAGAGTCTGGTTCTGTAAAGACCCATTTGTACCACATCAGTGCGTAATTCAAACTGAAGCCACAAACGGAGGCATTATCTATAACCACCCGGAGAGGAGACATGGGCCAGAAGCCACGTATTAAAAGAGGGAAAACTCAATATAGGGTTGTACTGCTGTAACTATGGGACAACTAGCCAGTGGTTAGTTTGTTCAACACAATCACAGAGAGCCTTTTGTAGTGTGTGTGTGTGTGTGTGTGTGTGTGTGTGTGTGTGTGTGTGTGTGTGTGTGTGTGTGTGTGTGTGTGTGTGTGTGTGTGTGTGTGTGTGTGTGTGTGTGTGTGTGTGTGTGTGTGTGTGTGTGTGTGTGTGTGTGTGTGTGTGTGTGTGTGTGTGTGTGTCCTCACTTCTTGTGTTAACTGTTACATAAACACTAGATAATGTGGCTGTGTCCAAAATCACTCACTAATCAGTTCATAGTGCAGTTCGCCATTTTATTTCTACATTCAGATCATTCAAAATGTTTTGTTTACCTCAAAGTATTTTCCACCGGCCGACGTTGTTGTTCATCATGATCCTACGACAATAGTGTCCGAAAGCTTATTTTGTTAGTCTCATGGATTTTGGACGGGTGCTTGAGCCCCGTGTGTGTGTGTGTCTGCCTGTGTGCGCAGTGTTATGTGTCGCACTTTAGGAAACGGTTAATACTCGTGAGCAGGAGGGATGAAGGCTGAGGAACGAATCCTTATTCTGAGGAAGCCCTTTGATCAACACGCACACACACACACACGCACACACACACACCACACACGCACACACACACACACACACACACGCACACACGCAGTGAATTCACAGCTTTGCAAAGAGCTTAACGTTGTATGCATGTATGGATTGTGTGCGTGTGCCTGTGAAGCTGTGGGGGTGGCTCCGGATTAAGTATAAAAAACATTATATATTTACTTCTTTTGTGCGTTTACACTGCAAATTTGGGGAATAGAAGGTTCAAGTAGATACTTTGCACTTTCCCTCATTATTAATTAATATATGAACACATTAATACAGTGTTTTATTTAGTATTCAGGGGTAGAGATCTAGTTTTGATGAACCTACAGAAAATTGTTCCGTCTAATGTATCACTGAGATTGTTTTGATGTTCAGGAAATGCAGATCCCCATTAGTTTGGGGGTGGGGGGGTAGGGGGGGGTAACGTAATGTGCAACAAAGAGAGCGACAACATGAGAGTAAACCGTGGCCAACCCTCTGAATGCTGTGATTGTCCTTCTAATGAGCTCTGCCAAGGGGAAATGGGCAAGAAGCCCTCTGCCCATGGGACTCGGGGGTAGAAGGGAAACCTTGATGGGGATAATAAGGGACTGGTGTAGCAGTGGTCCCTCTGCCAGGACCCAGACCAGGTTTATCTACAGAAACCATCTACAACTGAAGATCTGTACAAGTTGGTAGTATGATGTTGACAGAGATGGAAGACACTACTTGCTTTTTCGGATTTTTGCAGCCAGCCACCAGGGGGCGATCCAGATGTTTTGGCTTCACTTTAGGGAGCTGTCATGTCGTCCTTTTTAATAAACAGTCATTTGTTGGTACACACACCAGCCTCAGTGCCCCCCCCCCCCCCCTCTCATGAGCTCATTGAATGTTCCAGCATCCAACAGAACCCAGTGAAGCCCGATGGCTGCACCACTCAGTGGATGATCACAGAGTCCTGGTGAAATGGAAAATGCCAAATATGGCGCCCAGAGGGCAAGACCGGCACAACTCCAGGCTTTTTAGTCTTACCAGAAAAACTCATTATCCTGCTTCCAGACAATATTGTTTGAAGGAAGGTGCCAGTGATAGAAAGACAGATTTTCATGCCAACCGTTGTTCGCCTGTATTGTGCTGAGCCTTCGGGAGAGATTATGCAGATGAGAGTATAAAGAACAAAGTGCTACAACAAGCTGTTCCACTCCAGTCCACCAGTTGGCAGTAATGCAGAAGACAATATGTATATGCATGCAGGGTGTGCATCACTCTTCTAATAAAGACAAAAATGAACAATAAATAAAATGTCAGCACTGTATATTTAAAAGGTTATATCTCCCACACAGTTTCTTTCTATATTGATGTAAACCCACTCGTATTAAGCAGTAACTTGGTTTATTAACTGATTTATTGTTATTTATTCATTATTTGACTCCAAACTGATTAAATCCTGAAGATCACACAATGGGGAAACTGTTCAAACCGACTGTATATTCCTTGATAGAGTCGAGCGGGACAGTCGGGTCATTGTGCTCCGAGCAGCCCAGACGACAATGGTCTCTTCTCCGTCTTTGTTCTGTGATTCCATCGCTCTCATAACGAATCGGTATTTCTCCTTCTCTTCAAAGTTTGAAACGTTGACCTCTGACAGTTTGATGCTGATTCGGTTTGAAAGACTGTTGATGGGAAAGTGTTTCATAATCCTGTTATCCTCGTCGAGAAACCTTCAGTCAATTAAGTTGATTCTCAGTTAACGTTAATTATATTAAGTTATGCCATCAAGTGAAATGTCAGTTTGGAAAGATAATCCATATTTAATTGATTGATAATGATTGAAAATGTTTACTGTGACTGTTAAAAGTTGGTTTACATCATAGAGTAAATATATATATTAAAATGGGCATAAGCATCTCTATTGTCCCCTGGTGGCTGGCTGCATTATAGGTCATAAATCATAAATCATGTCTCCATGTTAGTGGATTGGACATTGACCAACATGTTATTTTCCCTAATAAAAATGACCTTAAAAGGAAAATTTAAAGTAATTTTTATCACACTGTGTTCAAACGTTCATTTCTCTGATAAGTTTGGTCTCCATTAGTTATTTGATGATATACAATGGATTGAAACATGAGGAGGTGGAGCTGCAGGTTCCATCTTTATAGACTTTACACCCAGGGCAGATACAGAGGCTGTGGATGGACCCTTCTAACAGTGTCAGGGTTTTATTTCCCCTCAGCAATCATGTAACTGCAGAATCGTTCATATCTCAGCGGTGCAGATGCTCTTCTGGGGCTTTCAGCACTTCCCTGTAAAATCTGTTGTTGCCTGTCGCTTCTGATGCTTTTTTATGCATTTTAATGACCGTTGACACCTCAGATCAGTGCTTGTTGGAATATGTCAAAAATGTTCTTCTTCCACTGTCACAGCTTCTTCCTGCTCCGCTGCCTGGATGTCAGAGTGACTTTCAAGAGAGCTCACTTCCCTTGTAGATGTACGACAGGTAGAGAGGCGAGAGCTGTCAGGGATTTAAAAAAAACAACAACTCACTTGTTAGTGAATATTTAATTCCATTCATCCATTTCTGGAGCCAGAAGGTGAATTGTCTGCCTGCAGCCGGCGAAACAAGACATCTCTGTTGTGACATAACGCAGATCACCATCATCTGTCTCTTGCGTAACGCCACAGGGTGCCGGCTGAAACCACCGTCTTTGTCAGCCCATCAGTCTCCCCTGATCTCTGGGGAGATCCAGAAAGGAGGACAGATGCGCTGGACTGACAGAAAAAAAAATGGGAGATAAATTCGGTATTCCCATCGGTACAGCGTATAGTATTAGTTGACTCCCCCAGTTTAAGAACTTCCCCTTAATCCCTCGTGCCTATGGGCTTTTATTCTGTTTTCTAAAGAGTCGAGGGAGTGAAGAGAAAATCCTCTATTATGTAAATCTGCGGTTCAGAGACAGATTACTGGTGACTCTGCTGATGCCAACGCTGCGTCAGCAACTTTATGAATACAACACTTTAATGTGTTGTGGTGTGTGTTGTTCAGTTCGGTGTATCCTGACACCTAGTGGACATAGGAGGCAGCACATCTTTGATTCCCTAATCAGACCCGATTTCCAGTCACAAGAATATTGAGGCAATGCATTGGATCCTGTTTCCCCTCAGAGGATTTTGTGTGTGTGTGTACGTGGCTCATGTATCTCATCATGTGTTTGTGTGCACCTTCTTTTGCATTGTTTATTGTGTGATGTATGCAGCTCTAATTGCTCCCCTGACATGTGGATAAATTACCCTGACATTTATATTCACAACGGTGGAAACAGGACAGCCGTGATCAATACTGCACTAAATGGGGCAAGGCACCGCTCCTCCTATGGGTGTTGCGCTGTTCAGTTGAAAGCTGACACATAAACTTGATTCATTTGTCACTAATACTAATAAATTATTATTGTGATGATAGGGTGGGGAAATTTTCAAAGCCCTCAAAGGCTGCGCTCTCGTCTGGGGTGCTGCTCGCTCCTTGCAGCAGGGTGTGGAAAACCCCCCTTTGTGTTCGGTATGTGATATGATCAGTTTCTGTGTCCGTGGACCAATCAACCGGCAGCAGAAAGTGGAGATGGTGGAGCAGCGTTATTGATTGAAGTCAGAATTAGTCATTGTGCATTCCAATGGTAATGGAGTGTAAACCACACCCAGCTGGCCTCTACCCAGCACTGGGCCTCTCACTGTTATTGGTACGTAGTTTGGTAGCATCATCTTATTCCCAGCATCACTCCACCAGAGCTTTTATCCCCCGGAGGAAGTGACCACAGTAGTTTTGTGTCAGTCAGACTCGTTCTCTGTAGTGGTTGATAACCGAGCTTTGACTTTGATTTGAAAAAAACACACAAAATACTAGATCCTGTCGCTGTGATCTTTGATCTTTGATCCTTTGTTGTTGTTTTGAGCTGCAGTACTTCAGTACATTGCTGAGGTTTGTGTTCTAAGCTGAAAGAATCTGATCTCATAACAATTGACCCCTCCCCCTTTAACCAGTCTCCACACACCAGCCGCATCGTGATGGTATTGTGACACCGTCGCCGTCAAAGAATCCACACACACACACACACTCATGCACTGATAGCTGAACTCAGAGAGGGAAGGGGGAGGTTATTCTGGCTCATGGTCTGAGTCGAGCTGGAGAGGCGCATTCAGAGCGACACACACACACACACACACACACACCCGCCCCCCCGTGGACAGAGATGTCTGGTGAAATACAGAGAGCGTGTTAGAGGGGGCAGCGGAGACATGCTGAGGAGGCTGGTGTGCAAGAAGATCTGCGCTCGTAAGAACGATTCCTTTTTTATCTCTCCTCTGTTCTGTGTTGCTCCCTCTTTCTTCATCGTCTTTTCTCTGCCTGTTCATCTTGTGCTCCCCCCCCCCCCCCCCCCCCCTCTCAGCCTCGACCTGTTGCCTTTCCTCCCTCTCGCTTCCTCGGATGGGTTTTATGTCTGCTGGTCATAGATGCAGTGTCATTGTGATAATTTTGGCTGCAGGGACATTAAGGGATCATTGCTCTGTTTTATTCTTGATTTAATATCAGTTAATGTGATCCGGAGCCACAGTTCATATGTGTGGTTGAAGCAGGTTTGGCTTCATTCATAAACAACGGCTTACTGCGAGTCTGTCTGTAAGAAGATGTTCTTTCTGTTCAGTTGTTTTTAAATCAGTACATTAAAGGTCAAAACGTCCCCAGAGGTGATTTAAGCAACAAACATTCCCGTTGTCCCGTGTCTCATCTGGCTGCAGCCACCCAGCACACCAGCCCCGGGCTAATCCTCTGTGTGAAGAGTTCCCCCCCCCGGGCAGGTGACAGTGGGCATGTATCCATGCATGACCGTCAAACCAGATTAGAGTCAGATGGATGGATGTATAGACACAACCTGACAGATTGGCTGTGCTGCACCCGCCCCTGAGGTGGGAAGAGGTCACAGGACGCAGCGGTGACTCGGGTCGTACTGTCGGAAGATTAATAAACGGACGACGATGATGTATTTCTCTGTAGGACGTAATACTGACCTCACTAATCTCTGAGGGAAGCGACGTGTGTCTCTGAATGATTTATTGATCCTCTCCTGCCGCCATGTGAATAACATTCAACACTGTCCTGAAGGGCATATTTCCTGTTTTTGAATTAACTATGACATTGTAATTTAGTTTTCCTGCCTCTGTTGTTGCAGATAAGAACTTCGAGGATGAGGACTCTGTGGATGGAGGCCGGTCCTCCTCCTCCTCCTCCTCAAAAGCACCCCCCAGTGGCAGGAGGACTGTAATAAGCGCTGTTAGAAGACCCAGCGCAGCCACCACTACTAAGCCCACAGGTAAGGGGCAGCTAGCTGATGTATACACTCTATAGTGAGCACTTTATTAGGAACACCATACTAACACAGGCAAAGACCGGCTTTTGCTTCTAAACAGTCACTGTTACTCATGTCATCCATTCTACAAGATGTTGGAAACTTTCTTCTGAGATTCTGCTCCATGTTGACATGACTGCATCACATCGTTTCTGTAGTTTTGTCAGTTGCACATTCATCCTGCCGATCTCCTATTCTACTGCAGCCTCACGTTTCTGTCCTTGCCTCACAGGAGTGGAACACGATGTGATGTGGTCGCAAAATGCAATATATTTTACGTTCTGATGCCAACATGTCTGACCCCCCTCGTCCTCTGACCACTCCCATCAGCACAGAACTGCTGCACGCTGGAGGTTGTTAGTTTTTGGCTCCAGTCTGAGTTTTCAAACTTGTTGTGAGATCAGCAGTTTCACAAACACTCCAATCAGCCCATCGGACACCAGCAATCACACCACACTAAAAGTCACAGATCAATGTTTTCTTTATCATTCTGGTGTTTGCATTGTAAACATTAACTGAAGCTCCTGACCTGTATAAGTGTGTAATAATAAGCAGGTGTACAGGGGTTCCTAATAAAGTGCTTTGTGAATGTATAATGCACATTACTGTTTCAACATTATAGTAAAAATGTACTACAACTATTATTTAGTCTTCAGATAGAGACCTATGCCTTTAATGCTGCTGTGATATTTCTTATCAAACATTTTGAAGCGCTGTTGAATCTCAGTTAAAACACTTTTCACATTGTCTTCAAAGGTAAAGAAGCAGCAGCTGGTGCAGTTGATGAAGAGGATTTCATCAAGGCCTTCGAAGACGTTCCCTCTGTTCAGGTAGATCGAGCTCTGAGTGATCAGCGAGAAAAGACACTGTTGAAAAATACTGTTAAAGTGTTATCGTAGTGTTCATCGGTGCAACTAGCATGACTCCGCAACTACTGTATGAGGTGGAAGCTTTGCCGTAACATTTCTACATGTATTCATAGTCAGTGTTTCATCCTGTGCCACCGTGAAGTTGACATCAACTACAAATGGATAGATATTCTACACAATTCAGTGAATATTGATATTCATTGTGCCCAGATGATAAACCAGAAAGATTTTGGTGATCCCAGACCTTTTAATTGAGTTTGTTTTCTTGATGCACTGGGACAACATTGATGGTTTGACCACTGTGATGTCAACATTTATGGTTCTGAGGGAAGTGTCTCCATTAGTTTTGGATGGATTGTCACCAAATGTGGTCACGTCCCCAAAGTGATTCATCCTTTTGACTTCTGTGATCCTGTAACTGTTCGTTGAGTGTCCTCTCGTTGTTTCTAGAATGCGACTCAAGCATTTGGCTTCAGGGAATCACTGGGAAGGAGGAAGACATTTTAGGCTTTTATGACAATTATAAAACGCACCACAATGGAGAAGATGTCAGAATCTGAAACACTACATATGTGAATCATAATTGATAACTGATTGTATAGATAACAATATATCTTTCTTAATGTCCCTCTGTGCCCAGGTCTACTCTAACAGAGAGTTCGAGGACCAGCTGAGCAAGATCAGAGAAGTGCTGAACGATGACAAACACGACTGGGAGCACCGGGTGGTGGCGGTGAGCCCTGGACACCGACTCTATACTCATTCACACATTTACATAGGGTACAAGTGTAGATATGATATATGATGATATGATCTCCTTCCTTGTTCCTCTCCAGCTGAAGAAGGTGCGTTCGCTCATATTCGCCGGCGCCATTGAATACGAGGGATTCGCTCAGCAGCTGCGTCTCCTTGAGGCTCCTCTCAAGATGTCAGCTAAAGACCTGCGCTCTCAGGTGGTCCGCGAGGCCTGCATCACCCTGGGGTGAGATCCCAGACTGAAGGGCTTTACCATATTTACTACAACAGTTATCTTTTGTTGGAGCTCCGTGTTGTGATTATATAATAAATTCCCTTTTTCTAGAGATGTGTAGTTTTCACTATTCACAGTTTCAGACATCGTCCTTAGTTGTAAAGAAAGGACGCAGTTCAGACCTGCTTCATTCCCACTTACTCAGCGTGTTCCAAAGTTTAATCATTATCTTAAATTATGGTCAAGATGTTTAGGGAAATTAAAACTCAGGAACAAGTTAAAGTGTCTTGTTTGATATGATTTGTTTCTTTAGATTTAGGTATAAATGCTTAAATATCACGTTGAAGGTTTGATTGATTTAAGCACATTCCACATGTAATATTTTCAAACTGACAGTAACATAAATTAAACTACACAGTCTTATGTCTACAGTTTTTAAATATTTTGTTCGCCTATGTTTTCATTGAATTTAAATACAGTAACGATAGTAACATCCCACTGAATTAAAGAGTCAGAGTCAGTCGCTCGGCTGAGACGGTCGTCACGCCTTTTGATTGACAGCAGTGATGTTGGCAGTAATCTGTAACTGATGAACGCTGAACCAGGAAAATAGCACGTTAAAGTGTTTTCTTACCACATAGTTGAGCTAATGAAATTAAGCCCTGCTGGAAAATATGAAACGAGCAGTGCCAAAAACATCTGTCATCCAAATTCTAATCCAACCCTGATGAGGTGGAACAGAGTAGAGATGCTCTGACGGAGCAGGAGCGTGATGAATGGTCGGGAGCGACGCACATCCCATCATCACTTGTAACGTAAACATCGCATATGCCCCTCAAGCCAGATATTTGTTTATCAGATATATATATTTTCTTTTTACTCGTGTCTCAGTGCATCTGTTTTAAAAGGGTTCTTTCCAAAGTTGTCCCGGTGTTAACGCTGTGTTCTTCAGCTCTGTTTCACTCTTCGTGCTCTTTCCTCTGTCAGACACTTGTCATCACTTCTGGGAAACAAGTTTGACCACGTAGCGGAGAGCATCATGCCCACGCTGCTGAACCTCGTGCCCAACAGCGCCAAGGTCATGGCCACGTCCGGGGTGGTCACCATCCGCCTCATCCTCAGGGTAAGACCTTTTATCCGGTCATCTGGAAATATTTTCATTCATAACTCAACCTGAATTTAGATTTTAAACTTCTGCTAAACACTAAACGCCTCTCAAATCTATACTTGCATATCTGGACAGATGATTTACTTTATAATAATAAATGTCAATTAAACCACCATCATGTCTGAATATTGAAATATCTGCAAACGAAAAATAATACAACTTTTCTTGTGGACTAATGGAATAAACTGGAATAAAAATATCTTTCCTCTCCAGAACACACACTACCCACGTCTCATTCCCATCATAACCAGTAACTGCACCGCCAAATCAGTGGCAGTAAGACGGTAAGAACATAATAATTGTTGCATCTTTATCTGTCAAAAGGAAAAAGTTGCATGATTGTCTATAATTATTTTCAAGACAAAATACTATAATTTCTATCAAATCACACAGATTGTGGTTTTCTTGAGTCAAATTATTTTCATTGACAAAAATTATTAAATAAACTGTTATAGCGGTGAAAAGATAATTGTAGTTTATGTGAAGCTCGGTTTCTGAGGAATTTCAGTTGCTGGTTTCAGAAAACATCATATTTTGTACATATGTTTATTTAAAGTGGAGTTTTGTGTTGTGCAGCTTTTAATAACTTCTCTTCTTCCTCTCCAGACGCTGCTTTGAGTTCTTAGACCTCATGTTACAAGAGTGGCACACCAACACACTGGAGAGGTGAGCTGTGTGTGTGGTGTGTGTGTGTGGTGTGTGTGTCCTTGTTGTGTAGCAGACGTGAGACGCCTCTTCACCCCCGTCCCTCTCGCACGATGACATTTCAGTTTGCTGAATGCTAGCTGGGTGGTTCGCTGATGACGCCCATTAAATTGATGAGTCCTGCGAGAGCCGTCACGATCAATTGCTCGAAACGATAAGGCGGCTTTCCGTCGCTGTAACCATGACAACCGCAGCTGAGGCTTTAAAAAGGAGGCGAAACATCCTGTGGGTGGCCACATTCCCTGTGGACCACCGGGGGGATAAAACGGGAAGACGCAGGAAGAAGAGAAAGAGAAAATTAGTTTTTGCTCTAACAGGTTTATGGTTTCATGATTTGATATTGACTGTGTCCTGCTCACCATGTTTCCTTACTACCCCAGACACGTGGCTGTTCTGACGGAGACCCTCAAGAAAGGAATTCACGATGCCGACTCCGAGGCCAGATCCATTGCTAGGAAGTAAGTGTTGCTCCAAGATTTTGTCCCCGCTTCTTGTGTCCTTGTGTTTTATCAAGAGTATTCACCACTTTTTACATTGGTTAAACTGTAGAAATCATCTTCTGCTTGTCCTTGTCCTCACCCATAGGTGCTACTGGGGTTTCCACGGTCACTACAGCCGGGAGGCAGAGCATCTGTTCCAGGCGCTGGAGTCCCCCTATCAGAAGGCCCTCCAGTCTCACCTGAAGAGCTCGGACAGCATCGTGTCTCTACCCCAGTCCGACCGATCCTCGTCCTCTTCCCAAGAGAGTCTCAAGTAAGAATCATGGGGTTGTTTCCTCCATCCCTGCTCCCTCTGTTCCATGAGGCCTGAGATTTCAGCTCCTGCTCACCTGCTCCGTGTCGTGTTCTTCTCTGCTGTCGTGTCTCCTGCATCATCTTCAGCTGTTTTCACAAAGATTTTGCCATTAGAAGTGATGGAAGGAAAACCTATAACGCATCTGCCTTATTGTTGATAGTAAAATCATCGGCAATTATTATCAGATGTTATAGCAGCAGGGTGGGGACTGTCTCTCACACACACACACACACACACACACACACACACACACACACACACACACACACACACACACACACACACACACACACACACACACACACACACACACACACACACACACACACACACACACACACACACACACACACACACACACACACACACACACACACACACACACACACACACACACACACACACACACACACACCAATGATTGCTATCAGTTTATAGATCCCCTGTGGAGCTTGTTGGTTAATGACCTCATTCTCCATCCACCAGGACTGCAGGTGTTGTGGTGTGTGTGTGTTTATTAGTGTGCTGGGGGGTGCTTATGGTTATGAGCTCATCTTTGTTCTTTCCACAGGAAGCTTTCCAATCGGATTTTAATCACCATTTCTTTATCGGTCCCTAACACGTTGACGAGAACAATTCTACACATTTCACTGTACAGATACTGCACCTGGGCCATTTATCAGTTTTATATTAATTTAATCATTTATTTTTTCATTAAGTGCCATATTAATTGTTTTCAGATGCTCACTGGTGATGCACAAAGTCTAAAAAGTGCCTCGTTGTTCCTCTTGTGTTTTCAGCCGGCCTTTGTCTGTGAAGAGCGTCATCGGAGGGAGCATGGCAAGGAGTGAGTCACGTTCACTTTCCATTATATCGCTCTGTGTGTGTTGTTTCATTCAGAAGTGACAGATACAAGAAGTTACTGAGAAGTGCAATGGAACGGTGGAAGTGTCAAGTAAACATGTGATCATCAAACTAAGCTGCGTCAATTGACTCTTTGCATCTGATCTCTGTTGTTCCAGGTAAGCTGGTGAGCGCCCGGGTGTCCACCACACCGGGTTCCCTCCAGCGCTCACGCAGCGACATCGACGTAAACGCAGCCTCCAGCGCCAAGTCACGCCTGTCCACCGTCCCCGCTGCCTCCTCGCCATTCAGCTCGGCAGCCGCCCTTCCTCCGGGGTCCTACGCCTCATTAGGTAACCCATTACTCATCTCCTGAAATCAGAGGAACAGAGGTCCGCTTAACAACCCTCAGTTCGTTATGTAGAGAGAACTGCACATGTTGAACTGTGAATGCAAACAGGAAATCAATGCAAGTATATATGGAGGAGAGTGCCAGTAAAAAAAATGGAAGCAAGGATGAAAATCTGTGACTTAATGAAGCTGCAGTGTTGGAAACCTTGACTTGTATTAGAAAACATAGAAACCCTGAGAATAAACACTTCTCTGCTGGATCTAGGGGAGATTAAAACCACCCTCGGGGTCATGGGGAAATTAAGAATCAAAGAAAATCAGACGAAGACTGATCACATATTTTTTATTTGCATGGTATTATTTAAATCTATTTATTTGGTTTATCGTTTGAAACAATCGTGGGTAAAATATGCTTATTTGTAATTGTTTTTCAAATTTTTCGTCCTCTTCTGATAATTATCCCACGATCGAAGTTTGTGAACCACTGATCTTCGGTATTTTATCAAACGTTAGTCCACAATGTTCCGTCGTGATGAAGTATCACAACATTGTGGCTCGTGCTCACTGGCTTTTAAGCACCTGACTGGGGTTATTAACGACGCCTGGTTGTCATTAGACTGCTCCGTCAGCAGGAACTCTTTAAATCCTGAGCTGACACTTCTGACAAATTGATGCGATGAGGCTGAGTAAGCGTCGCTACGGATGTTTCCTCAATCATTTAAGCTAATGGGGGGGTGTCTAATCCAGCCCCTGTCCCATATTTATTAAATGTACTGTCATCGTCTTCTCATGCGAAGCTCCCTCCCTCTTTTTCTTAATGAGTCTCCGTGGTTTCGACCTTTACTAATGAAGAGGAGGCCACTTGTTCACCCACTCACTCCTGCTTCTGTTGCTACTAACGTCTGCCTCTATGCCTCTCCTTCCACTCGCTGCTGCTCTGCCTTTCTTAAATACCCAAAAGATGGCACTCCTGGTAAAAGTGATGGTAAGACATGTGTCTCTGTGTGTGAATGTGAAGAAAGAGAAAACGTACGTCTCTGTGTCGAGTGTCACGGGCTACATGACTACATCTTTTCCTCTTCATCTGTGTCCTCTCCTCTTCTCCTTACCCCCCCCTTCCTCCCTAAGTGGTCATCAGTTATCTGCATGGACTCTCTCTGCATGGATTCTATCGTCTGACTGTAACCCTAACAAATGTGTCCATCACTTCTGTTACTGACCCAGCGTCTGTGTTGCACTGTTCTCTCTACAGGGTTGTGTTTAGTTTCTAGGGGAAAGGCTGTTTTTGTCTTTTGTGATTTCTCTCTCTCTCTCTCTCTCTCAGAACCTGAGTCATTGCAAGTAACACACTTCCAGGTTTCACACAGTAAATCAGCATCGTGTTGAACATCTAATCCGAGCGTTTGACGGTTATGTGGCGTATCCTCAGGGTTCGCTACATCTGGTACAAGGCGGTTCTAGTGTCTGGGATGTGGCGTGAAATTGAAATCATCCACAAGTAAAAAAAAATCACAAAGAGGGAATAAGAGACTGAGCAGAAGGAGCTGGGGTCTGAGCTACGCTGCAGGATCTGTGGTTATCAAGGAAACTTCAGGTTTAACTCTTGAGTTTCTAATCCTATGAAGCTGGCTCACTTCTTACCGGAGTAAATCACCATGGTAACTTGATCACAGATCAAAACCTGCCGAGGACCCAGCTACTGACCAATCAGAACACTGGAAAAGAGTAGAGTTGGTATTTTCATGGTTCTGATGATGTCGTTCATGATTTAAAAACTCTGCCTCTTCCACATGAAGGCGCTTGTTGCTGATTTAGAAAACCCGAGTTAACTGAGACAGTTGATAACCAGCTTCCTTAACTAGTGTTTCTCTTAGTCGTATCCAGCACCAGCATGACCAGGTGCTGACATGCAAACCCAACCTCAATCTTGCACTGTGGTTGCAGGTTCAATCATTCACATCACTAATTGACGAGGGTTTGTCTGTGATCCCCTTTGTGTTTTCAGACTGGTTCTGTCCCCTTGTCCAGGTCTTCATCATTCTGTCTCCCAAGACGTTTTTTTTCTTCTACAGCATCTCTGTCCAGGGTTGGGGGTGATTTCTGAGAACTGCTTCTGATTGATGTAGTCTTATTCCTGTTCCTCTCTCCCCCCCCCCCGTTCTCTTGCTCTTTCCTTCTTCATCCAGGTCGTGTTCGTACCAGGAGACAAAGCTCCGGCAGCGTGGGTGGAGCCAATACTTCAGTGGTGGACAGCAGGGGGCGAAGTCGAGCCAAAGTGGTCTCCCAGTCCCAGCGTATGTACACACACACACACACACACACACCACACCGTACACACGTTCTCCTCACCGCAGGCAAATATTATCACACAATATATCACACATTCAGCACATTCCGTAGTCCTACACTCATGTTAGGTATGATCTTTGTCTGCGTTGGCGTTCAGATCATACTGAATGTCTCCCCGTGTCTTTTGTGTGTGTTCGTTGTGCAGCAACCAGAACAAAAAAAAACTTCTAATAACTCTGAAATCTTGTGTATCTTATGCACGAGTACCTCCACGCATGCGAGTATACAGAATGTGTGGTTTTGATTGGAGCGATCGGTGCACACCTAACATACTCGCAGCTGTCCAGACAGAGGGCATGCTGGGTAAATTCAATAACCATAACCCTCCTCTGCCTCATTTTGACCGTTCTCAATCTCCACCTTGTCCTGCCTATTGCTTCCATCACCCAGGATCCAGGTCAGCCAATCCCATCAGTGGTAAGGCCTCAGCTTCATCCAGTCACAACCCAGTCACCCCATCCCTCAGCACTGTCCCATCTTGCACACAGAGTTTAGCACTGGTTACCAGTATGTTTTTGTATTTGAACGTTTGCTTCACCGTGTATATTAGCAGCATGCAGCACTTGGTATACTTAAATTTTTTTTGTTTGTGATTACTGTCCCCAACTGTTTGAGACGTTTTTTTAAAGGGACAGACGGTCAACCATTTTTTGTGTTTTGTTGTATTTTCCCACTGGGGACTGGTGCCACAGTAAATGTCCCCCCCCCCCCCCCCCCAGCACAGTTGTGTAGATGTGTGTGTCTAAGCTGTAACATCTGTGTTTGTTCATTCAAAAACTCATAATTTAATTTTCTATCAAGTTCTGTGATTCCCAACTTCTGTGTTGTCCCCAAAATCTTCTTTTACTTTCAAATATAACGAAATATTGCCACAGGCTTTTTGAAATTTGGCTAAATAGAGTCCAGTTTTGATAAAGGTTATATATAAAGCTTGGGACCACTCCTCTAGCTTCATATCAGCCACTGAGGATCAACTTTATTCTGCTGGTTTGTCTTCCCCTCTCCCAACAGCCGGCAGTCGCTCCAGCTCCCCAGGCAAGCTGCTCGGCCACAGCAGCTATGGCCGGATCCCTCGAACCACGGTGTCCGCCTCCACCACGCCGGCCGACAAGCGCACCAGGATCCCCCGAAGCCAGGGCTGCAGCCGAGAGACAAGTCCCAGCCGACTGGGTCTGGGTAAGACCGGGACTCACGAGTCACCCTCTTTCTTTCTAGAAACAAGCTGCTGTGGTTCCACGGGTAGGGGGGGGGATACGACCATATTAGATCATGAACGATTAAGATTAATCTATAGATTTTACAGAGAGATCCTTAGATCGGCTCTAACATCGTCCTAATCCGCACATATTCTTGACTCATCCACCCATCACCCACCTGAAGGAATAATTATCTCCAATTTAGTCTCTCTTTCAAATCGTAAAAATGAGCAGACCTGTGGCTGGATTCAAGAGATTGACACTGAGCCGTCACTGGCTGCACGTCACTGACCACACAGGTTGTACATGTTTACAATCCATGACCACTGATAAGGGAGATGCAGAATTTATGTGAAAAACAAGTGACACTGGACTTCCCTTATCTTAACTTGCAGATAAAGAGAGAAACTCAGGGTTTCCCTTTTCAAATACTCAGAGTTGTACTCTGATGATAAGCACACACTCTTATTGGCTGTTAAACCTGAACCAGAATTGAACCAGAGGATGAGTAGAAGACAGTGACATCCTCCTACTGTATCCTAGATGTTTCCATTAGGGTTGAACTGTGCTGCAGGCTAACATGAACTAGCTCTGTAGATCTGAGCATTGATGTAGAAAACCAGACAGACTGGAACCGTTCTGCTTCCGGGACTAAAAAGCAGGTTCAGTTATGTTGAATGATTTTCTAATGAAATCGCAGGTTTGTTGTTGTTGTTGTTTTTTAATTTCATCAACAACTCGATGAATCTCTCTTTGCTGCTCTTGTATTTTTTTATAAGTTCCAAACCCAATAATCCTGTTTCGTGTGTCTAATCTTTGACCCGTGTTGGAAGCTTGAGTCGTTCCGGATGATCTAACCTGTAACTAGCAGAATGCCTCTTCGCCGACTCACTGCACAGCCGCTGCTTCTACTTCTCTCTCCTTCCTCCTTTCATTTATTCTTCATTATCCCTCAGTTGACTGATTGACTGTACAGCCCCCCCCCCCCCACAGTGTTTCTCTGAAAAGCTACTGTCGGGGTGGACAACATTAATTTTTGTTATTCAGGATCCACAATATTTTGTGTTGTCTCTTTCTGAGCACATATCTGTAGTAAAGGAAATACACATTTTGGTGCTAATGACCTTATTTACTATTTAAGCATAGTCAGGGATTCTAGAACAGTAAAGTCACTTGTTTTGTTAATCCACTTTAATATAATTGGATGTAATGTCCTGAGAATCAATGTAAGGATCACAAACTCTACCCTATCTCTGTCTCTTGACTCACACCACAAGTTTTCCCCATGAATGCACACTGACATTACCACCTAACTTGTTGTCCTGACAGCCAGCCTGTGTGGTAAAGCTCTTCTTCCTGCTGCTCTTCCCTACCGCACGCTAGCCCGGAGCCGCATTCCCCGTCCCAGCATGAGTCAAGGTTGTAGTCGCGACACCAGTCGCGAGAGCAGCCGCGACACCAGCCCTGCTCGGGGCTTCGGCCCTCTGGGTGAGTACCGCTGAGCTACCGGCCGTCCTGGTTTCGCTCTCACGGTCCCAACCAGACTATCGTTAGCACACAAACCTTCCACTTGGTCTACTCTCTGTTGTTGCTGTTCCATGTGATGTCTGACCTCTGACCTCCGACCTCTGGCCTCTGCCTGTTTTTCTCTGTGCATGTACTAACTGTGGGTTTAAGGACGACACAACTTGTTTTCTTCTGTCGTCTTCCTGTTTCTAAGATTCCTTAAATTACGATGAAACATCAAGTTACTAAGTTCCTCTTCTTCTATGTTGGACTGTTTCAGTGGTTTTTATGTTTTTTTTAAATCTTCCTTAAATGGACCTGTTGTGGTTTAGGTGTGAGAGCCGTCATTAAACATTGAGGAAGACTTAGATGAAGAAGCTGAAGCAACAGAAACAGCAAACTATCATGTGCAGTACAGTAGTTGCTGCTGTAGTTCTTGTCTCTCTGAGAGGTGATGCCATAACCCATAGATTCATCATCAGTTAATATTTAAAGGGTGGAGAAGTATGTCATTGTTTTGGAGCCAAACTTATTTCCTGTCGGTGCTGACAGCAGAGACCATTACTCTCCGATGGAGGTCTTAGCAGTGTTTTCATTCTCCTGACTTAATGTAGGACGGACATTACTCCACTTTGACATGTTTCTAGCCTCAGTTAAGTCCACATGTCTGAGTGATGCGCTGTGTGAGTGTGTATGATGTAAACACCCCCTAACACCATGTTGGAATAAGAACCTAAACAGAAGGACAGTGATGTGTGAGGGTTCCAGCAGCGAGTGTGAAAATGGCCTCTTACATTAGACGTTGCTGCTCAACCGCTTGTGTGTGTGTGTGTGTGTGTGTGTGCGTGTGTGTGTCTGTGTGCGTGTGTGTAACACTAACCCCTGGTCCGGGTGTTGCCCACCTCTCCTGTCCCCTGCAGCTTCCCGACGTCACTCCCGTTCAACCAGCGCTCTCTCCACATCCGACCCCCACGGCCAGTCAGGTGACCTGCATGATCAGACCTCCCAGTCCCCCCCCCCCCCCCTCGGTTCCCCCCCCCCAAAAATTGCATTTATCTCAGAGGCAACAAAGCCTATTGCACATGCATGCCTCTGTGGTTGAAAGACGGCAGCATCCATCATTCATTTACTTTATTTGCCGTCCATTTGTTATATGTGAACGCATTTTATTTAGTTTTCAAACACAGGACAGGTAAGCAGAGAGAAGGTGCATTTGTCTTTTCACCCGCTTGTCCCCCTCATCACCATTTTATATTTTCAGTACCGTAGACGTAGCTTTTTCATATTAGCTTTTGATATTTTTGTGGATATTGTTTTTGTGGTTTGCTGACTCGGTTTAGCTTTATTAGTTGTCACGTTGTTTGTTGATTTCTCGGTCACGTCTCATTTGGCACCGTGCACTTTGTCTGTAGTTGAAAAAAAGTTATATTTTTGTGTTACGTCTGTTTTATATCTGCTGCCATCGGGTTCTGTCATCCTTTGATTTCCCTTTTGTACCATGTTGGGTTTTTTTTGGGCTTCTGGTGGTCGGCTTCTTCAAACTATTTCCTTCTGGTGAAAGTTTCAGCTCATTCATTCACAGAATTTTGCTTTATATCCAAGTCACTTTCTCTGTAAGTGGGGTATGAAAAACAATCTTTTCTTTTTTGTCTCTTCCGGTAAGTTACGGGTGAAGCTTAACTTCATTCACTCACTGTCCTACTTTTCCTTCTTTGCTTCCTGGTTAGACCGTTACGGTTTGATTCATCAAGCAAGAATCTCTGCGTCAGTCAACGCCATGCGGGTCCTTAACACCGGCACCGAGGTGGAGGCAGCGGTTGCTGATGCTCTGGTAAGTTTCTGTGGAAATCGGACTTCATTTGAGAGATTCATGAAGTCTAAGAAATGCATTTGACGATATCTGCACGCTCCTGAGAGTATCTGAACCATAAAGTCACACAGATGAAGTATTACAATGTCAAGTGGTCTTTTGTTTACCCTGTAGAACTGTGGTCTTTGTTGCTCCTTTAATTAAACCTTCCCTCTCTCCTCTTCCCCTCCTGGTTGTTTGTCACCATCTCAGCTATTAGGAGACTCCCGGAATAAGGTAGTTGGTCCTTTTACCTACTGTTTGTATTGTTTGGGTTCATGATTCATAACTCGTGTATTTCAAGTCTGTGTGATGAAAAAATGCTCTAACATTTGAAGCGTTTCCCTCTGCACTGCGTTTGTAGTCATGTCATGTCCCTTGCTAACTTTTTGCACTGCTGACTGGCCATTGATGTTCATTAAAAGATACACCACCAGTGTGTGTGTGTGTGTGTGTACCCTTTACGCTGCAAGTAACAGCAGATTTACATTTCATACAACAGTGTAGAGAACTGCATGGCTGCCTGATGCAACTGGTGACCTCGTATCAAAGGTTCTCACCTTGTGGCTCAGTTCATTTGTCTAAGCACTTCCCCTGCAGAGCTAGATTAACAAGTAGACATCACATCGTGTGTCTCACATCTCCCTGATGTCGTGCTCTCTCTCTCTCGCAGAGGAAGCCACTGAGGCGGAGGTACGAGTCACCAGGGATGTACTCTGATGATGACGCCAACAGCGACGCGTCCAGCGCCTGCTCCGAGCGCTCGTACGGGTCTCGAAACGGAGGTATCCCTCATTACCTGCGCCAGACAGAGGACGTCGCAGAGGTGCTCAACCACTGCGCCAGCTCCAACTGGTCCGAGAGGAAGGAGGGACTGCTGGGTCTGCAGAATCTCCTCAAGAGCCAAAGAATACTGAGGTGGGACCGAGCTCACGAGGCCCGAATGAAGAAACTCCAAATAAAAACAACATTTTAGGCGCAGTGTTCAGATACTTATGTATTTAAACCTTTAATGTTTATTAATCGTTTTGGGAAGTGCCCTGATTACTGGTTTGCTTCCTTTTGTTCCCGACAGTCGAGTGGAGCTGAAGAGACTTTGTGAGATCTTCACAAGGATGTTTGCAGATCCACATAGCAAGGTACAGAAGATACGTTTTACTAACTCAAGGACTAATCATGTGTTGTTCTGTTGTACTAATGGAGTGTCTTCTGTTGCATGGTCTGCCTTGCTGTGGATTTAACAACAGAGAGTAAGTGTGCATTTGAGTCCGTAGTGACACACAAACCTAAATCTGACCCTAAAAATATCTTTTTATCTAATTTCCTCGTGTGCGCCCGGTTACAGGTGTTCAGCATGTTCCTGGAGACGCTCGTGGACTTCGTCACCGTGCACAGGGAGGACCTGCAGGACTGGCTGTTTGTCCTGCTCACTCAGCTGCTGAAGAAAATGGGGGCAGACCTGCTCGGCTCCGTCCAGGCCAAAGTCCAGAAGGCCCTGGACATCACAAGGTCTGAACCGAGTAAAGCCGAGATAAACTGGCTGTTGTGTGCGTTTCCAGGGAACGTGGAGCCAGTTCACTTTCTGTTGGAAATTAGCTGATTCAGTCTGTTAGTGTGGGATGAAATCATCAGTAATTAACTTTATTTTGTCAGTTTATTGTTAACTATTAGCAACATCCTCGTAATATATATATATATATAGTGAGATCAGTTTGAAGGACACATGACATGAGCTGCTCGGTCAGGAGTCAGTGGACTTTATCTTTTCAGCAGCTGGTGTTTCAGTAAAAAACAAGAAGTATAACTGAGTATAAAGTATGAATAAAATATCAATAAATAAACGTAACTTGTCTCTGTGCGTCAGGGAGTCTTTCCCCTTCGACCAACAGTTCAACATCCTGATGAGGTTCATCGTCGATCAGACTCAGACGCCAAACCTCAAGGTGAATTAAAAAATAGGAAACACTTGATTCTTTATGGAGGAAAGTCGATAATGACGTGTGGACAATGTGATTAATGCAGTTTTCTGTTGACTCTTCAGGTAAAAGTGGCCATTCTGAAGTACATCGAGTCCCTGGGTCGACACATGGACCCGACGGACTTTGTGAACTCCAGCGAGACGCGCTTGGCGGTGTCTCGCATCATCACCTGGACGACTGAACCCAAGAGCTCTGACGTCAGGAAGGTAGGACAGCGCCGCCTCAAATCTGATATTGTAAATTTTTGATATGTCTATTTCTTCAAAGTTCTTAAGGATGTCTATTAGAAAATCAGTTTTAGGTCAAACAAGGTGTGATACAGGACATGACTGGTGCATTCATCCTCATGGTGGAATGTCTTAAATGTAACACATGGGGAAACCAGTGCTTCCAGTTTAATGAAAAGTGGACAGACTAGATCCTCCATCATGATTTTTGCCTCAGCACCAGTTAGCAAACTACATGGGGGGGGGGGGGTTGCCTTTCTAAACTGTCTTAACAAGTAGGTGAGCAAAGTTATAGCAAAACTAACTGCTTTAATTATTACATTTGTTTTGCCTTCCACAGAATGTACCTGTGCTTAAAAATCTATCTGAGCATTTAACTCAACATGTTGTTTACGCCCACACTTTAAATTACATTATTGTTATTAGTTCTTTAGGAGCTTCTATACCAGGTCGCCCTCGTGGTGACGGCCTTGGCTCATGGCACATATTCCCTTGTCTGACGCACACTATATGTTCTCCCTGTGTTTGTTTTTCCTTCGCGGTTTTTCCAAGTGAAATCCTCACCTAGTTTCTAATCAGGGTCTGACGTCCAGGAGGCTGAAAACAAAGTGCCAGGATAGAGTAGTTACTGTAGTCCTCACTTTAGACTGTTTCCATGAGTTACTGGGAGGAGTGAGCCTCACTGTGGTGGTCTGTGGCGAGCTGTTCTAAAAGTTAGGCGCAGTATCGCCCACATGTGATGGTGGAGGACCTGTGTCATGCTGTAACGCCCCCTTCTGCCTTGCCACTGTGCCCCAGACCCTTCATAGCTGGGTGAGCGAGGAACTAGCTGGCAGGTCCAGTACTGCAGCCTTACTGTCCACCGAGGGCAACCAGGAAGAAAGGTGTAAGCAGGTAGAACCCCCGCTCCCGTTAGCCAGTCACAACACGACCAGCACGCAATGCCCTGCCTGCCCGGTGCCTAACCACCAACCCCTCGGGACTGCGACGACTCAAGTGTTGGCATCTCTCACTCACCTCTGCCAGTTATGCTCCAGCTGTTGCGCTGTAACAACCTCCGAGTCAGTCTGTGCTTGCCGTTTTTGATCACTCACCAAAGAGAGTTGTTTCCTCCAAATGACAGCAAAGGCTTGTTGCTTCGTGTGAAAGAGACTTTGAGCCAATTGCGTTGCTTAATATAGACAGAAGTGCTGTGTTGTGATTACCGTGTGCCTAACACATTCTGTCTGTTTGAATCACTAACAACCCTCTCATGCACCTGCACTTCTGCATGCTGTTAACACTGAATTCTGAGACCCACTTGTAAATCTGACTCGTTCTCATGTACAGTGAACTAGCTGTAGTACAACTAAAGCTATCCATGCTTAGATTATGACACAGCCATCCACTGGTGTCTAAAAACAACAATAATTGTGTTAAAATGCGATTCACACAAACGATAGATGTCATAGTTAAACGACTCTCACACGACTCCGACTGGGTTCAGTGCAGCTCTACTGTGAAATGAATGAAGACGAACTTATAATCACCTGTTTTTTTTAATCTCCAATATAATCAATAAACAGAAATATACAGTATCTCCTGTCGCACTCTTCATCCCACTGGATGTTGCAGGCCTGGTAAACATCAAACTTCTACTTTATCTGTACTCACCTGCATGTTGTGACGTTGATGCAGCAACAGTGTACACCAGTGTTCTTGAGTAGTTGTGTACTTCTGTAGTCTTCCACTGAATGCAGCTTTCAACTCGCACCCTTTCTCTCAAGTTTCTCTCTACAGGCTAATCCGTACGTTAGTCTACCGAGGAATGCACTGTAATCTGATGTAATCTGAGAAGTGTCCATGGTTTAAAACAGTGAAACACGCTACTGGTGTTAATCTGTCCATCAGATTGGTCCTCCGTGGTTTTGCAGATTCCGACCAAATGAAAGATTCCCACAGAAATTCATAATTCAGTCATAACATGTCATTTCTGTGCTTTTAATATATATTCTAAAAACAATCGTTGGATTTGAAATCGCTGTTTGAAACACACGGTCAAAGTTCCTCTGAAACCACGGAAACCCTCTGAAACCTTCTCCTCTGGGTCGTCCTCCATCGTAAACCTGTTGTGCTCCTTCGCCTCCAGGCAGCGCAGGTGGTCCTGATCTCCTTGTTTGAGCTCAACACCCCTGAGTTCACCATGCTGCTGGGGGCTCTGCCCAAAACCTTCCAGGACGGAGCCACCAAGCTGCTCCACAACCACCTGAAGAACTCCAGCAACACCAGCAGCAACGTGGTGAGGGAAACGAGACACTTGTATACGATGTTCAGTTGCAGATCAGTAGAGTCATCGCGACGCAGGGTTGACGCATTGCATGAATCATTGCTCCACAGGGCTCACCGAGCAACACCATTGGTCGGACGCCGCCACGCCACACCCCCAGCAGAACCAGCCCCCTCACCTCTCCGACAAACTGCTCCCACGGCGGACTGTCTCCAAGGTACCCGATCACCGGTTAACACAGCAGGGGTTAACTAATGCATCATGTGGATGCTGCTGCTCTCATTTGGAGTTTTAACTAACGCACAAACTAACAGGCGGGTTAGTAGAAGTTAGTAGAGTCCTTCACTCTTCAGTCTGTGCACCTGGCGCTCGGAATCTCCGCCGTAGATTTGATAGATTTTGTGTGAAATGCTGTTATTGATCAGAAAAGAGTTTGATTCTCTCCAGCTGAGCAGCTCGTTCACCTGAAGCACTTCACTGAAGCACAACCAGAGACCCCAGCACTCTGCAGATTACGTTCCCTGCTTGTGTTTACTGTAGTTGAACCTGCAATTCTGTGTGTTGAGATCATTCTGGTTGGGGGTGATGTTTAATGTAAAGCCGAGTTTGTGGGTTTCTGCTACTTTTCCGCCGCTTTCCTCTAAACTAACACTTTCCCCTTGAACCTCTAAAGCTCAGACTAGTTTCTTTTTTGTCTTTTCTCTTTCTGCACACTCTGTTTTTCCTCCTCCTCTCACTTGTCTTGTCCTCGTGTTGTCGGTTTCCATCTCCCGTGCCCCCCCTCTCTCTCTCCCTTTTCCTGTCCTGTCCATCCTTCCCTCCCGGCCGCGCTGTGGCAACAGTCGGTTATGGGGTTGGGGTGTCGACGGCCTGTCAAAGCACCCCCCTGCTCCTGCTCCTGCTCCTGTTGCTCCTCCTCCTCCTCCTCAGCCTCACTCCGCCCCCGCTGCCCCCTCCCTCAGGGTCCTGCGCAGAGCATATTCACCCAGGTAATGAGGGTGGGCTGCGACACACCGGAGGTTACGCCCCCTACAGGAAAGCCCGACCCTTTGCATGACTGACATTTCCCTTTTCCAGACCAGCTGAGAGAATCTTTGATTTTTACTTTCCTGCTTGATACACACAAAACACGTATTAATCCATTATCTCTAATAAAATGTGCTTGTTTACCTGCTTCTGATGCACAATTTAAAGCTGGTGTGTATCTCTCTGTCGTTTGTGTGTTTGTGTGTGTTGTTGTGTGTTAGTATGATGGAGTATGACACTGAGAACATGAACTCGGAGGAGATCTACAGCTCGCTCCGTGGTGTCACTGAGGCCATTCAGAGCTTCAGCTACCGGAGCCAGGAGGACCTGAACGAGCCAATCAGACGGGAGGGCAAGAGGGACGACGCTGTGAGTTGTGTTTCTGGAATATTCTTTTTAAAGGGATAGTTCACCCCAAAAAAAATGAAGTAATAATCTGTTCTCTCTCTCTTTTGTGTTCCAGGCCGGGCGAGAAGGAGTAGCGTCGTCCCCTGGCTCTGACGCTCGCTTGGGCTTGGACGTGGTGGAAGGAGGTCGCACTGCCTTGGATAACAAAACCTCTCTGCTCAACACGCCCTCGCCACGCTCGTTCTCCGGCCGCGCGGCCGCGAGTTTGCTCCTTATGGCTACGGAGACACCATCTGTACCTATGACAAGAGCGCCTTGAAGGAGGCCGTCTTCGACGACGACGTGGAGCAGTTCCGCGACTGTGAGTTCCCGTCGGTAACCAAGCTGCGGCGAGGTTTTGGCTGTTGACTATTGCAGGGAACAGAAATCGGCGTCCGCATACATGTCGTGTTTTAGAGAAGAGTTGCCGCGGTGGTCGGTGTAACATGGTGTTCAGGCCCCTTCTTATTATATCACCCGACCACCAGCATAAGACTTCCATGTCTCTAATTATCAATACTTAGAGGCGCTGCAGTTATAAAGTGAAAGTTAAAGTGTCTCTATGCAGCAGCAGAACAGATTCTATTCTATCGCTCTACAGCAGAGTCACATCACAGAGTAATGGAGTTTTATTTAATTTGACAGATGAGGTTTTAAAAGATCATTAATACGTTGGATAATCATCTCAACGTGTGTTTGAGACACAGAAGTTTTAAGAGCACAAACCAGCAGCCCTCACTCTTCCCTCCTCATCCCTCCGAACACATCTGTCATCCACCATTACTCTATTGTATAACGTGACCATATCATATTGTATTGAGAACACAAAGAAAGATAGATTCTGCCGTGCGACGCTGAGACTCGACACAAGATGTAGAACGAAGAGGTGAAACTTTCTGTGCGTTTAGTTTTTACCACAACCACCGGGTGGGTGTGTGAGTCTGCAGTTCCTTTTGTTGTGAGACACAATCGCTCTGTGCATCACTGTGTTGTCATCGCATCCTGTGCCTCCTGTCTCCCCTCTGTCCCCCACCTCCATCCCTCCTCCACCCACACCCTCCTCCTCCTCCTCCTCTCCAGGCCGACGTCAGGAAAGTGGTGAAAACAAGATGACGCTCCCCAAGGTCTTTGCTCCCGGTAAAGAAGCCCTCCCCTGCCTGAGTTGTCTGACCAGCAGACTTAATGACTGAACTACCGTCTGACTCCTTTACTGACCAGCACCGCTCTCACCCTCTGTGTTTGCTTCCCTGCTTCTTCTCGGGTCTTCTAACTTCTTTTAACTCCACCTCGTCCCTTTGGGTTCACTTAGTCCAACCTGTCCTACTGTAAACCAGAGCTAGCAGGCAGGTTAATGCTTTTACTAAATGGTGGTGGGATTCTCTTTGATAATTCATAACGTCATATCAACATCTATAGGACAGCAAGAAAAGGTCATTTTGTCCTTCTGTCTATTATAAAAAGATAATCTGAGTTCTACACCCATCAGTTGACTTTATATACGTGTGTATATATATTTTATATTCAAAATCCCTTTTTTTAAATTAATAAGCTTCCAAAATTCGATGTTTTGTCTAACAACATTAGACATTCATCACTAACAGTGCATTTAGAGCTTTACTCTTCTCTGCATTTAGCATCTTAACATATCATGTCATCTTATATTCATTCTTAACATATAACATCTATTTTAATTGGTTCTACAATAACATACTTACACAATAAGCAGTTTATTTGTGTTGTAAACGGGGACAAAAATATCCCGCAGCACTTTTCCTCTGTTTAAAAAAAACACAAAAACCCCGAGGAGTGATGGCAGATGAAATGAGTGATGAATTAAACCAAGATCTGATTATTACCAAGATCACTTATTAACTCGTTCTTTTCTTCTCCTCCTCTCTGGCGAGCAGTCGGTCAGGACCACTCTGACCTCGTAGCCGACCTTCTCAAGGAGCTGTCCAATCACAACGAGCGTTCGGAGGAGCGTAAAGGTGCCCTGGTGGAGCTGCTGAAGATCACCCGAGAGGACAGCCCGTCCGTGTGGGACGAGCACTTTAAAACCATCCTGCTCCTCCTGCTGGAGACGCTGAGTGATAAAGATGTATGTTGAATAAGTTTCCATTGCTGCTTGTTATCATACAAAGAAATAGTGCTTGTGTTTGTGGAGGCTGCGTATGAAAGAGCAGGGTGTTTAACGGACAGTCCCTGTTTCCCTCAGCACACCATCCGAGCCATGGCCCTGCGCGTGCTCAAAGAAATCCTGAAGAATCAGCCGGCTCGCTTCAAAAACTACGCGGAGCTGACGATCATGAAGACTCTGGAGGCGCACAAGGACTCGCACAAGGAGGTACACAGCTCCCGCTTCATCCACACACACTGCAGTGTATAACAAGCTGCAGGGTTTAACTGCTGCAGGCGACTCAACACTGTCACTGCACCTGTTGTTTATGTAATGAGTGCAGCTTGAAATCACAGATCAGAGTCCATTTATTATAAATCCAGAGAGAAACCTAGTCGTGCAGCGTGTCATCCGTTCATTTGTGAGCCCGGAGACGAAATTAGGGCTTTACAGTCTTGGCATCAATATGAGACGTTACAATATGAGATCAGTTACAATATCTGGACACTATAACCCCCGACCTTTGACCCTTAACTCAGGAAGATTTAAAATGGCTCAACCTCTGCCAAGGCCCACTCGTAGATATCATTCACTTTAATATTCCTGATTTGATCCATGATGACTCCCTGAGAAATCACCAGCATGTTAAAGAAAGTGGAAAAGAAAATCCTGGACCTGCCCTCAAAACATTATATGATGAACCACGGTGTGTACGTGTCTCTTCCAGGTGGTGCGTGCAGCGGAGGAGGCTGCCACCACCCTGGCCGGCACCAGCCACCCGGAGCAATGCATCAAGGTCCTGTGCCCGATTGTCCAGACGGCCGACTACCCCATCAACTTGGCTGCCATCAAGATGCAAACTAAAGTCATCGAACGCATCACCAAGGACTCACTGGTGACGCTGCTGCCCGACATCATCCCCGGACTCCTGCAGGTCGGACTCAAAGCTGCATTACACATTAACTGAAAGACAGATTGTGAAAACACACATTTCTTACTTTATATGTCAGGAAACCTGCTTCCAAAAAGTTGATCAAACTCAAAACAGATCTGAAAAGGCGCTGACGTGTGGAGTGCACGTTGTTTACCGGACACGTGGCAGATGCCCCGAGACCTACACACATTATATAACATGAAAACAGGAGGTTTCAGATTAGGAACATCCTCGCCGGCTTCAAAAAAGGCTTATTTGGTCAATGTTCATATTTGGACAGTGGGAATTATTTGCCTTATTTGTCCCTGGAAATGTTTGCGTGTACTCTGCCCCTATCTGCAACTCCTCCCGAGTTCCTGCTGACCCCTTGTGTGTGTGTGTGTGTATCTGTGTGTGTATGTGTGTGTGTGTGTGTGTGTGTGTGATGCCGCGTCTCTTCTCTCTGCAGGGCTATGACAACACAGAGAGCAGCGTACGCAAGGCCAGCGTGTTCTGTCTGGTGGCAATCTACTCCGTGATTGGCGAGGACCTCAAACCCCATCTGGCTCAACTCACGGGCAGCAAGGTACTGAGTGCCACCAAAAACACACACACACAGACACACACACACACGTACACACACACACGTTTCACCAGACGCAAACCCTTATCATCTTCTCATGTTGTCATTTCTCAACATGTTCCAACTGGTTTTCCAAGTATTAAACCCAGGGTCATATTTGTCCTGCTTGTCACTACGTGTCCCAGGGTTATGTAAGGCTTGAGGTCCGAGGGACGGGTGCACCTGGACGGAGGGGTCCTTCCCAGACCACCCCCCCACCCCCCACCTCCCGTCTTGAGGGTAGACCGGTTATCTGAGAGGAGTCAATAAAGTTCAGTGTCGACGGAGAGAAGCCGGTGAAGCACTGGCACGTTCTCAAGTTGTCCAGATCATATAAAAAAGGCAAAGTGATAAGGAGTGAAAGGTGCAGATTCAAGAGGACAACAGACTTCATTCATTTATTAATATATACGGATCAATTTAACAACCAGCAGAACCAGCAGGGGTTAAAGTGCTCCACCACTGTGCCTGAGTTCTAGTGCATTCTAGATTTAAAAATACAATTCAGTGCTTATGCAATAAAACTAACCCTTCGGTCTTCAGAATCGCCAAACGCCCACTCGCTCGTATTGAGTCCTGCAGAGTGTCTCCTGCTGTCTTCTCATACTGGACATTCTCTGGACTCTTTACTCGGAGTAACTACGGAGAAAGTCCATCGGTTCTCTCTGACATTTGGGTTCTCCCCCCCAGAGAACGTGTGAAGGTTCTCCGCAGCACAGTGCACTCTGACAGCAGCTTCACATGGACTCACCCAGGCCTCCTCTTACTGCTGAAGGGAACATTGACGTCTGGTGTTTGTGTGTTTGCAGATGAAGCTACTGAACCTGTACATCAAGCGAGCCCAGACGACCAACAGCAACAGCAGCAGCTCCTCTGACGTCTCCTCTCACAGCTAATGGAGCGGGGGGGGGAGGGTTTCCTCTGTGAACGGCGTGGATGGACGTGGGCATGGCCGTGCTTCTCTCAGACTTCTCCGTGTCTGAGCTTCTCCTCTTCCTCCTCCTCCTCCTCATCACAACGCTCCACTGCGCTTCTCTCCTGTTTCGAGGGGCTGCCGTCAACCTGTGTGTCCACCCCCCCCCCCCCACCCCCCACCCCCCTGCTCAATACTTGTGAATGTAACTCCGGTTGTAGACTCAACGCGTTACGAGTCTTGTGGACGTGGGGAAATGCATCACGGCTCCCCCGACCTCCACTCTGCCTTCTGTCAAAGTGATCCTCTTCCTCCTCTTCCTCCTCTTCCTCCTCTTCCTCCTCTTCCTCCCTGAGCCTCACATTCGGTAGCAGACGGAGTTCGTTCACGAGTTGTTCACGAGTTTTTCACGTCAGAGGAGAGAAACGTGTCTGAGAGTCAGTTTCTAAACAATTAGGGATGAAGTGTCATTTGGCTGGCCCAATGATGGCAACACGCCTCCAGGCCGGGGGGTGAATTCTGGTTTGGGAGCATGAAAACCAAATATTACACGAAAATGTGCAAGGGAACAATGTGACATAAAAAGAAAGTACTGTATAATCATATTAAGTTAATGTTTTAAGTTAATGATCTGGCTTCATAGAGGCCTGTGCTTTGATTGTAGTCTTTTTTATGTTGGTTTATAATTAAGAGTCGATTGAATCCCCCTTTGACAAAAGTAAAGGTACCGCTGAAAGGAAACTTTTCAGCTAGAGAAGTGAATCCTTCAAACGTTGTGCACGTCTTTACGTTGAGCTGGAGAAGATGAAATTGCCGTTGAAGTGCACCTTTTAAAAATAATTTGAAGTGAAATTCACAATCAGCAGTCGAGGTTCGACCCGGGGGAGAAGTTGTGTTTCCTGTGTTTTTCCCTCTGAACTCTCTGCAGTGGAACCGGAGCTTTTTAACAAACCAGCGACACCTAAATCACGGCTGCTGCTCGGGACCACGTGCGCTGAGCGACTGTCTGAAGAGGACGGCCTTTGTAAATACTACAAGCTGACAGAGGGAGAGAGAGAGAGAGAGAGACTGTCATGAAGACATTTCCAGGCCTTACTCACTTCACACACGACTGGGACGTGCAGCACTGGAGCTCCTGGCTCAAACAATGTGAACCTGCAGGAGAACGGACCCTGAAGAAGCAAACCCAGTATTAGTTGTTGTTGCTCCCCGACCCGTAGCCACAGCTTCTGCAATAACCCGTAACACACACACATAAAGGTATTTTGTACATACACACTTTTTTCACCACTGCTTCGCAAAGATTTTACAAACAAAGTCAGTAAAAAGTGAAACAGGCCGACGGGGCCGGACCTTTTTTTCTGCACGTTCGCAAATTTAGCTCGCATGAAAATCTGCAGCACTATTTGTCGGCGTTGTGCGATTTTTGCGGGGCCCAGGTTGTCGGCTGTTAAAGTGCACTTGTCACATCCCCAGGTTACTCATCTCTAGCGTTCCGGAGGAGGTCGTGTGGAAGAAGGTACAAAGTGGATCCAGCATCTGTTGACCACAACACGCGTTCGGTAGAATCGAGTCGGTCGATGTCGAGGAAATCGTTCCTCTGAGCACGATTGTGTGTTTTATCTTATCAGCTCGAAGGCCGAGCTTTAAAATGTTGACGATTGGTGGCGAGGAAGAGTTTCCTCATTTGATCACATATTTATTATTGGATATGATTTGGTTGATCGTGGTACAGTTCACCTACTGTAGACAAGGATCAGACTGCTACTGCTTTTTTTTGTTTTTAATTCTCATTTGCTAACTTCTGGCAAATCAATAACGATGATGATGATAATAAGAATGAATATTAATAAGATGTTCACTTTGACACACACTGAGAGAAGTGGCCAATTTCTGCTTATCTTAAGTAAATGAATGTACAGAATCTGCATATGTTATAATTTGCTTTATGAGTATTGGTACTGAAAGTATACAACAATTTGCCTGCTTGACTTTCACCGGAATCCCTCCGACGGTCTCACCCACGGGAAATCGGCCGAGCTTTTGCCAAACGAGGGTAAAGTCCCGCGAAGCTCCGGCGTCTCGCGTTCTCACACAGCTGGTCCCAGAACAGCTGGTCCCAGAACAGCTGCTCCCAGAAACAGCCCAGATGCTCTTCCCCTCGCAAACTGTTCACTATGCATGTTCTGCAGTACACTGTCTTTCTTTTGTCATGTAATATTCATACCTGTATTTATATATTTTATCTTATTTTATTCTCTCATGATAAACTGTACAGAATGTTTTTTTTGTTTTTGTTTTGTCGTTTTTTTGTTAAAAATACACCTGTGATAGATTTGCAACGATATTAAGAAACTGTTTTGCTCTCGAAAAATAAAACCAACTCAGAGCTCATCTGAACTTTTCTCTTGTTCTACTTCTTCAAACGTTTCTTTAAAGTGTCAAATCTGAGCTCCCTCCTCTTCTTCACTTTCCTCCGAGCTGCGGCCGAACCCGGACTTGCACCGGGGACCTGGCAGCGGTGTTGTCCACATGCGTCCGGGCGCTGAGGTGTGCTGACGCTCCCTGTAAACATTAACCTGAGCACAGTTTGAAATGAGCTAATCTGTGAGGAGCCGGAGCAGCTGCTGCTGCTGCAAGGGTCGGAGTCAACTCATATTTAATTTACCAGTTCTTCTGTTACCTTTATTTCTTTTATTTGTGGTTGTGACATCAGCCGCTGTAAAAACAAAACTACTGCTCCTTGATTGATTTATTATATAATACCACAGATATCAGGTTCTTGCTTGAAAGCATCATTGATGCCAGTCCTGTGAATCCCACTCGTGCAGCTCGGTGTTTGTTTTCCAAATCTTCTCCCCAGACATCATTTCCCTGAGTGAGTTTAAAGTCTAGGTTTAGGGCCGAAACTGCTGGCAGTGTCAACAACAGGCCAAGTGAAGCTGCCATTAATGCATCAACCGGGCCAGACAGTGGTTGTGGGAGGTGTGGCCCCCACTCCCCGCCTCTCTAAAGGTCATCCAAGGTGTGCTGGTGATATCACCGGCTGATATAAGAGGCAGGGCGGCGAGCTCCGGCTGCAAAACCCCCGTCTGAGCTGAAGTGCGAGGAGGCCGGCCGGCGTGCAGAGCTCCGTGTGTCTCCCCCCCCGAGGTCCGAGGATACGAGAGGACGTCGCACTGGACAATATGCTGTTCTGCCATTCCCAGCCTGAGTCCTACCACCAGCACTCTGCCACTTACATTAGGTAAAGCAGACACGTTGAGAGGCTTCATTAACCTGTGGATTTCAGAAAAGTGACCTTTACAACAGGTGGAGTTCAGAGAGCGATGGTGGCAAAGCAGTGACCTTTACTTACATGAGAGGAGATTGAAAAGTGTTTTTTTAAATGTGCACTGCTGCAGTAATCTGCCTGTGAAATCATGTTTTTATTCATTATTGTTTATAATCAATTCATCAGATGTTAATCAATGGTTAACTTTAAAGGAGCATTGCATTCAAAATCCACATTTAGATTCTATGGACTGTTTCTCTTGCTTTGACTTAACATCTGAGCTGCAGCATTAACTCTGTGTTTGGCAACATCTCACGTTTCTCTGCACACGGACACTGATTTAGATTATTAATCAACCAGCGCAGTCACCTCTGTCATCGGCTCAGCTCTCCCTCTGTCCTGCTGCTCTCTTCCAGAGAGGCCATAGCACCTTTCCTGACAAACGAGGAAACCAGGCTTATGGCTGAAAGTGCCATATGTGCCAAGGGGAGCCCGTTCCAGTACTCGCTGTGTGCAGCCACCTCGCCGGCGGCCAAGCAGCAGGAGGAGACGCTCACTTATCTCAACCAAGGTAGCTATCTGTCCTGTGAGGTGAATGTCCAGGTTGGCTGAATGGACCGGAGCTCATGTTGTCACGTAATTTAAACCAAATTCATTGAAATGTGTAATAAACCCCACGTGTACAGCCTGGTGTGTGAGGTCATCGATGCAACATCTTAATGTGCCAGATGTGCTTTAATCTCTAAAATCATAATCAACTCCAAACCCAAGTTGCAGCTCCAGATGTTTTGATGACATCACAACATCAAGTTGAATCTGTCTGTGTCTATGGAAGCAAAGAAAAGCCATTATTATTATTAGTACCTTTAACTAGATCTGCGTTTGGTTTTCAATTAACTTTCTGATTCATTTCTCAATTAAGTGTTTACTTAATAAAATGTTTTAAAAAAAGTTTCTTTTGTTCCGACATTCAAGCTACAACATTGAATTTACTGTCATATATGAAAAATGAGAGAGAAACTTAAATACAAAACTTAACAGTTTAAATATATCCACCACTGAATATGTGACATTTAAATATGTTTAATACATAAATTTACATGTAAAGCATTAAAAATATTTTGGGGTTTTAAGTGAAGTTATGTTTTTTTTTTTGTCCTGACAACACAACATTCTTGTGTCAGTAGTTTTCAGTCACTCATTCAAACTTCTGAGTCTTGGATCATGTGACTGACGGGACATCACCTGATTGGACCGAGCTCTGGTCCATTCAAACGAGGCTTTATTGATTTTCCTTGGAAGTCGTAATATGAATATATAATAATTAAATAAGTACATTTCGACTAAGTTTTAAAGAATCCATAAATGTCTCAGTTAGCACAGTTGGTAAATAAATGAAATTCCTTCGGCCTTCTTTTGCTTCCATATCTAATTGTTGACAGACGTGAGTAGTAATCCAAAAAAGAAGAAGACTTCCTGTCCTGGACTTTATGAATGAGATGTAAAACATAATTACAATCGCACAATAAGTCAGATTTCTCTTTACAACATGAGCTCCTGCTTGTTTCCTTACATGTCTGACGTTCATCTTCTGATCTGTTCTCCTCTTTGTCCTGTGGAACCTTCTGATTGTGTTTCTCTTGTTGAACAGTGATATGTTGATATTTTGATATTTCTGAATACCTCCATGTTTCTTTTCCCTGCTTCTCTGCTCTGAAGTAATTTTGTTTTACGAGTACACGCAATGAAAGTGAGCTTGCTGTCACATGCAACTTTTGGCCAATGTTATAAGTTATAATATGATAAAAAAAATTGCCATGTAACGGTGGCACATATTGATAATGAGTTAATTGCCTTCAGTGTCCGTAGCTTAGTTTTATAAATATTACAGAAAAGTCACTGATGGTCCTGTCGTGTCCCTCACTGGCTTTTCTGGATATGATATGATATTAAAGTTCCTGTCTTACATTTGATCAGGACGGAGATATATTTACATTTCATAAAGTGACTTTATAGAAAGGTTCCTAATTTGATTCAGTTTCTATCTCCACTTCCCCCTCTTTTCTGATTGACTGATTTCCCATTTTTCAATTTTAATCAGGTCTTTTTTAATGTTTTAAAATGTAGGTCAGTCCTACGAAATCCGTATGCTTAACAGAAAACTAGTGGAGTATACAGATATAAGCAGCAAATATGTAAAGGTAGGTGTAAGGTCTATTTTTTGACTTTCATGTGACCTCCGCCTCTTTCTCCTTGTGTCTGTTTTCATATATCTCCGTTTCCTGGTTCGTCACAGGTCCCTCGACCCTCCCTTCCACTTCGGGGGGGGGGGGGGGGGGGGGGGGGGGGGGGGGGTGGGGTGTCCACCTCGGAGAGTTTGGTACTTTCACCCAGAAACCTACCTCTCCTCCTTCGTAGACTTTACAAACACACAACTCATCCTCGCTTCACGTTTCCAGCACCCACACACACACACACACACACACACACTCTGTGCACCTGAACACGCTCCTCCGCTTCTGCCTTCACCCCCCCCCCCCCCCCCCACCCGGAGTTTACTTCAGAAAGAAATGAGCATCTTTACATTTCTTTAATCCACTTTTTATATATATATATATATATTTTTCTGTAAGTGATATCTCCCAGATGCCATTGCTTTCTGAATAAAGTCCATTAACAGCTCATATGTCCGTCACGTCACTTTGGATTCAGGTTGATGTGACATTTAAAAAACGTGTTGTATTTCCGATGCGTGTTGAGAGTCACTGCGTTTATTGCACAGATGTTTCTGAACACTGGCCGAGTACGTGGAGGTCGTTTCGTTTCCGTGCGAGTGCATCCACTCCACATGCCTCCGTCCTCAGGCTGCCGCGGCTCCAGGGCCCTAATGTTAGCTGCAGCTTCCTAGAGACGCGGGAATGGGGACAGGTGGCATCTACACAAACACATGACGTGTCGAGGTCGAGTCGTGCATGAGCCGTCCCCGTAAATATCATAAATATCCCAATGAACGCTTTGTTCGTTTCATCGGATTATGAGGGGAGTCGCAAGGGGCAGATTTTAAAAAGAGCAGCAGGGGGCGAGACGAGGTCATCTTACTCCAACGTGCTCTAACTGAAGATGTGTGTTACAACCTAAAGGTCCCGATCACGGGTCCAAGCACAGGAGACAACTTTTTCATAACTCATAACATTCCTTTGAAAACACGACGCCTCAATTCAACATCGTCCTGGTTACACCACTGTCTGCTCAGGATGAATTATACGACTGATGTGGAATGAGAAAACTCAAACGAGCCAGACACAATCCTACTTTTGTTTAGTTTCAGGACATTGACGGCATTAAAAATATTCTCCATCTTAGTTATAGTCTAAATAAACTTTCATTAAAGTCCCATGAAGTTAAAACCAGGAGCAGTTTATAGATTGAAGACACGGATCAGGGTTCCCACATGTTGGAAAAAACGGTTTCCCACCTAATTTTGGTCTCCAGCGTGATTGTTGAACATTGTGTAATAAGTTATAAAAAGGTGTTTCTCACCTACTAGTGTCTCCAGGAAGCTGAAGTGTCCATCAGATGGTTCCTTCCGGTCCAGATGAGTGTGGGAGCCCTGATCTTCTTATCATTGATATCACATGTGCCGGCCCACTGACACGTAAACATGTGTACTGTAGGAATGCACTCACTCGCTCTGTTGTAATGAATGAATGTGGGAAGCCTCCTCGCACTTTGCCCAACAGTCCAGCTGTTTGGCTCCGTGCCGGCGCCCCCCCCCCCCCCCCCCCTGAATCCCCAGCTCTGGCCTGAATCCCTGATCCTACCTGTTCACAGAGCATCGTGCGCGTGGTGTTCCATGACCGTCGGCTGCAGTACATGGAGCACCAGCAGCTGGAGGGGTGGAGGTGGAACCGGCCCGGAGACCGGATCCTGGATCTAGGTACATTGGACTGTAGCAACACACGTGACCTGTGATGTATATCAAACCTCTCTTGTGATGCATAACTTCATCACCAGGCTCATTGTGATCTGTGCTCGTGACTAAGTGTCGCCCTCCACGGAGCCACTGGTGTTGTTGTGTGTGCTTTGATCAAATTGACTGGACAGTGACAAACCAACAACCTTCTCGCCTTTTGACTCAGATTCTGCTAAATTCTATTCGCTGCATGGAAGGATGTGATGTCACTGTTTACCAACTGATCTCAGAACAGACACAACAGTCCAAAGTGAGGACTGACAGGCTGGCTGTATTTCCTGCAGATATCCCTCTGTCAGTGGGGATAGTGGAGCCTCGTTCTCACGCTCTGCACCTCAACACCATCGAGTTCCTCTGGGATCCCGTGAAGAGCGCTTCAGTGTTCATCCAGGTACTGAAGGATTCTGGTCTCACGTCAGGAGGGAAGTCAGTGCTGCTGCTCCCTCCTCCTGCACATCTCCTGTCTCTGTCTCCTCAGGTCAACTGCATCAGCACCGAGTTCACGCCCAGGAAGCATGGCGGGGAGAAGGGGGTGCCCTTCCGCATCCAGGTGGACACGTTCACCACCAACGAGCACGGGGAGTACATGGAGCACGTCCATTCGTCCAGCTGTCAGATCAAAGTCTTCAAGGTCTGAACCTTCGTCCGACTCGCGTTTTCTGTTTTTACACCTTTAAGCTACAAACACCTCAAACTTAACTCATCGATCTCAAGTTTCCACATCAAGTCAAACGTCCTCGTCTCTTCTGTCCTCAGCCCAAAGGAGCCGATCGCAAACTGAAGACGGACAAGGAGAAGATCGAGAAGAAGACGCTCCAGGACCGAGACAAGTACCAGGCGTCCCACGAGACCACGGTGCTGAAAGAGGTGGGGCATCGGGATGTTTTCCTCCTCTCGTCTAACTTCCTCACACACAGAACATTTTAAACCAGTGTGTGTGTGTGTGTGTGTGTGTGTGTGTGTGTGTGTGTGTGTGTGTGTGTGTGTGTGTGTGTGTGTGTGTGTGTGTGTGTGTGTGTGTGTGTGTGTGTGTGTGTGTGTGTGTGGTTTGTCAATGATCAACTTTAGTCTTTGAACGTTAAAGGGACTCTGCAGTTTAATCTGGTTTGTTATTCAACCAGACAAAAACCAAACCTGAAGCGAGAAACCAAAACAGTGTGAAGTGGAAAATACAGATTTACAAATTAAAGTCCTGTCTTCAAAGTTATTGTGTAGAATGAGGTGTTATATATTTTTACACATGGCCAGCATTACAATATTGTATCTACTTTACAATGCATCATATTCCATAACTAAATCCTCTGTTTTATAGTCACAACAGTAGAAAGTGCAACTTAGTTTTGATGCTTATCTGTCGAATATGTCACAACATACTTCAACACTTCCTGTGGCTGTTTCAAAGTAAAAGCACATCAGAGTTTCTGTTGACTGAATCCATTCATTTGTTTAAACAAGGTTTTTAAAAATTATTATTGTAAGACTGGAAGATGCAAAGCTTCAGAGCGTAGAGTCTTTAGTATTTGTAGTATTCAGGTGCGTGAGGTGATAATTCTCTCTATGAATTAACACTTTTTACTCATTTCATCTGTTCTTAGTGTAACAATACAAATCCTTCCAGCTTTAATATGATATTTCTGATTATTGATATTGTCTCTCTGCTCTCTCCAGTGCTCCCCTTGGCCCGACGCCCTGAACCTCACCACCCACAGCGGCTGCAGCACCCCCTCACCCGTTTACCACAGCTCGCCCACCTCCTGCAGCGTCCCCGATGGGTGAGTCAGCCTTCTGCACATCTGTTCTGCACATCTGTTCTGCACATCTGTTCTGCACCACCTCAACTCATCGTGTTCATCAGAGCCTTTGTGTAGAGAAGGCCTGACCCCTGCAGCGGAGCGTGATAGCGCCCTCTATGGGTTGACACCTAACCCTGCATGATGTGCCACAGCAGTGAAAGAACAGACAGATGTTTTTCAGAGAGGAAAGAATAAAATACAACAAAAAAAAAACAATCACCCCCAATCTGCTCTTTCTTCCTCACGTAGCAACTGTTCTCCAAACCAGCAGGGGGAGCTGCTCCTGCCCGGCTGCTCCGATGTGAGTAACAGTGTTGACGTTGCTCTCTCGTCCCTTTCAGGACGGTATTGGGAGACAGTGGCTGCTGTGCTGCTGTACTCATTTCAAGGGCTCTTCTTCTTTTTGACATGTAGCACCTCCTGCCGGCGTCCTCGCCACAGGACACTCAGGACTGGCTCCACCGGCACCGGTTCTCCTCCTTCTCCAGGCTCTTCACCAGCTTCTTAGGTAACACCTGTCACAGAGCTCCTCGTGAAATCTGCAGACATGTGACAGAGATGCAACAAAGACACGTGGTTCTACCTCAGGAACCCAGATCGAGGCAGAACCTCAGTCTCTGCTGTCGTTGCAGGTGCAGATCTTCTGAGCATGAGCGGGAGGACCTGGTCCAGATATGTGGCCCAGCAGATGGCATCCGCCTCTTCAACACCATGAAAGGAAGGTGAGACTTCTAAGAGCCACAATTCATTCCAGTTCTTTCTTTAATCGAAATCTGCATATTCTCCCAGTACGACTATAACGGTTCCCACTGGCTTCCTGCAGGTGCATCCAGCCCCGTCTCACCATGTACGTGTGCCAGCAGCAGGCCCGGAATCAACCTCCCATCAAGCCCGGGGGCGGAGACGGTGAGTGGGGATGTTGTGTAATATCTAATCCCAGTTCCTTCGGTATCAGATCAGTGTCTCAGATCATCTTCTCTCTCTCCCCCTGCAGTCTACCACGCTCTGTACCTGGAGGAGCTGACCCTGCTGGACCTGTCTGAGAAGGTGGCCATGCTGTACAGCATCACTCCGCAGCAGATCACACACATCTACAGGCAGAAACCCACCGGGATCCACATCCTGGTCTCCGACGAGGTATTTACACACACGCTTCACTCCTTTTGGATTATTTACAAATGAGCCCGGGACTCTCACACAGTGCGGAGAACCAGGTTCTGCAGCTACAGAACCAGAACCTGCATGAACTTTGGCTGCAATGTAAAATAACGACAACAGGGCAAATGTCTAAAAACAACCACAGCTGTAACCCTGCACCACTTTACGTTATCATAACTTAATCATATATCAATATATATCAATAAGTGTGTGTTGGTGTGTGAGGCTGATTGTCATTATCATCCTCAGAAGAAAAAGAGGATTGTGTTTTGTGAGTGGTGATGAATTCTGAAAAGGAAATCAAGTGTTCCACTTCCCTCAGATGGTGCAGAACTTCGGGGAGGAGACGAGCTTCGTCATCAGCACTATAAGAGGTAATCATATGTATTATGAATCTATAAAGACATTTAGCATCCATACTCCATAGCTGTTCTTTTTTTTAAATGACCGTCTGCCGGCTTGTCTTCCGTCCTGCAGATGAAACCACCGACGGCTTCCACATCGTGTTGAAATGACCAGCAGGGGGCCGCAGGACGAGGTTTCATCCCAGCGATTGTACAGATTGTAAATAAATCCTTCTAGAATAAAAGATCATATATTTACAGTACAGTAAAAAAAAAAAGCTGTGAAGCCCGTAGTTTACTGCTGATTGTGTGTTTCTATTCAGCTGTCTTTGATTTCCTTGTTTTATTTGTACATTTGTCAAGTTACTGATTCATGTTTAATGTGCTTGTAATTCACGTCGCTCCTTAACACGTGCTCACGTTCTATAAGCATCTATTAATGCCAGTGAAGGACTTTCATGAGATAAAGCAAAGTAAGTGTCACATCATCATCATGCAGACAAATCAAAAAGACAAATGAACAAAGGTGTTTTATGCTGTTGTAATGGGAGTGCTGGTCTCCCAGTGGCCCTGCTGTGGTGATCTGCTGCTTGAAGGCTGAACTGGACAGTTTCATCTGTTTGTGCATTAAAGTCAGAATAAAGTATTTTGCACTGTTTCCTCTTCCTCTTGTTCTCAACCTTCATCAACTCCACACACTTTAATATTCATACTTTAATAGTCTTTTCAGATTTGGTGAATTTGTAATGGTTCTATGGGAGGCTTCTGATTGGTGACATCATCACAAGGACCTGGTGACATCATCACATGTGAACTTGTGACCTTTAGAACAAGAACACTGATAACTTAAATTAAACCTGTTACAACAAATACATGTTGTTGTACTTCCTCCTCCTCTTCCTCCTCCTCTTCCTCATCTTCCTCCTCTTCCTCCTTCTCTTCCTTCTTCCTCCTCACCCCCCCTTTTCCTCCTCCTCTCCCTTGTCCTCCTCATCCACCTCTTCTTCCTATCCCTCTTCTTCCTCCTCCTCTTCCTCTCCTCTTCTTCCTCCTCCACCTCTTTATATAGCTCCTCCTCCCCCCTCTTGTTCTTCCTCCCCACTCCCCCCCTCCTCATCCCTTCTCTACTCCCCCTCTTCCTCCTCCACCTCTTCTTCCTATCCCTCCTCTTCCTCTCCTCTTCTTCCTCCTCCTCATCTACCTCTTCTTCCTCCTCCACCCTTACACCCTCCTCTTCTTCTTCTTCCCTCCTCCTCCTCTTCTCCTCCTCCTCCCTCTTTTCAACTCTTTCCTCTCCCTCTCCTCTCTTCTCTCCTCTCCTCTCTCCCTCCTCCCCTCTTCCTCTTACCTCCTCCTCCTCCCTCCCCCCCCGCCTCCCCTCCTCCTCCTCTCCCTCCTCTCCTCCTCTTCCTCCTCCTCCTCTTCCTCTCCTTCCTCTCCCCCTCTTCTTACCCCCCCCCTCCTCCTCTTCCCCTCCTCTCCTCCCTCTCTTCCTCTTCCTCCTCCCCGCTCCTCCTCCTCTCTCCCTCCCTTCCTCCTCCTTTTCCTCCCTCCTCTCCCCCCGCCTCCTCCTCCTCCTCTCCCCTCCCTCTCTTCCCTCCTCCTCCTCTTCCTCTTCCTTCCTCCCTCTTCCCTCCTCCTCCTTCCTCTTCCTCCTCTCCCCCCGCCTCCTCCTCCTCTTCCTCTTCCTCCTCCTCCTCTCCCCCTCTCCTCTTTCCCCTCTTCCTCTCCCCCCTCTCCTCTCCCCCCCCCTCCTCCTCCTCCCCCCTCCTCTCCTCCTCTCCCCCCGCTCCCCCTCCTCTCCTCCTCCCCCTCCTCTCCCTCCTCCTCCTCTTCCTCCTCCTCCTCTTCCTCCTCTTCCCTCCTCCTCCTCTCCCCCCCCGCCTCCTCCTCCTCTTCCTCTCTCCCCTCCTCCTCCTCTCCCCCCGCCTCCCCTCCTCTCCCTCCTCCTCCTCCGGTGACTGACAGCCGCTCAGTCCTGCCCGTGCCCGTGTCGCTCTGCCCGGCCTCCGCCATCTTGCCTCTCCCCTGGCTGCGAGAAGCCGAGTGCGGAAGTGGAAGCGCAGTGTGCGGGCTCCGGGTTCCGCCTGTGGACGCTCACGGATCCTCCCCGACGACACCGCCTCGTTTCCGCGCCTCGAGTCGTGCACGGACCCCGGGAGAGATGGCTGGACGCTTACCGGCGTGTGTGGTGGACTGCGGCACAGGGTAGGTGGTGGGGACCGGGGCGGGGACCGGGGCGTGCAGCCGAGGGGCCCGGGTGTCATGGAGGGTCCGGGTGCGGGGCCAGGGGCTGTCAGTGTCAGCGGAGGAGCCCGGTGTGGTGTGTGTGTGTGTGTGTCTGCGGGCGTTAGACCCACCGCTAGCCCGGGAGCTAACGTGCTAACGAGCAGCTAGCCGCGGTTGTTGTGTTCCCAGCGGCTCAGAGGCACTACGGCACCGCTCGGTGTTCAACCCTCCATCGTCCTGCTCGCTCGCCAGTTGCACCATTAGCGACATTTTTTATCACCCCCCCCTCCCTGTTTGTATTCTCCTGTGTCACCGTGAGACCACAGCCTGGGGAGGGGGGGTAGTAGTGGTGGTGGGGGGGTGATCCCTCACATCTGGCTCCATTCATTCAGAGGAGTCCAGCTGCTGTTGCCCCCCCCCCCCCTCCCCAAACAGCGTCCCACCACAACATACATGTTTATGTACCAGTGTTCCCAGTCCCGATCTGTGCCCATGAATAGGAACCAGTGTGATTCCGGTGCCTCCACTCGACGCAGCGCCACTTCCTACTCAGCCTCCACTTCCTCATTCACGCGCTCGGCTCCATATATGGAGCTGTTCTCGGCGTCCGAGCATGTTTTTCTGATTTAACTTCTCTAATTCCTGCTGCTCGGCGGGTTGCTGGTTCGCTGCTCGGTGCCGGTCGGGTCAATGGGTCGTTCCGAGCAATCATTTATATCGGTTCTGGCCCGGACGGCCAAGGATGCTCGGGAGGACCGAGTGGAAATCACAGATCCAGATGTTATCTCAGTAGCACTGTTGGTATAGATCAGTGTGTGTGTGTCTGTGTGTAGGTGTGTGTGTGCACCTCCTGTCCTGCTTGGTATCAGGTACACTTTCACCTCCTGATTTGTTATGTCATTTATTTTTGGAAATACATAATTCTATCCACTGTGAGAGGAAGAGATTTGTGTTTCAGGCGATGTGGACATTTGCTCAAATAACTGTCCTCAGGTGATGAGAGGTGTGCTCGGCTAGTTTCTGGCTTTTTCGTGTAGAGGCTTGATCTCCTCACTTCTCACATTGCATACCTCCCCGTCTAACAACCCCCCCCCCCCTCATCCCTCCAGGCCGTAAACCAGAGAGCTGCTTCAGATCTGCACCGGGGACCAGAAGAAGGAAGTGCAGCTGAGACTTGGGGTTAACCCGGCCTGTGCTAGTTCCTACTCATTAAGCAGATGTCCCCTTTTTAACTTCTATAGCCAGGTCTTAAAGTTACAATGCAGACGGCAGGTTCCAGTAAATGCGTCTGCAAGTTTATCTGTGGAACTAACAACTTGATCACCAAGTTAGTACAAAGTTAGACAGAAGTCACTGAGGGAGTTCACGATGTCCAGAGGAAGACGGCTCCACTTCCTGATACACATCTACCTTCTAAGTTATTATTGACTGTACGATGAATCAGTCCCATTTGGGTGTAGGTGTGTCGTCTGATGTGCAACACTGACATGAATCTAAAGAATCTCTGCCACAGTGCATCTGAAGGGTTTGGGTGGAGTCATTGCTTCATCTATCTTAAGCAAACAGTTGAGATTTCATACCACAAGGCTGCTGTCATTAATGAGCACAGGTCAAACGTTACAGATTTTTAGTCAGCATTTCCCTAAAAGCACAATATTCTTCATCGGGATAAAATACATGTTGTAAGATTCTAAAGTAGATGCCCATAGAATCGTGTGTTTTAAAACAAATGGTTGACTCCCCTCTTGTGCTCGTCTCCAGCCGTCCTGAAGATGTCCACTGTCAGACGCGTGTTGTGTGTTCTCCGCGTGTCGAGGCAGGTCGAGGGAGACAAGCTGGGACGGTTCTGTGGTATGAAGGTGTTCAGAGCTCTGCTGCTGGGGTCATGAAGCAGCTGTTGACAGTGACACGCATACATAATGTTACTTTTATTATTGTAATAAGAGTAAAAACACATTCATGTCTCGTACGTTGAATCGTTTTTTTGTAAAAACTGCTGCTGTGTATGTCAGTGAATTCATTCACACGTCAAAACCCTTCAGCTCGCTCAGGACACGTCTGCTCTCGTTTGAACTCTTTTAACTTCTCGTACTTTTGCAAATTTTTGGATTTTATATTAGTTTGTGTAGGAGGCTTTTACACTGGTGACATCATCGCATGCCTTTGACCTTGGCAGCGTGACATCCACACGTCGTGAATTTCCCGCTCGACTCAGCAAAGTCTTTCAGCAAACTCAGCATTTTATGCATTTTCTATTGAAGCCAGTTGTTGAAATGAGGAGATGGTTCCAGTCACAACAACCGGTTGACTTTCCTCCCGACTTTCTGATGCTGCCGCTTCCGGCTTCTTCTTTTCCTTTTAGTCAGTTGAATTCAAAGAAGCCAGTGTTGTGACCAGGATGTGGCCCATGATGCCCACGGTGCTCTGGACGTGTCAGCGGGGTCCTCTATCAGTCCCCTGGGCCCTGAGGGCTATTATGGGAGTCTGAGCTTACCCCAGTCCAGACTACATCTGGCCAGCATGTGCCCCAGAAGACGTTTCATACAGAGGAGGGTTCAAACCCCGTAGTCTTAAGCTGTGCTCCCGACTGGTTGTGGTTTAAGTATGGAGGTGCACATGTTGTAGGAAGGACTTTTAGAAACTTGGTAAAGGTTTGACTCACTTCAAAGCAGAAGGAGATACAGCAGCTGATGCTGAGGTCATGGCTGGTTTATATTAAGGGTTAGTTTATACAGAAGTGATCCCCCCCCCCCCCCCCCCCCCCCCCAGACACATGAATAGTTCTCAGTTCCCAGTGTGACATGAATGGCTCTTTTAATGGCCTCCTATTAGCAAACTCCAGAGCTGCTGCTGCTGCTCTTGGCATCAGACCAACTCCCCAAAGGACAGTGATGGCATTGATCAAAAACAATAGGGGAGAACGCAGCCCAAAAATAATCTTCGCTGTAGTAAATGTTCACACGTCTAAATGCAGTTCCAGCTTTGTGGCTCCGTGTTGTCCAGAGCGTCCAACCGGCTTCTAACGGAGACATGTCCTTCTCTTCTCTTGCAGTTACACCAAACTGGGGTACGCAGGGAACACAGAGCCACAGTTCATCGTTCCATCATGTGAGTATTTCCCCGTACGTTCGATTCCCCACGACCACCAGCCCACCAGGCCAGTGACACCAGCAACGAAAAAAGGGGAAATGGCACAAGTTTCAAAAAATCCCCTGCCAACAATTATAAATACTTTTCTAAAATTTGACTTTGTGCCTTTAACACTTTTAACGTCTAATTTATTTCTGTATATGTAAATATTGTTTACATATTTACACAACCCTTTAGCCGCGTATTGACTTCTCTCCTCTCTCGTCAGGTATCGCCATCAAAGAGTCGGCCAAGGTCGGGGACCAGGCCCAGCGGAGGATGATGAAGGGGGTGGATGACTTGGATTTCTTCATTGGAGATGAAGCAGTAGACAAACCCTCATATTCCACCAAGGTACGGGACCCTGCTGGATTTACCAACCCATATTTTAAAAGTATAAATAATAAATGCAACAATTAGTAAACAGGAAGCAGAAGAAAGGAGATGGTTTCCCTATCTGGTTATTAGGTGACCGTTTCTCTTTGAATGACTCAAACATGGAAGAGAGAGACTTCACAGGGAAACCAGGACACAACATGTATGAACATTATTCTAATTATTACCTGAACCATGTGTCAACAGTGGCCAATCCGTCACGGGATTGTGGAGGACTGGGACCTCATGGAGCGCTTCATGGAGCAGATCATCTTCAAGTACCTGAGGGCTGAGCCCGAGGACCACTACTTCCTCCTGGTGAGCACGTGGCCCGTCTAGTAAACACAAAAGGGTCGCCCACAGTGACTCATCTTTAAATGCCCTCTTCTTTGTGTGTGTTCAGACGGAGCCTCCTCTCAACACACCGGAGAACCGAGAGTACACAGCTGAGATCATGTTTGAGTCCTTCAACGTGCCGGGGCTGTACATCGCTGTGCAGGTGAGATGTGATGGAACTGGTTCTTATGATGTCTTTACATGCGTCTCACTGGCGTGGCTTAGGAGACTAGTGGTTAGACGGTACCTGGTTCGATTCCCAGCTCCTCCAGAGTGTGTCTTTGAGCAAGGCACTGAACCCACTGATGATTCACCATAAAGCATTATGCTAATATGCATTAAATCCAAAGTCATTTTTAGATTCTTGATCCTATCACACCATGATGAGTCATAAACACTTCGTCTTTATGTCATCAGCTATAAAAACTCTCGCTAATTAACATTTGAACATGCAATCATATATATATAAATGTTACATGTCCTTCATATGTGTGTGTTTGTGCGTGGCAGGCTGTGCTCGCTCTGGCAGCCTCCTGGACATCCAGGCAGGTGGGAGAGAGGACGCTGACGGGCACCGTCATCGACAGCGGAGACGGTGTCACCCATGTCATCCCTGTGGTGAGTCTCCAGATCCCTCAGGGAATCACAGTCTCTCACACAGTTCCACGTTTCTGAAGAGTCAACGCTTTGCTTCGTACATAATGATAATAATAACAATAACGTTATTTGTATAGCACTGATCTAAACAAGGTTCTAAAGTGCTTCCTTCGTGGCCCTTCAGGAATCACAACTGTTGGGTTTCTCTATAATGTTTAAGGTCTTGAGATAATGTTTTGGATTATGATTGGGCGCTGTACTATAATATATATAATATCTTAATATATTTATATAGCAGCTAGTTATGTTCCGTAATTGGCTGTTTAAATTTCAGAGGGAGACATAGTAATAAATGTTTGCTCCCCTCAGGACAGCGTTTTAATTATTAACTGTGATCATTACGTTGATTTTTGACTCTTGATAAATGCCCGTGGCTCAAATTGAATTAGGATTAGTGGCATCTGTGTGGAATTGATGTTTTATACCCGATGTGGTCAAATCTGAAGAATGTTCCACCTTTTAAAAAAAAATTAAATTTTTGTCTACTTGCTTAGAAACCGGATAGAGTTGATGTTTAAAAGCAAACAGTGTTTCAGAGGTTGGAAGGAGTTGCTCCGTTTCAGGAAATGTGCTTGCAGAAAACACTTAGAGACCGACTGACTCCACATTTATCTGCAGCCACATCTTCACTAACGTGCAAAAAATGAGCCAAACACAACACGGCTGGGACGTGGACAAGCAGAACTCTAATGTGAACATCCAGTTATAGACTCTGTGTCTCTTCTATTCTCAATCTTTGTCTTCACGTTGAACGTTGTGTAACATCAGCTGTTTTCAGTCTCTCTCTCTCTGTTCCCGTGTCTCTCAGGCTGAAGGTTACGTTATTGGCAGCTGTATAAAGCACATCCCCATCGCAGGGCGAGACATCACCTACTTCACCCAGCAGCTCCTGAGGGAGAGGGAGGTGGGCATCCCCCCCGAGCAGTCGCTGGAGACAGCTAAGGCGGTGAAGGTAGGTCCTCGGCTACAGCTCCCAGCATCCACTTCATCTGATAAAGACGCAATAAAATAACATGAACTTGACCTTGTTCTGTCCCCGGCAGGAGCGGTACAGCTACGTGTGCCCAGATCTAGTCAAAGAGTTCAGTAAGTACGACACGGACGGCTCCAAGTGGATCAAGCAGTACACCGGCATCAACTCCATCAGCAAGAAGGAGTTCACCATCGACGTCGGCTACGAGCGCTTCCTCGGACCGGAGATCTTCTTCCACCCAGAGGTGAGTCAGCGCAGCGGGAATCACAACACAATCTAAGTTAATGGAAACATTGGACAAGGGGAACAGAGCAGTTACAAGGCACGGAATAACAAGTCTTTCCTCTTCGTCCCAGTTTGCCAACCCTGACTTCACCCAGCCCATCTCCGAGGTTGTGGACGAGGTCATTCAGAACTGCCCAATTGATGTCAGGCGTCCGCTCTATAAGGTAAACTGTCATCCATCGTCAAATCTTTTATTTTGTTTAAGATTTCCTGGTTGTTTTGTGCCGAGTTGGGACATTTTGGCAGAGTATCAGATCCCTGGTATCAAGTGGCGTTTCCCCACTGGACTCCTGCCCCTCACACGTCCACAGGCCACAGGGGCTAAGTGCTTCTCACAGCTTTGTAATCCCCGTCACCTTTTCCTTCCTGCAGAACGTTGTCCTGTCAGGAGGCTCCACCATGTTCAGGGACTTCGGGCGCCGTCTGCAGAGGATTTAAAGAGGTCGGTTGACGCCCGACTGAAGATGAGCGAGGAGCTGAGTGGAGGCAAGCTCAAGGTGAGCGGGCCCACTCGTTTATAAACTGCACCGATCGATACCTCTCAGCCAAACACAATTACTGTGTGAGGAGTGAACCTGAGACTAAATGGCTCTTTAAAGATTGCACATGCTTTCATACAACACATATGTATGGATATGATGTGTAGTGAATAAACCCAGTAACATCTTAAACCTTCCTCTGTGATTAATAAGGAAATAAGTAAACAACATGCTGAGTTTTCAAGTATTATAAACGGGTTTTTATTCCATAATATCCTGGGTGTTGACAATGAAACACTTTTGCTCTGCTATAAAGAAAATGTGACTGATCCTGGGTCTGTCTCTGTTCTCCGTCCTCAGCCAAAACCAATCGATGTCCAAGTTATCACTCATCATATGCAGAGATATGCAGTGTGGTTCGGTGGATCAATGTTAGCATCAACTGTGAGTACTTCAAACCTCCACGCACACAACTCTATCAACACGCAGTCAACGCACGCACGCACACACACACACACACACACACACGCACACACACACACGCACACACACACACACTTCTCCGTGTTTAGTTAGTCTCCGGGGCAGAGACACAAGAGACATAAGTCCTTTAATCCTTGATATGATCTTAAAGTGATGATGAGCTGACTTTGTAGTTGTTAATGTGTCTGTTAGAGTTCAATTCATCTTTGTTTAAATTATGAAAATTCTGACTCATCCACTGATTTGTTGAATGCACTTAGTCACTGCTTGTATGGGAATAGAGCCCCCTGGTGGTTTGGATATGTAATGTTTTCCAGTCCATAATCCATTATCTGAGCAAGTGGGAGTAAATGTAGATATTAGATGTATGATTTTTAGTTTTTTCAGTAAAATTTAGTAATAAAGTTTGAAGAGATGCATCAGAAATGCTTGTTAGCCTCTAAGTGGGCGTGCCTGTCTTCAGATACACGTGTTTGATTGACAGCTGGGGCATTAAACAAACCTTCACTGCAGCACTGACTCGCACACGAGGCCATGAAGAATGAAGACTCCAGCTCTCAGCACCTAAACTGATTGAGTTGACATTTGCAGGCGATTGTTGCAGCTTAACAGCCGATTAGCTGTCGAACGTGCAAACTGACACTGGCAGTGAACTTTCTCGTGGGTGAACGTTTGTTCTGAAGCAAGTGCAACACCAGTTGTGTGTCCTTGTTGGTAAGATAGATAAAGCGGAGACGTTTTACCCCTGTGGTCTATAACAGTGAGATAAACCGTAATCTACCGGGTGCACTCGATCTAATGTGGCGTTTGTTGGATGATGTCGAGAGCTCCTGGCGTCAGGATCCACTGGCTCTTCACATTTAACGTGAAGTGATATGATGGTTATAATAAAAACACAGACACACTAACACGTTTTAGTTTTTGTCTGTTCTTACATTGGCCTGTGTTCATCGTCCCCTTCGTGTGTTTGATTCCACAGCCGGAGTTCTACCAGGTCTGCCACACCAAGAAGGACTATGAAGAGATCGGGCCGAGCATCTGTCGCCACAACCCTGTGTTTGGAGTCATGTCTTAACTCAGGACCCCGACAGTCGGACGGGTTGGGGGGGGGGGGGTGGGGGGGTAGGATGGATGGAAGTTAGCTGGCGTAAAGGTCGGGATCAGGAGGTGGGACGATGGCGGCGCTTCTGTGCTTTTTGATTATTCGTTCAGCTGTGGGGACGCAAAGGAGATCCAGAATATAAAAAGAGAGAGGAGACCAGACCAAACACAAACCGGCTGGAAAATTTATTGTGAATGTTCTTTCTTATGTTCTGTGTTTCCTGCTTTCTTACTTACTTACTTTTCTTTTTCTTGCTTTACTTTTCTTTTGTATTTTCTTTTTCAAAATGAGGGAAAATGGTTCGTAAACCAAAATGATTTAAAAAACCCTTTCTGGATCTGTTGAGCAAAATGCAGTGAGTGATTATGATGATGATGATGATGATGCATATACAGGTGGTGTTGGTGGAGGCCGAAGATGATGACAGAAACATTGATAGTAATTTCCTGACACCAGAACATATTATTTATGTTTAATAATCGAGTCCAGGCGAGATCTGTCGACTCTCGAGACCATTGACGAGTTTAGAACATATTATTGTCTGCGTTTTAATTTCTGCAAAGGAGATCAGCTTCAAATTTACATGTCTGTGTATCACGATAAGAGCTTGTTTATATTTCATACAAAAGTTTTTATATGTAAAACTTGGGAAATCAGGGGTGAAAAAAAGAAAATGTAATCAATTACAATATGAACAAACGACTGTTTTAAAAAACCACGATGCAGCTTTGATACGCAGTATTTGTTATGGTGGGCGTGCCGTTGTTCCCCATGTGTCATCGCTGTCTGCCCTTTAATTCTCAACACATAGATTCACATCTGCTTTCACTTCAGACAACGTCAGGTTTCCATCTCTGATGCAGTGAGAGAAGAGAGAGAGAGAGAGAGGACTTGAAACTGAGTAAGAACGACTGTCAGACCAGTATTGTTAGACTAGAATTTTTCTTTTTTATTATTATTAAATACCAAATTATTAAAATAATAATGGAATTTGTGTATTTAATGCCTTGCAACATTCCAATAAAGGCTCAAATTTGTTTCTAAGTCGTGGAGTGTTTGTCCTGTATGGGGGGGGGGGGCAAAATGACTTCTGCTGCTACTGCAAGAAAACTGTATGAATGTTATTAGTTTGTTAGCTTCCTGTTCAGTCAGTAGTTCACTAACTATCAAAAGGTTTTATCCTTTGAGTACACGGGACTTTTATTAGTTGATGAAATCATGAACTGGTCGTGACGAGCCCCTCCAAGCAGGAGCCTGATGGGAGGAGCTTGGTCGTCATGGAGACTCACCTCACCTTATGAGCTGGTGACACTCATCACTGTGACAGCCGGGGATTACATCACACCTCCCTGCCGACGCGTCGCTCAGGTGTAAGAAGTAAACTTTCAAATGTCGTGTTCATTCTGCAGCTCGTGAGAAATTCTGCTTAGAAAAGCTGTTAATGACACGAGACGTTTATATTTCCTCATTTGTCTCTTTCATCCAAAGTGACTGAGGGACGACGCTGAAGCTTCAGCAGAGATTCAAAGTGCTGAAGCTGTTCAACAAGACAAAGTGATGGAGATCAGCTAAAGGGGGGGGGGGGGGGGTTCAACAGGGTCAACGTTAGAGATGATGTCGCTCGTTCCACCATCAAGGAACCAACAACCCTCTGGCCTGGGAGGGTCTCGTGTGCAGGGACGATGGCGGTGCACTTCCCAGACGACTCTCTGGAGGAAACTATCTGTGAACTTGAATCTGATTCCAGCAGCCGGGGGACAGATAACACTTTGCTCACTTGTTAAACCCCCTTTTAACCAAAGTGACTTACAAGTGGGGGCCGACACCGAAGCTGCAGCCCGGCTGAGACAGATGTTCAAATCTATAAAACTATACAGCAAATCAACCAGCAGGTTCCAGAATGACGTGGGAAGCCTTTTAGGAAGAGGAAACTGTTTTAGCATCAGATGCATGTTCATGGATCATAATGAAACCTCCATTAATCATGTGTAATGTTCATGTGTCCACATACGTATGATGACGTGAGTTCTACCACACAGATGTTAAATGTTACATCACCCCCCCCCCACACACACAGCTGGACACCTACTCATCTGTGAGGTCCTCGGAGACGTGTTATTAAAGTTTTTGATTTCCATCCTTTCAACCCTAACCCTCTGTACGAATGATAAATGAAGGGGATACAGCCTCATCAAAATGAAGGAGGGAGTGTTGCCCCCCCCCACCCTCTGCCCCCTGCCCCCCCCCACGCAGGTAATGGCTTCTTACTGAAAGTCAAACAATACAACACAACACTGGGAGGAAATCTACATTTAAATTGTGTTATCCTCCTGACAGGAAGTCAATTTGGGGAAAAGGAAAAAGCTGCCACACGGGCAATTTGTTTTGCGAGGCTGTGTTTGCAGCAAGTGTCGTAAACATCATAATTCTCCAGTGTGTGGAAATAATAATTCCGTGTGTTTGAGGATGTGAAAGACAAACTGCAAACAGTTGCCAGGTAGAGAATTTCTCAAAAGATGTTAAATCCATGTTCATGAGCATTAAATCTATGCATCTCTCTTCCTCATGTGGTCTTATCATATAATATCATAATGCTGATGCTTTCTATATTTCCACGCCGCCTGTATTTATGCAACAGAAATACCTGAAGTTCTTGTTTTGTCCAACAGATGTCCCTCTCGCTGCATCCCTGTTTTCTATCTTCTCCTTAAGAGCTGTTCTGACTGCAGCACCTTTACATGAACATGCAACCGGATGGAAAAGCAATTTCATTTGGGTCCATCAGCAGCGTGTGCAGCCCGGTTCACACGGGCAGCGACAGTCAACACGTCCAGAGAGAATCTCCATGTGTTTCCACGAGCTCCTCTGTGTTGCAGCAGCGGGGGTGAGAGGTCTCGGAGTGGGATGGAACCCACGTCCAGACCGGCGCCGGGGACTGAACGATGAGCTGGCACCATCCACACAGTCGGCAGGAAGGTTAAATACTGATGTGTCAGAGCAGCCAGGTCCATTTGACAGGGCATGTCCTCCTGAAGCCCGTCCGACCACAACCCGAATGGCCACTTCTTTATCTCCACACAGCCAATGTCCTGATTCATTTGATGGCTAATGACACACAAACTGCAGCGAGTCCTTGTCCTGTGCTTCACAACACAAAGTCGTATCTCTGTTATCTGCAGCAGCAGCCCCGAGATCCTGTGCTGTCTCACTTGAACGAGTGCCGCTCGCACAGCGAAGGCGTCGCGGCACTCGAATGTGTCGTACGGTGATGTGAAGCAGGAAGCAGACGATTGTTGTTGTGTTGTACTGATGCAGACACACACACACACACAGCAGGGGGCCATTTGCCATGAAGCTGATGCGTTCTATAAATAAACCAGAAGGTCCTGTAATGTAAAGCAGAAGGATCCTCATCACATATCAAACTGAACCCAGTAGGTCGGTCGTCTTATCGGCAGCAACACAAAGTAAAAGAGAAAACAAATCATTTCCAGACGTGAAGCTCTGCCGCAGACTTCCCCCTCTCGCCCTGATTGATCGGCACAATACAGAGAAATGTATGTACTTGACAATGTAAATGTGAAATGTCCCTGTCTTGATCTACGCCACCCACAAAAGTATGTTTTTTTACATGACCTATAATTAAGCTGACCCTTTTATCCCAAGCGACGTCCGATAAGTGCATCAATCACGAGGGAACGAACCCAGAACAGAATCACGGGAGTGCTTCAGCTTCAAACAAGCCAAACTATCAAATTGCTTCATGTAAGTGCAACTAACTTTTCTTTCCAAGTCATTTCCAAAAATCAATATGTTTTTACTGCCTTTTTTTATTAAAGGAGAAATATTCTACAGTCAAAACACCATGAGGACGAAGAACCTTCTCAACCCGGCGTGAGGAGCACTGCTCAGAGTGGTGTGTTCCTCTAATCCTTTAATTGCTAATTAAGGATTAGAGATTAATCCCATTTCCCATATTTCGATGAGACATGGGGGGGGGGGGGGGGGTTGTGGTATATGTGCGCCGACAGAGCCGGGGGCAGTTGTGTGTATGTTGCAAAATAACTCAATAACTTGGTTGGAATATTACTTGGCAGGATTTCTACAGATGAATAATGAGAAGCCTGTTGGTTTTGGGGGAAGGCTCGTCCTGTTGTGGTGATTGTTGTGTTTTCTCTGTAACACACACACACACAAATAACATCTACACTTTATTTTGAAGTCAAAGTAGAAGTGGTGAATATTATTATTATTATTAATAAATATGTTAGTGCTGGCTCCTACTGTAAAACTGATATTCTGCAGTTGTACGTGTCCTTGTCTTGAACACCAGTGTTTTTACAAAAAGCAAAATGAAATACATAAATAACCTGGTTTGTCTCGTACATTTGTTGGATTATAGCTTTTAAAGGTGTAAAAATGCTTTGACTCTATATTAGTTATGGATACAGAAAACATTTATGCATTAACTTTCCACGAGGGGGTTTTACAGGAATCTGTCTAAATTACAGCTGTCAACACACAAAGGCTGTTCCCTCGTCTGATCTCACTCTGTCGATTCCTCCTCAGCGAACTACAAAGAGCCTGGTCAAGCTGAAGAGCGGAAGGAGGACATCAAGGTTGTTGGATTCCCCCCCCCCCTCCCTTCATCATTTTGGGG